>CABEEJ010000032.1:279392-397963 GCA_901482245.1 Timema douglasi
AGTTATACCCATATTTTATATTTGAAACTTAAATTACAAAAAAGGCCAAAGTTAAAACTTCTAATTCTAAAAAAAAAAAAAAAAGCATGTTCGGTATATCGAAACCTTAAGTGCAAAGACCCGCCTCGGTGGCGTAGTTGGCTAACGCGCTTGTCGTGTTGAGCTTGACTGCTGAGGACGGGGAGATCGAGGTTCGAACCTCGGTCGGGTGAACTGGGGGTGGTTTTTCCTAAATGGTTTTCCACTCTCCCTCCACGCAAATGCGGGTTCACTTCCTCTGATTTAACCTTCCCAATTACTAATCCATTAGAGTAATTAGTAGGTACTTAAAGTGTATAACCCGAACGGGTAGTAAGACGCGGTGCTAAATATTATTATAAATACTTAAGTGCAAAGACAAATAAAAGTATCTTGAACATAAGAGAATGCAGTGGAAATAAAATCTACCTTATCTGTTGACTTAATACTGAACTAAGAGCTCGAAAACTTGGGATTGCTGTGAGTACCCACTGGCAATTTTAGCAGATATTTCGTGCATCGCTCTGAGCGACATTGGTACTCAAAGGGTTAATTATCATATATGTGTATGACCCAAAAAGGTGACAAGACACGGTGATGAAAAATCATCCCAAACACTCTAATTATGTTAAGATTGTTAAGCATATCTTATACTCCACACATGTTGACTATCAAGGGGGGAAAAGCATTGGTGAAACTCAATTAATATAGGTTGATTACATACGGTTGAATTAAGGAAAAAGAAAGTGTTATTTAGTACATTACCATGACAGCACGACTATAGAAAGATGTGTAGGCTAGCATTTAGTGGAAGAAAAACAAGAAGGAACAATCACTTACCTGAAAAGAGAGAGAGATATATATGATAAAGAACAGTCAGAAGCAGCGAGTGAAAACAGAACGAGAAGAATTCCAAAAAAACAGATGACAGAAAACTTAAATCCCCAGTTAATAAACTAAGAAATCGCCACTGGTTGCTTTCTGTTGAGTTGCAAAATCCCAAATAATTTAGGGCCATAGTGTTAAAACATTTAAAAGATCAAGGACAAATTTTAAAACAGGTAAAGATTGTGTGACAAATATTTGAGGGGTGAAATATCTACCAAAAAAATCAAACATATTTTTAAAACACTTTTACTGTAATATAAACAGTTTTATAAAAAGTATTTATGAATAATGTTTATGTCATAATGATAGTGGCCTGAATTATTTACTTAGATTGCCTAAGGGCACCAAATACCTGAGCAAGACCCTGTCAGGAATTGTAAGCTAGTTTTTCTCAGCTATAAGTTTAATGAAATGTTAAACTGGTTTGATATTCCTCACTTACAAAAATGCTGCCAAAATATGGCATCATGTGTACAGTGGTTTTCAATAGATGTATCAAATTTAGTGATGGTTATAAAAATAAGTTAAGCCATTGTTTTGGAATCCTCCTCATTATATTAATGTTATACACACATATACACAAATTGATTCAAGTATAAAAGTTAAATTCAAGCATTCATAACTAGTGATGGGTTTGAAAATTTACTGGTTCAGTATTCAATTATATTAGTTTAATTATATTTATATATTTAAGAAAAAACCCAAATAACAAAAGAGTTGAGAACCTTCTTTTTAGGAAGTGAAACTGATTCTAGTTCATAAGTGAAGAACTGGGAGAATATGAGTAGGCCTACCTACTTAAGAACCAAACTAACCCATCCCTAATCACAACCCATTTTGAAAAATGTTATGATAAGCTTAAATGCAAATTATTTTCATTAATAAAATATAGTCACATAAATGCAAGTCTGTTAATATTAAAGTTGATCAAAGCAATAACAAACAAAGCATGCAAGGGGGTTTGTGCACCCTGGAGGTGAAATTAATAAACTTATGGTTAATAATCATAAAGAAAAAAAGTTGTGCGCCGATTGTGCCATTTGATTGTTTTACTACCTAATTTAAGGGGCTATTAAGAGGAGATATAATTTCAAGGAACTACACCAGCATTTACTAGGAAAGAGGTTGGTAAACCAAAATTTTGGGGGTACACTCCCAATGAAGCCAGTCAAGAGTTGTACTCAAAGACAGAGTCAAGCAAACCACCACTCACACAATTCTGCCATTCAAAATATACAACTTTTTAATATTTTAGTGAATGGTTTTAAAGATCAATGAAGTTTAATATTTTATAAATCTTAGCATTTTAAAAACAAAGATTATTAATTTTTTTATTTCATAATTTTTGACTGATACAAAATGGCATCAATAGACATTAAAGCTTAAATGAATATAAATTGAATATGTGAGAACGAACTAAAATGTAGCACATGTTAAAGTTAGTTGGAATTTATTGAAATGTATTTTTAGTTAGGTTGTTAATTTTGTACATTTTTTTCCTCCATATATATATATATAAAGGAATTTATACTTTGTGTTTTAAGTGTAGTATCCAATGGTGATTAGTAGGTAATTTTATAACTCTATGCTTAAGGATTATTTTGAGCAACTGATATATTTTTAGTTTATAAATCTAAACAATTAATCAAATCTTTAAGCAAATAATAATGTAGGTTATAGGATAAAATAAATAAAACAAAATTTTAAATCTGAAAAGATAATATGCATTCAATTAACAAATAATTTGAAACAAATCGTCAAACACATTAAAAGATACATATTTTTTTAATAAAGAAACAAACATTCCCAAACATTTTCTTAGTAAAAAAAGTATATTTATAAAATATAAATACATATATAGATAAATGTGTAAACATCACAAAAAATTTGTTGGGACTCCACATAAAATTTTAAATTATGTAGCCAATTTTACTGCCTATTCACAATTCAATTTTGTATGCTAGATTTTTTACATTAGGTTGAGTACATTAATTGAAAATTAAAAGCCATTGTACATTGATTTGTGAGGAAAATAAGTAATTAATTGCCTACTAAGGCTTATTTCATGGTCAAAATTGGCAGGTTCAAAGAAACAAGCCTCTATTGCAAGTTCAGACTACTGAAATAATTATGAGTTTAAAGAAATTGAACATCCCTTCAATAGGCTGGTAAATGTAGTGTGGCCATGGAGTAACTGACTCAATGGCATTAAGGACTCAAAAGTTCATTGCCACATTTACAAAAGTATGTTATCTATCCCTATCTTGAGATGGTTCTATCCAGTCCACCTTCATTACACCCTATCTCTTTCAGGTTCATTCTAATGTTACCCTCCCATCTGTGTCAAGGTATTCCCAGATTCCATTAAATCTAGAGTCTAATATAAAAAATGTCATATTAAAAAAAACATTTGGGGTAATTATTCTAAGCACATGGTTATATCAGCTGATGACTTTTAAAATTATTCTCACCTAGAACACATATAACATTTAATTCCTCCTCTACACATTGTTCCAAATGTCTCTGTGAATGTTTTGCCGAATTACGGTGTCACAAATGAAGCTGAATGATTGCTGTCTACACAATTGGTTTCATTTTAGTTGAGCTCAGTTTCATAGAGGGGTTGCTTGCTCGGTCCCCTTAATTAAGGCCAAAAAACTGATACAAAGGTCAACGGTGCTCAGCACTCTTCGAGCATTAATAAATGACTCCGAGCAAAGATGAGTGCAATATCTACACATTCACCCTCGGGCTCACTTGCCAAACGTGTAGAGGAGGCCTGAAGCATTGTTTCTAAAATTGTGGTGTGTATCCCTCCAGTGGAACACAACGTTCCACTGAATTTTATTTTAATCATAAAATAAAATTTGATGGCATTAAGTCTATTAAACAAATAATTATAGAGTTTCAAATGATGTCAAAGAGTTTATATATAATTATTTTTTGGCCTTTGTCACAGCTTTGGTTTGCTCAAGCTTTATTAAAATTTGGAATGACCACTATACTTTACAAAGAAAGCAGGTGTTTTGTTTTTTGTATTTTAAAAAAGAGCTAGAAGGTTAACTATTGTCAGGCCATGATTTCAAATGGGGTACAAGACTGGAAAATTTTAGGGAACAATGACTTAAAGTAAACAATCAACAAGCAGACCATTAATTTAATATAATGGTATAAGGATTAACCTCGAAACAAACACCTAAATTATTATTTCAGGCAATGACAAACTTAGGCCTCTAGATGAGTAGTCAGACCCCTCAGTCACGTTGTTGTGAAAAGATAGATAGATGTTCTTCTTCTCAATTTTGATCAGCTGGGCACCTGTTCACTCCACAAATGTACATAAACTTCAGATACAAGTTAGAATTAATAATATACCAGTATTCATGGTGAATAAAACAATACAAGTATTATTTTCTACCTAAGAAGTTCACTGATTAATAATTTTTTTTGTGGTTTAACTCTATGATTAATATTTTACAGACTTAGCAAGCAAGCAGGATATATTGATTATTTCCGTCCAGCTGGTAACTACAATTTCTAATTTTTTTAGCACCGTGTTTTACTACTTGTTCAGGTTATATGCAAATAGGCCCGTACTAATTCTGCTAATGGGTTAAGAATGGGGAAGTGTGAATATAGAAGAAGTGTACCTGCATTTTCATGGGGGGGAAAGTGAAAACTATTTTGCTAAAACCACCCTCAGTACACCCGACCACGATTTGAAACTTGATCTCCCTGTCATCAGCAGGTTAGTCTATTGAGAAAGTAATGCCTTAGACCCTGCAGCCACTGAAGCAGGTACAATTCTGGAAGCGCCGCGAATGAACCCGGGACCTCTGGATCTGTAGCCTGGAGCTCTTAGCACTGAGTTATTTAAACTTATTTTGAATAAATCTATTTATTTGTAGAGTTAGCTCAGCGCCAGCGTGTTTGATCGGCATGTTCGACCCGAAAGGTCGGGACTAGAATTTGAATCCCCGTGAGGTGCAATATTAAATTGATATTTCTCTAATAAAATGTGTTCATCTTACTAAACAAATTCTGGTGAATGATCTCCAAACTATTGATATTATTCTTACAAAAAGATTAAATTGCAATTCTTAATTTATGAGAACTTTCAGTCGAATTGATCACAAATAAAAATATTGACTTTATATTTTGATGTTAACAAAGAGTGAAAATTTAAAAAAATCTATGGTAGATTATTACCACATAAGACCTTCTAATTACAGTGCACTCTGACATATGTTTTATCTTTGATATCATCAGTATTAAAATTGGAGAAATTTGCTGCTGAGGTACCAATTCAAGTACAGCACATTAGAGTACAGGTACTGTTTGAATGCAGATGGCTTGGACCAGGTCGTTTTAGGTTTTATGCCTTCAAAAGATGTCCAAATACTTTATTAGCTTTAATGCAGCGAGGGTGGAGTTTCTAAGTATTGGCACAGTGTGAGAGCAACTGAGGTAAGGGTCATTTGGGACTCATTCTAGATGCAATCGCTAGCTATAATAGCCCTTAGACCTGCTTCAATGGCCCTGTGGTCTAAGGTGGCACTCTCGTGTTACACTAGACTGCCGATGACAGGAAGATCGGAGTTCAAATCCTGGTCGTGTGTGGGCCTAAGGTTGTTTTTTCCAAAATGGGTTTCCACTCTTTATCCATGCAAATGTGGGTACACTTTCTATTAATTCAACCTTTATAATTCCTAGCTCATTAGCATAATTAGTACATATGTGAATAACTTGAACAGGTATTAAGACAGAGTTCTAAAAAAATAAGCTGTTATCTGGTGCTAAGGACCATAGCCTAAAAACCTTCTGTAACAAAATTAATAACCCTAATTTTTAATAAAGGTCAGGCCTATTAAATTACCACTTTATGAACCAATTGATTATTTCAACACACAACCTGCAAACTAGTTTTTTTATAGAACAAATACAATATCATAATCCCCAGGCATTTGTTAATTAATATGTAAAAATGTTATAACTCATTTTAAAGATTAAAAATTCAGTCATACCAAGAACTAAACTCAAAACTTTTAACTCAATAGAAGGTTATGCTATAACTGTCCTGTCCTGTTATGAATGAAGAACTTGGCCACTTTTGTAAAGCCTTTAAGGACAATTAATTAAATGTCCACATTCACATTTTGTACCATGGTTTCACTTATGTTAGATCACATCTTCATCCTTCAATCCAGGAATTTTATTGATAACTTTTTTAAAGTTACCGTTATTTAATTTAAAATTATGTATAGTCCATATTAGGTAGGCTGTGTGATGTTTGATGGGTGGTGTTAATTTTAACAAATGTAACAACAGTCAAAATGTTAAAATATTTTGCAGCACTACCAACAACTGACTGTCTTTTTCTTTCCGAAAGGTCCAATAAGTGGTAGTCTATAAGTTTATTAATAAACAATTTTAGGTGGGCCTACAAATTTCTAATATTTTAAAAGTAATTTATGAATAAATCTAATGACTTAAAGCAGAGGAAAGTTTATTTTTAAAATTTTGTGTTTAAAATGAAACTATTTTTGCAATTAAATATAGCGATGTGGATAGGATAAATTCTGGAATGAAATTTGGGTCAACACATTAATTTTTTAGTGAATAAAAATATAGCATAATCTTATTTCAATTAATCGTGATCATGATTTTTTTTTTTAAGCTTTCGCATCTCCAAACTCCATGTCTTGGATCATCTGGTGCAATACAAAACAACACCTTTAAAAAAAATGGAAAGGGTAGCAACCTTAGGGTGGATTAAAGACTATCCAATGAATGGTCTAACTAGCTACTATCAGTTCTATTCTTCACCACATAGCTTGCCACTCTCTTTGTGCAAAGACCCGCAATATAAAATATACAATTCACCAAATCAGCTTTGCATGGCAAACCACATTAAAAATATTTTTTTTAGTCCGGGGTGGAATGGGGGACACAAACAAATGGTTACACACAAACACATATGCATACTCTTTCTTAGCCTTATACCTACACATACATACACACACACACCACTGGATATTAAATTTAAAATAAATTATTGGGGCTAAAGCAAGCGCTTAATAATGATCAAGAGGCAAGTTTTGAAATGTTTTAACATATATTTTGTTGAGAAACTAATAATTCTTGTCCTCTCATGATTAACAAACTTTTGTTTTAAAATAAGCATTGTTGGAGACCTTATCATTTTCATTGTTATAAAAACAACTTAATATTTACTAAGGTTTCACTAATGAATCTTAAAAATTCAAACAAATATTGTAATAAATTTTTATAACAATGAAATCTTAAGGAAGGTGCACAACAATGTTTGTTTTAGAACAAAAGTTTCTTTATCAAAAGAATCAAACAAAAAATTGTTTCCCAAATATAAATGTTAACATTATTCAAAACTAGCTTGAATTTTGTTAATGTGTGTCAGTATAGGTTAAATATTGAGTTTAGGTACAGTAGCCCCATGGCTTCTTTGGTGCTGACTGACAGAAGTGACAGCTGCTAAACACATGTTTTTTGCAGATCATATGGTTCAGCGTAGGGATACATAATTTGGTCTGGTAACTTTTCAAAGCCGTCAGCTGTGAGCTGTGAGTCAGCACCAAAGAAGCCATGGGGCTACTGTACATCTAAATGCCCAACATGTTCTTTAAGATACGGCCATCTGCAAATATAAGAAAATTTTGAAAATCTAGCATAAAAAACTTAATGTTCACTAGAGTTGAGGAGAAAATGTAAATTATGTGAATACATGACAATGACAGCTCTTTTAAATAGACAAGCTCTATTTTTAAATGTTGATGCACCATAACTTGCTCCTGGCAAAGGAATTTATAGTAAATGATTAGTTGATGACACCAGCACATAGCAAAAATAATGTACGAGGGACAGTTAAAATAAGAACCAACAAATAAATATTTTTAAGTCAATATTGAAAATATTTTACTAGGCCTATATAATTTATTATTTTTATAGGTAAACATACTATTTATCAAAGAATAACCTCTGCCTATTATTTATCAGGAAATGACAGTTCACGGTTTAGATACATTTTGAGATAATAATGGAGCTGGGTAGAAAATGGACTGAACCTGTTAAAATAATGTTTATTATAGTAAAATCGTATTTTCATAGACTGTGGTATTGAGTCCTTTTAAGCAAAATAGTATAACAATGAATTATGTTCTAAATCTATTGCTCAAAAAAATAATACTCAGCCAATTCGTATTTAATACTTTTCATTTTGGTTATTCAGTAAAAATCACCAGTAATTTTCAAACCATATCTTAATCATTGTACAAACCAATCATTCAGGTGACATTTGACAACTTTGAACAGACATAACCCTATTTTAATTACCGGATTCTAAAAAGAAAATCTTGTTTTGTTTATATAGAAAAATATAGAAAAATTAGTGGTATGTATTCAGTTTTTCTACAATGTAAACGTAAATATAAACAATATTCTAAAACATAATAAACATTTTTTTTAAAAGTCTGTAACTGACTACTGTAAACATATTTTGACAGACATTGTGGTACATCAATAGTTTGAGCTTATTCTTAAGGATAATGATAGTACAAGTACAATGAAACATTTAAACGAAGTTTAACCTATAAAATTAAATATTCTCACCCATTCATCACGAATAATCAATTAAAAACACGAAAGTCCTCTTCAATTTAATAAAAATTCTAACCCTGATCACGTTTACTCTGACTACACAACAAGTGGTCTCACAACAATCCAATATGGCGACCACCCTTCTTAGTAGTAAAATGGGGAAAATATTTAATAAATATCCAAGTTAAACAAAAAATTTGGCTAGTACACAACAATTCAATTATCTTTTTATTAATGTTTCCATTCACATTCGGGTTTTTTTTACGTTACATTGAGAGGGTTTGATGGATTTTTTTTTTCAGAAAATCTTGACATCCAACGCTACCTATTGAATAGCATGTTAATCAAATGTTGTTACCGAGAGCTCAGTTGATAAGAAATGTTTTCATAAATTTGTAACTCATATTTAATAAAAAGAGTTTGCACGGCAGACAGTACTAGTCAATAATTATTTATAAATTTAAATGTTGCATAAAATAAGATAAGAGTGAGGTAACAATTATATATAATATATATTAATGGGTTTTAGGGATTAAGAAGGTTGTAATTAGAACTAGTGTACCCGCATTTGTGTGGAGGGAGAGGAGAAAACCATGTTGGTAAAACCTCCCCCAGTACACCCGAATGAGATTCGAACTTCAAGCTCCCCATCATTGGCAGTCTAGTCTAACACAAGAGTAGTGTGTTAGACCATGTGTCCATCGAAGCAAGTAAAAATTATATTAAACGTAAAATAAAGTCACTATTCTAAAATTATAGAATTGTTTTACTAAAAAACTGGTTTTGTGTGTGTTTGGTAAATAATAAATGTGATATACAAATATTTAACTGCCCATTGTAACCACAACAGATGTATTTTAGCCTTATTAACAACTTTGTCTCTTGAGCGATACCTATATTACATTTTTGGATAAAATAAAACAATAAGCGCTCTGTTTAAAAAGGACATTTATTTTATTATTACATGTAGAAAGTAAAAAATTATAGCTTACAATATTCGGTTATTTTATCATATGATATATACCTTACATTAGGCATTGATGGCATAGTCTAAGCTAAGGCAGTTCTCTTTCAATCGATATAATTTCCAGATCAACCCTTCCTTCACCTTTGACAAGACTTATATTAATCACAACTTGCGAATGTGTGAAATGCCAAGCCTCCCCCGTGGTTCGGATCCCACGTGAAGCTGTAGGTCCTCCATTTCATCTCACAATCACCTTACCATTTCACATTAGCTTAAGTGCGTATAACCCGAACGGCTAGTAAGATGTGGTGCTAATAATAATAAAAATAATAGTAATAATTATTATTATTATTTCAATTTCCTTTATTATATTGCTGGCCAACAGTCGTAGGACCTATAACAGGCCAGCACTGAAAGTACACAAGTACCATACAAATACATATATTTACACGAGAAAATAAGTTACACAAAAATGGATAAATAATGTTATATAATGATTAATAGTTACAAAAAAAAATTAAATAATAATGATAGTAATAAAAAAATAGCAATATTAACAAAAAACTAAAGAGTGGTTAAAAGCAGTAAAGATATGCAAAAAATAAATCAAAATATTGTAAAATTTAGATATTATTGGCAGAACCTCTAAATGATAAATTATTGATATGGGATTTCCTTAAATAACTCTCTAAGTTTAGCTTTTTTTTATATAATAAAAGTCAAATTCGACAAATCTAGAATTGGCACTATGAATACAACGACCTGTAGGGCTTACCTTATGAGAGCTATTGAGAAAAAATAATTTTGAATTACGAGAAGCCCGAGCAGGGATATGAATGCCTACATGATCAAGGGCAAATTCGCAATACATTTTTCTATTGAATATATTTAAAACAAAAAGGACATCACAATAAAGTCTACGCAAGAAGAGAGTTTGGAGCCCTAAGAGGTTTTGAATTCTGTCATAGTCATAATAAATCTGGTTACTAAAGTATTTGTCATAGCACACAGCAACAAATTTTCTTTTAACGTTTTTTAACCTGATAGAATCAGTTAAGGTAATGAAATTCCAAGCAACAGTAGCATATTTTAACTTAGATCTAACCAGGCCATAATAAAGACATAAAAAAGTCAACTTTTTTAAATGATGGCGTAATAAATTTAATAAGTCCAAGTAATTTCAATGACTGGGAAATTAAATGGTCAACATGATAGTAGAAAAAAAATTGTTATCCAGAAGAACACCAAGATCATTAATATAAAAAGTGTAAACTATGTTTTCATTGCCCAATTTATAAGTAAAAAAGAAAGGATTAGTTTTCCTAATAAAAGTTATAGATTTGGTCTTAGATTTATTAATAGACATTCCATTTTCAAAAGAGCATTGTAGAGTATCATTTACATAATTTTGTAACTCTATACAATCTGCAATAGATTTGATAATTTTAAATAACTCTACATCATCAGCAAAGAGTAAATAACTAGATGAGTTCAAATATTTACCAATGTCATCAATAAACACATTTAAGAGAAGAGGACCTAAATTAGAACCCTGTGGCATACCACAGGGGGCTAAAAATGTATTTGAGGTGTATGAATCAATTTTCATGTAAATAACTGCTGAACCATTTTACATATGAGCGAGTAAGGCCGAAATTACCAAGTTTAGAGAGAATAATACTATGTTGACACGTCAAATACCTTACTATGGTCAAAATAAATAGCATCAACCTGACCTTGGGCAGAGACTTGAGGGGCAACATGCCCAAGAAATTCTACTAAATTAGTGACAGTAGAGTTATTTTTTATAAAGCCATGTTGATTATCTGAAAGTTTATTTTTAAGGTGGTGGAAAGTATGCTCATATATGATTTTCTCGAATACTTTGGAGAAAGTTTTTAAGAGGGAAATTGGTTTATAATTCGAAGTTTTTTTTTGCCCCTTTTTAATAAATAGGTATGACTACAGATTGTTTCCATGTAAGAGGAAAAGTTTCATTTTACAGGCTAATAATAATAATAATAATAATAAATCCAGATATACCTAGGAGAGGTTTTCTTAATTGGTTTTCTACTTTCACTCCTTGCAAATGCTAAAATTATGCTTGTTTTGTTGGATTCTAGAATATTTTAAATTCTCCATCCTAAGTAAAGAGTCCTTAAAATTATTTATATAATTTTTCTATATCAATACCTTGAAGAAAAAATTTAAATGTTGATTAATGACAATGTAGACATAAACATTTATATTTGAAAAATCTATATGTAAATTATTTATTGGATTTAATATGCACCTATGGATTCCTTTAGCCCCCCTACTGATATTCTCATAATTGTAGCTAAAAGCAGCCCCTACATTAAAGGTAATATAAAGCCTTTTTTCAAAATACGTAGTATATACATAGATTATTTGATGGGAAGGTTTACCTCAAAGTAATATTTTCTTACTTATCACAGGTTCACTTTCATTAACCTAATTTGAGTGCCTTAAGAATTGATGTTTTTCCTATTTAGAATTTGTGATGTTTAAACCAGTTTTGTCTGTGAATTTAGCATTTATCTTCAATGGACTAAATAGTTTTCAGTGTCTTCATGTCAGTTGTTTTACGTCCTTAACTTCCTTTGTCCTTAACTTGATGTAAGCAGTGCTGTAGTCGAGCCAGGTCGGCACCCTGGTATTTTATTTACCAGCCAGGGCCACATTGGTTCTTTAAATGTTAAAAGGCAAAATATGGTACATCGTAAAATATGAATTATTGAATATGGCAGGGCCCCCATATCCGCGGTAATACGTTCCTAGATCTACCGTTGTTTTACGAAACCGCAGCTAATACCGACCTATTACATAATGTGATATTCATGTAACATATATAACAACGATTAGGTTTAATTGATAAATTATTCATAGTAAGACATTACCAACATTAAATAAAGTACATAATAATGTGTACTGTACACTACAGTGGGCTTACTATTCATTCTCCATTCTTCTTTTTGCAATAATAATGGATGATAATGATGATGATAATAATGATGATTATAACAGTGATATGATAGTACTATTCCCACGATGAGGAGATGAAATGGGGTGATGATGTAGGCATTGTGAATTTTAAACAATTTTTTGCTTTCATTAAAAATAAATAAAATAGGGCAGGAGTAAACCAAGGATAACTGAAACTGTGAATACTGAATCAGCGGATACGGGGGCCCTACTGTATATTAAATTCAGATGATTTCGGAGTAAAAGAAAATATAAAAGCAGCTGAGAGAGGGAAACCCCATAGTGTGGAGATTAATGAGAATCCACAACATCAATCATGAAATAGGCTTGGTTGCAATTTTTGAGCAACATTATGGGCAGTTTAAGAGCTAGATGTTTCACAACCATTCCAAGACATGGAGTGAAAGTCAAGAAAAATATTCCAAAATTTTGAAATACTGACCTTACACTTGTGGCCGAAAAATACAGGCGTGACATATGACAAGGAATCCATCAACAACCTTTGCAGTCACTTCAGAATATAACTAAAAAAAGTTTTTATAGCACCTCTTCTTACTACCCGAAATTATGCTAATGAGTTAGGTATGAGGAAGGTTGGATTTAGAGGAAATGTACCCGCATTTGTGTGGAGGGAGAATGGAAACCCATTTAGGGAAAACTACCCTCCATAGACCCGACCAGGATTTGAAACCCATCTCCCTGTCATTATCAGTCTAATTTATTGCGAGAGTGACGGCTTAGACCAGTGGTTCTCAAACTTTTTTAGATTGTACCCCTCAGCCATTACTAAAAGTTTAATGTACCCCCAAGGGGAAAAAATCCAAAAGACAGGCTTTAAAAAAATATGAGCACATGGTAAATTATTGATCTATTTCATATATTGGGAAATATTATCTGTAATCAAAATGTTTCAAACGTGACAAAGTTATTTAGAGAGAATCCTACTGTTAGAGCCTTAACATTATCTTATATTGAGAATCATTATGATCAGTTAAAAAAAACATAATTTTACTGTAAAAAGTCTGTAGGAAATTTTATACATTTTCTTCACAAATTTGTTCAATAATAAAGAGAAAAATTAAACCTAAACAAAATATTTTCAAATCAAAATTTTTAACTGTAATTCTGAAGCTGATATATTAAGAATCCCAAAGTTTTTTTAATGAGAGGGGTGTGTCTGCTTGGCTTGGCACACCTTCTTGATGTCTGATTGTCCAGTTGAAACTTTCAAGCAGAGGTCCGGCTCCAAATTTAGCCTAATGCTGTACTTACTTTTTAGGTACATCATGGATTAAAAACCACTCTCACAGAGATATGTTGATGAGAAAAGCATCATAAACTGCTAATGAAGAAGGTGTCAAGTAGTGTGTTAAAAATTCTCAGAAATCTGTTTTTAGCCAAGAGAAAATAGAGGAAAAGAGGAGTGGAAATAACCAGATAACGGTAATTGCCAATAATTAGGGTTTTCCATAAGTCTTTTGTTATTTTGCCAACTTTCCCTTGAGAGCTGCTCGAGTACTCCATGAAAGTGCTCACATACCCCAGTTTGAGAACCACTGGTTTAGACCATTTAACCATCAAAGCTGGTAAAACAAAAGAATTTAATGAACTTTTGGACGATGTTCATTGTGGTGGAAGATGTATTCCAGAATCTCTTACACCTCTAGCAGACGGTTCTAAAACAATTCCTTGTAATTCTGCTGAGTGTGAACATAATTTTAGTGTAATGAACTTAATAAATACTCTATTACATTGCTTATTAATCAAGTTGCATAATTAATATTCACCAAAATAAATGGAGCACCTTTGAGGCAATAGGACATCTACCATATGATCATACCTGGTTGTTAAATCATCGGTCAGCTGTGGGGATAAGCTCCTGTGATGTCTGTGAAGAAGCTGCTCCTGAATATTATATGAATGAATTTGCACATTGCTTTAAGAGTTCATAAAAGTAATAAATTGAATTACATTACCATTGAGGTGAGCTGGTGGTCTAGGGGTAAGGTGTCGGACTTCTGTGCTGGGGGTAAAGGGTCCCATCCTCAGTCCTGGCACAGATTTATCTGATTGCCAAACCCTTCCTTCACCTCTGACAAAACATGTATTAATCACAACTTGTGAATGTGTGGAATGCCAGGCCTCCAACGTGGTTCGGATCCCACGTTAAACTGTAGGTCCTCCATGGGCAGTATAACATATACCCCAAACAATGTAAACTAATGCTATTTTTTTGTTTTGTGGGAGAAAGATGCATCAAACTCAAATTACCATTAAAAAAAGTCAATTTAAATTGAATTTATATGTTGACAACTTAAACTTCTTGGTTATTATGAGAATGCATCCTAATATTCCTGAACTTAAAAAAAAAATATGTGAAAGCAAAACTGTTGGAAATTTGTAGCAGAAATTCATCTACTGTAAACTAACTCCACTTATAACAAGTACCTTTACAGACTCAAATATTTGATAAACAATGTTTGAAGTTCACTAAAACCGAAATGTTATTATTATTATTATTTTCATAAGTTGTGATTAATACATGTCTTGTCGGAGGTGAAGGAAGGGTTTGGCAATCAGATAAATCTGTGCCGGGGCCGAGGACTGAACGAACGCCGGACCCACAGCACAAAAGTCTAACACCTTACCCCTAGACCGCCAGGTCACCAAAACTGAAATGATTTTCCCCTTTACCTAAAGTGAGAAGGGTAACTAAAGAAAAGATTACAAACAGCATAATTTTGATTGAAATCTATTAATTGATGTTAAGATTAATGACTTAGGGGATTGGACAGTAAGGATCAATTTTCTTCAAGAGGCAACCATTACCTCTTAGTCCAGTGGCAGCAATATAAAGTGTGAACTGTGTTCTTCTTTTCATTGTAAAAGCCATATTGTGGTTGTACTTTTCCTGCACCTTCATCCAAATATAATACAGTTACCTCTTACAGTGAAAAAATGTTTTCCTTATAGAGAAAAATACATTTAGGATATTTGGAAACAAGGTGCTTTAGAAGCTATGCGGTCCAAAAAGGGATGAAGATACTGGGAAGTGGATGTTACATAATGATGAGTTACATACCCTGTACTCACTACATTACTAGGATAAGCAAATCTCGCCGATTATGGTGGGCAGGACATGCAGCGCAAATGGACGAATATTGTACTGTACTAAATTTATTGACTGACAAACCTAATGGGAAGGCCTAGATAGACAGAGATGAGAGGATAACAATGAACCTGAAGGAAATAGGGTGTAGTGAGGTGGACTAGATAAAACTGGCTCACTAATGTACTTTTGTAAGTGAGGCAGTGAACTTTCGAGTTCTTGTGTCATAAAGTCAGTAGTTGAAGGTGCTCTATTGTTTCTTTTCTTGGCAGGACATTATTAGGAGGAGTAAATGTATGTAACTGGGTTTTGTCTTTGTTAGCAACTGTTTTTAAAGCTTTTTTGACAAGATAGTGTTTATATACTTATTTTTAGCACCACACCTTACTACTCATTTGGGCTGTATGCTTATGTGCTAATTAAGCTAATAGTTATAGGGACTAGGAAGGTTATATTTAGAGGAAATGTTCCCCTAAATTTGTATGGATGGAGAGTGGAAAATCATTTTGGAAAAAACTACTATCAGTACACCCAACCGAGATTCAAACTACAACCTCTCAGTCATTGGCAGTATTGCCTACTGAGAGAGAAGTGCCTTAGACCATGTGAGCACCAAAAAGGACCAGGGATTAAACCCCGGACCCCCAGCACAGAAGTCTGACAACTTACCCCTAGACCACCAGGTTACCTTGGCTCAAGATATATGCACCATATTGTCAACATCACATCATGTGAAATGTAGACATTTGACAGAGTTTTTTAATTATTAATTTTGGAGAATACATTTAGAAAATGAGTTTGAAACGGAGATTCTGTAACAAGTTTGTCAATTTAGTGATATAATATTTCATTTTTGAACTTAAAATAAATGTTGGGTGGTGGTTTCCCTATATTATTATTATTATTGGGGTTTTAAGGCCCATCGACACATTGAGGTCATTAGGGCCTTGTTTCCCTATAAATTGAGTGTACTGCTTGGGGAGGGGGTCTATAAATAAACTAAATTAATTAATATAAACTAGGTGTGGACAGGATCCTGAACGCTCAGGGAAAATGTCGGGAATTTATTCATTCCCGAAAGCCGAGCGAAGTTGGCTTAGGGATAAGGGGGAAGGGGGTATCTTAACGCTTGTGGGGACACAAAGTTGTGCTCTGTCTATCAACAGTTATTTGTTAGGTTCAGTAAGTGAGATAGCTTGAAATATTTAGAGGTCAGAGAAATAATCTACTATACCATATTTTGGGGTGTGAAAATGAGGGGAAGGGGCTGAAGTAGCTTTCCGAGGTCAACTATTTACGATCAGCCTGTCTGGTTTTAGTGAACCAAACTGCAAGAAGAGATTGCATGGGTTTTCAACCCAAGAACCTTTAAGGCAGAGGTGGTCAAACAGTCGACCGCAATCTATGGGTTGACCACAGCCGCTAGTTCAGTCAATCGGTTAAAAAAGATTGAGGAAAAGAAAATGAGAGGGTTTGCAGATTTTTTCAAATCAATATAAAAAAATTGAAATATCAAAGCTATCCGACTGATGACCAGGTTTATTCTTTTCTCTACTCATCTTAATTTTTGTAAAATGTGCATTTGTAATACTATTGTAATTTCAAAGATGTTTATTTCATCATCAACTGTTTTCTGACTCTCTTCAGTGGGCATATGGTCTAAGGTGCTACTCTTGCAATAAACTAAGCTGCCGATGACAGGGAGCTCATGGTTTGGTCCCAGTCGGGTGTACTGAGTAGTTTTCTCTAAATGGGTTCCCATTCTCTGTCCAGACAAATGCAGGTACACTTTTTCTAAATTCAACCTTCATCATCCCTAACCATTAGCTTAATTAGTACGTAAGCATATAACCCAAACAGGCAGAAAGACGCAGTACCAAAAAACGGTTTCCAGCCTGTGGCCAGGTCGGTTTAGTAAAATTCCTCCATCTTCCTCTATCTTTTCACTGTTCTTCATCCTTTAATTGTCTATTTCAAGAATCTTATTTTCATTAAAGAAAATTAATCAATCATTTAATTTGGATTTAAATAGTTAAGTTTTATTAAATTAAAGATTGACTCAGAATGGAAAAACTTGAGCTCAAAGACCATGAATAATAAGTGTATTTTATTGGATTAACTATTAAAAAATTGTTAAAGTGTTTGTTGAATTATAAGTTTTTTTTCCTTGGATGGGGATATTTATTTACAGTTTAGAAATGTAAAGTGGAAGCCTTGAGGTTTTAGAAATGTAATATTAGTTTTTTGGATAATTCACCTGTTAAATGGTTTAAAGATGTTGAAAATTAAACTATCGTTCATTATAACTTATTTGAAATAAATATATTAAGTATGTAACATGCAATCCTAATAACTAGATATAATAGTTCTAACAAATTGCATGCACACACAAATTATACCATGTATTTTTCCTTCTCATCTTTCAATGTTTTGTGCATAATCTACCACCGTGCAAGTTATTAGTATCATAAATACACATTAAAATACAGGTGTATCACAGAATAACACTAAATATTAAACTCATCACAAAACAAATGCATTTTCAAGACATTGGTCAAAAAATATGTATTTAATCAATTATTTTATATCTATTTTGCCATTTATTCAAAGATGTTAACAATTATATTCTTTCGCTGTTGTGAATAATTTAAGGAGGTACATTAGAAACAGAATTAATCAAATTGGTTCTATCCATATTATAAACTTATTAAGTTTTATTACACCTATTATAAGATACAATACTAGTTAAGAATTATTAATTAAGAGTATATCTCTATAAGGAAAACTTTTTTTCATTTTACGAGGTCCCCCTAGGTCAGGGGATTTGGCGGTGACGATCGATTTTCTTTAAGAGGCAATCATTACCTCTTTGTCCAATGGCAGCAGTGTAAAGTGTGAACTGTGTTGTTCTTTTCATTGTAAAGGCCATATTGTGTTAAGTCCCTTTTATATATTTATATCATCCTTTCCTGTACCTTCTTCCAAATATAATGTAATTAAGAGTATATTAATTTTTTTAATGTGACATGTTTAATAATGAGGCGGCCCAGTAACTGAATGATTTTATTATATAAAGAAAAGGAAGACTAAACTATTAAGTGCAAATTTAATGAAGAAAGCCTTTAGTTGAGTAGTTCAGTGAGTGTGTAAAGTGTATTTCCTTTTCCCCCTTTTTTTGGTCAATAAAGACATTAATGCCGAAATATTACTCAATTTATGTTTAAATGTCTGACTAATTATACTATAAAAGAGAGAATAAAGAAATATGTCACCTTTATGCATTGGATTCTTCTCACATTTTTCCTCTTTCCCTAACTGGGTTTTCTTTATTAAATTTCTACTTATTAGTTTGTTTTTCTTTATTTTTATCAATTTCCATTATTATAAAATCATTAATGTAACATTTATGTTTTCAAATCTTTTTATTATAGATCATCTGGAATATTACAATAATGTTAAAATAAGAACAAGAAAATAATGACATATTATGAACTATTAACAATAATTTAAATTTAAAATATACAAAGTAGACCAGAAATAAGAATTCTTGAATTGATTATAACACTGGAAACAACACACTAAACAACCATGAGCCAAAATATAATAAATACATTCATACAAACAAGAATATCTAAGATAAATAAGTCAATAAAATAAACTAATTACTATACAAGCTATCCAATATATAACAATAAATAATTAGTCATGACTACTCTTATTATACACATCTGCCACAATAGTGGCTTAACTAACTACTTGTAGATGAAGAACTGGTGTCGTCTGCCTCCTTACTATACATCCACCTCCAATATGCAACCTTCATACGGTCCCAACAATTCTCCCAGGAGTCCATTGCAGGGCGAACATCTAGGATGGCAAAGCTGTAACTCCCTGGATGGATCGGACCATCGTAATAGTCAATAATGTAGCGAACCTCTTTTCCGCATCTGTCCACCACCCAATCATGGCGATCAAATGGGAGTTCATACCTAGGAAAGATATATCAAAAATGAGTTTTAATTAATATTTAAAGTTACATACCTTATTGGCTTAAATATAGTGCAATATTTTTCTCCTAAAATATATTTCTGAAAACTGTTTTTGTATTATAGATGCAGCCTAGCATTTTTCACTGAAAAAAATTTAAAAAATAATCTTATTTTGTACTGGAATTGTACCAACCAGTTGGTGGGAATCATGTCCATCTAATAGCAAACTCTAGGTCAAAACTGAGAGAGAGAGAGAGAGAGGATTTGCACCCTTCAGTGTCACTGCATTGGTAATTCTGTAGGTCAGTGTTAGTTGGTGACAGAATCTGTGCTGTGTTATGGATATAAAAAAAAATCATACATAGCAGATCTGCGAGTGATCGTGTTGAAAAGAAGGCTTCCCTGGTGTGGTGTCTCAAGTAAACAAAGCTATCCAAGTATCGTCCCGTGCCCAGGGTCATTCTTCAATCATATTTTAAAGCAGAGTCTATGATAGACGTGCACGAGACGATTCCTGGATAGTTCAGTGGTTTAAACATTGGCGAACTAAGCCAAAGGTCCCGGGTTCGATTCCTGTGTCCAGGTGTCATTTTTAAATTTTCAGAATAGTCTGATTTGCCAATGATTAGGATCTCAAGCCTCGAATCCTAGCTGGGTGTACCAAGGGTGGTTTAACCTAAGTGATTTTTCAGTTTCGTACATGCAAATGTGGGTAAACTTACTATAAATTCTACCTTCCTCTGCCCTTGTTCATGGATGTAATTAAATGTGGTTAGCTCCGACAAGTACTCACCCCATCCAATGTCTGATGCGAGCTCTTGGCGAGTATTCTGTGGCTTTGCCACCAAACCTTTTGAGTTTGGGATCAGTGCATTCTTTAGCGTGCAGAGCCTCCCACTTGAGTACTTCGTGCCACGCCTCCTCATTGTTTGCATTATGGATACGGATGATGTCATCCATGTCCTTCTGGGCAATGTCAGAGTCCTTCCAACGCCACCCCTTGCGCAGCATGGCATTCCAGAACATCTGCATATCATAACACATTCTTAAAGCGCCAACTTAGTGGTTAATTTCACAGTGGTGGTACATTATTTAGTTAACAATTTAATCAAACCACTGGTATGTGCAACCATAGGTAAATTTTGTGTTTTGAGTGTGGCAGCCCTTATTGACCTGGATCATTCTCCTCCCCAATACTTGCCCCCACACCCCTCCACCTCGACAAGCAGGATTTTGTTCAGTTCGAATGAGGCCTTAGACAGCAGACCATTGATCTTTATAAACATATAAATATGAAATACCAAATAGTTTGGGCTATGCCAACTTTTACTTAAGTCTTAGATATTGGATGTTTCAGGTTATGTCGTATATAAAAAGTTATTTTATTTCATAATGAGTCTTATTTAATTTTACTGTGAATAGTTAATATGCATTATGGATCATCACTCTACTATTCAAAACGTCAGTGTACTGGACCCAGACTTTAGCGATCACATACACAGAATGTTGAATGACAACGAATCCGATGATGAAGATCGTCCTAAGGAGTGAGATGTTATTGACAGTTCTGATGCTGATCCAGACAATGTACTGTCAGATGAGGGTATTAACAGTGACACTTAAGGTGTGGTTTTGGACTCCAAAGATAATAACATTGGTTTGTTACTCTTGACGTCTATTCCCAAGTCTAATTTAAATCTTACAATACCATCAAATCATAGTGATGTATTTATATCCTGTTTAATTAAAATTTTACAAGGGGTCTGCAGGACTAGGGTTTTGAAATTCCAGTATGTTTTATTTTAAACATGCCAGCATATATGAAAGGCTTCCAGAATCAAATAATCGCTATTTCAAAAGTATTAAATGATAGAAAGTTAGGGTTATGTCTGTGATAGTTAACCATGTTTTCTTGAAGAATATTTAAAAAATTCTAAAAACCAACAGTCTGTCATTCGTTTGTGTAGGCTAATAAAGTAAATCAACAGAAATGTTACCATACAGCTGACAATTGGTTTACCTTTATTGACTTTCTTGAACAACTAGAGAACATGGGCCTAGCTTATGTAGGAACTATGAAAAAGGACGCCAGATTCCTCCTGAATTCTTGCAAAACCCAGACAAGTCAATAATGTGGGTTCAATGGAAATAAGATTCTTTTTTTTATTTGTGCCAAAGAAGAACAGGGCTGTCGTACTATCAACTATACATCATAGCATTGAGATAGACCAGCAGAATAACAAACCATAAAGTGTGTGGTACTACAATGAGACAAAGTGTGGAGTAGATCTGCTTAGTAAAAAATGTGCTCATCAAACAGGAAAAAAAGGTGTTGGCCCTTAGCTGTCTTTTATAGACTGCTAAACATCAGCAGTGTTGATTCATTTTTTACTTATCCTACAAAAAATGTCCAATCCTCACTCACTTCATTTTTTCCAACACAGGACCTTTTTGTGGCAGACCTTAGGAGATGACTTGAAATACCCAACCTAGGTTGTGATGTCAAAGATGTGATATTGAAGGACTTTGGCAACGGACAACCATAACGACTTCCAGACGGAGTACCATGTGACCAAATGGAGAAGAGAAAAATGTGTAACTAGTGTCCTTCAGTCATAGAAAGGAAAAAGGCTTATAAGTGCATCAAAACAATCTAAGGTGTAGCAGAAAACTTTGCAATTGATTGGGTGTAACATGATTTTGAACCATATGGACACAAACACCTACATGTCCTACACATTTAGTAAAAAAATTGTAACTTTTACGAATTAATAAGTTTTTCCACATAAAAAAGTTTTTGTTTTATTTTTTATCAATGCCTGTATAGTATTTCACATTTACTTAATTACTAAACTTAAGAAAAGATGGGATTAAAAAATAAATAATTAAATATTGGTCTGATAGATTGATGTTTCGGCTTACATACTAATCAGAGATGGTTCAGTTAAAGTATTAAATAAATATTTATGTGTGTACCTGTTGAGATGGGTAGACCCAGACTTCGTCCGTCCCTGCCTTGGGTATTGTGGACAACTCTCTCTTGGTCGGTAAGGAAAATGGCTGTCCAGGGGATGGAAGTTGGTTTGGTGCTGGCATCTGTGGCAGGAGAGATAATAGATAGTTTATTCTTAAGATAACTCAAACACTCATATGGTATCATTTAAAATAAATATGATTTCTTATTTATTGACAACTTGGAGAATAACACCCAAGAAGTTTGGTCACCTTACGAGTCTAATAATACCAACCATTCAACACATAAGACAATGTGGGGAAATGTACCAGCAAGAGTAAAATTATAAATGACACTGTCTTTCCTTGTCTCAGTAACAAATTTCAGAATGTTGTCAGTCTTTTTTTGTGTATCAAAGTGGCCAGTAAAACAAAAATATTTGAAGTAGCTGGCCAGACCAAGCATTATTTTCAAAACTTACACTTCACCTCTCATAAGAAATATATTTAGAGCAGTCTGGTTCATAAATACATGAAAATAATAAATAAAACTTTTTAACTCTCAGGTAAGGTATTTCCTAAGGTGATCCCAAAATATATGCTGAGGATGTTTACATACCATATTAAGTGGGTCTACACCGCCAGTATCTTGAGAAACTGGGCATGCTGATAGTGATGGCTGAAACAATTTATTATTATTTATTAGACCATTCTGTATATTTAAAAAAAAAGAAGTAATGTTAGGGGTGAATCATAGATAGATGAAAATATCAAAATATAAATTAACCAAGCATAATGTTTTCATTTCCACAAAATTAACTGATTAAATATTTTTAATAACTATGTTAAAAGTAGTTTTGTCAAGATAATTAACATATTAAGATATATTTAAATTTTAAAGGTGATTTGTTTGTTTTTATTTGACATGTTTAACAGAAAATATCTGACACACGATCTAAAAAATATTTTTACAAGTGTAGCAACATTAAAATATAAACATATTTCAACACTAGCACCAAGAAAGTGATAAAATGAAACCATATTCATTATTTATATTTTCTAAGGGTTCCCTTAGCTTAGCCTCAACTAAGAGGCCCATCTCATGGCCATTTAGCCAAGATGTTAGATACATGACTAGTTGATCATTTTCATTATTCACATCAAAGTGGTACTTTTTTGCAGTATTGACGTGTCAACAGCAAATTCAAGTTTAGTAAAAAAATGTTATCTTCATTTATTTATTGTTTCAATTCTTTTTATGATAAAATGGTTTCACTCATCTAAATTTCACTTTCTTCTAATGCAGACTACAGAAAACCATTCTATGACCCGAGGCCTAGTTGGAGCTGTATTACCTGTCCTATGCTACGCATTATACATAGTGTAAGTCAATCACCGGTATGGGAGGTTATAGTCATTTGAAAACACTAATTGTAATACAATGGTTTAATGTCAAGTAACAACAATCGCCACATGTCTTAAAATGCATCTTTCTCTGCAATTATTTTTTTAGCTAAGCACCTATTAGGAACTATCCTCACCACTTCTTTCCTGTGCATCGGGCACTCTGGAGGCGGATTCCCAAAGTTTCTTGATGCATGTGGATGGTGAACATCAGAAAAACTTTGTTTTGAATCAGATGGGCCAACTATTTGAGCTGCTGTCAGCTGAGCTGTAGTGATTGTGTTCCCCATTGCTCAGGCTATTTGTATGTAGTTATTAAAAAAATGAAGAAGCTGAAAGTTCAATTGATAAAACATAAACATATGTGTGATAGCAAGTGGAAAAGATGGGTGTATATGCATAATTATTATGAAATATCTGGTGTGTCAACAAAATGAGTAGGACAACATAAGTATAATTCTTATATTTTAATCATTGTATGTATTAATATGTGTCACACTCGGGTTATTAACAGTTTGGTGCTGTTTCACAAAACAATTTTCAAAATGCACAATAGATTTATTAAGTGACAAGTCTACTGTGCATTTTGAATCTAAGAGTATTTTCACATCAATGATTTCTACCACGCAGTTACTCATCTCACAAACAAAAATTTTATGCTTTAGCACAAAGGAGTCAGTATCTTTTTTTTATATCTTACAGCGCCTTAGAACTTATTAGGGTAAAACGCACAAATTAATTATGAAAGTAAAATAGTATGTACCCACATTTTATTATAAAGAGAAACAATTTAGAAAAAATAAAAAAACTCAGTCTGCCCAATTGAAATTCAAATCCAAATGCCCAATTGAAATTCAAATCCCAATCTCCTTGTCACCTGCAATCCAATTGAGAGTGATGGGTTAGATCATGTGACTTCTGATGCCGGTGTCAGTAGCTAGTCTGGAGGTTAATAGAGTACAAGCAATTGCAATATACATGTTAAACTATAGAATTAAACAAATATAAATAAATAAAGTGACGGGGAAATTGAGGTTTGAATCTTTGTTGGGTGTAGTGAGAGTGGTTTTTCCAAAATTGTTTTCCACTAGCTTCCTCCTCCACGCAAATGTGGAAACTATCCTATAAATTTAACTTTCCTAATTCCTAAGATCATTAACATGATTAGTAAATGAGTGTTTATTTCAAACGAGTAGTAAGATGCGGTGTTAAACAAAAAAAAAGAAGAAAAAAAGAAACACAGATTTTTGGGTTCACTCACTGAACAGTGTATCGTTGACTGTGAGTGTGTAATTTATTTAATAAATTAAGACAGTATTCTCTATATTTTTCAATTATTTTGACTATATCTCCTGTATATTCTTTACAGCTTAAGTCCCAGAAAAACTGTGTGTGTGTATTCACTTAACAAATCAAAGTCTCTTTATCAAATTTCCCGGCTTTCTGGCTCCAGGGAGATGAAGTCTCAGACATGACCTTGCACCAAAAGAGCAAAGTCGCAACTGAAAACATGCAGCAGATAACACTCTTGTGAAAGGTCTTCTTATATTTCTTTGAGGTTGAGTGTTGCCATTACCACCAACCAACGAGAAACTTCTGACAAAACTTTGAGGTGCATTAAAATCAAGTCAATCGCATGTTGAGACCAACATGCATTAACCGTGTGGAAGGGTTCATTTGAACTAATGTATATTGACAAAACATGTGATAAGCTTTTCACAAGTTTTAAAAAAGGCTGTGCAAAATGGCACTTAATCCGAGGAGCATGATTGGGGAGGATAATTTTGAGCTGTGATCCCCAAACTTTTAAGGGCCATTGCCTCCTTGGTTCCATAAACTAATGCCCAGTGCCCTCTACCCTAATTTATAAAAACGATTATTCAAAACGTCAGTTTGCACTACCCACTTATGTAAGATAATAAATAACACAATAACATCCAAAACAGTAAGATATAATTGCACAATTTTTTCAAAATCCAATAAAAGTTTTTATTTCAATAATTTAAAAAAATATATATATGCATTGTATCCAGTGACATCAGTTTCTTAAGGGTCTGGTTTAAATTTGCTTAGTAAGACTCTTAAGATATTACATAATAAACTACAAAAATAAATACGTCTTTATTTACTTATTTTACAAACAATAAATGCTTTTTGTTTTTTACATGAAGAAAAGTATTACATTGTTTATTCAAATGGCTAGCAACTGACAACTCTAGTAAACAAGACAAATCACGCTACGCTACCTCCTGCTTTTAAAAATCTCAAAATATGGAAAAAAACAAAGAACATACATTAGGTACTTCACGAGAAATCCTAATCCCTAGTTGGAGTGTATAAGAATGAGCTAGTAAGAATATTTTAATATATGTATTCAATCAGAATATTAAATATAAGACTTTGTTTTTAATTACAAAATTGTCAAGTCAAAGTAGTGATAGTTTAAATAAAGTTAATTAAGGTAATTTGAAATATTATATTTATTTATCAAACATCTTCTATCCAATGTAAATGGATACAAAAAATTTGTGTAAACATACTTTTATAAAAATAATAGACTATAATGGGGTTGGTAAAATGTTATGAAAGTGGGGTTATGATAAAGTTATCTGGATGTATTTTTTATTTATTTAATTAAACTTATATTGAAATGTTAGAATTAAAATGTCAAAGACAAATAAGAAATTTATCTTAATGAATTCACTACGTAGTGATTTTGTATAATCCAATGTGTCATAACAGTTTTAACAGTGTTATGTCACATTTAACTATACAAAATCACTAGTGAATTCAGTTAGATGTATTTGTTATTTTGTTTGTCTTTAATCTTTTAATTTTAACACTTTCATATAATTATTATTATTAGCACCGCGTCTTACTACCTGCTCGGGTTATACGCACTTACGCTAATGTGCAATGGTAGGGTGAATGTGAGATGAAATGAAGGACCTACAGTTTAACGTGGAATCCGAACCACGGTGGACCTGGCATTCCTCACAGTCACAAGATGTCTTGTCAGAGGTGAAGGAAGGGTTTGGTAATCAGATAAATCTTTGCCGGGACAGTTCTATATAATTAAATAAATTTAAAAAATATATCCAGTTAACTTTATCATAACTTCACTTACACAACCTTTTACCAAACATATTATAGTAAAGTCTATTACTTGTATAATTGTATGTGTATACATAGTTTTTGTATGTAAAACACTTATATTTATTTATCAAACATCTTCAATCCAATGAATAAAAGGTTTCAAATTAGCTTAATTAACTTCATTCAAACCATCACTATTTTGACTTATCAATTTCTTATGTTAAATAGCACTCCTTACGCTCAACTTTAGAAGGTTTTCTAAAATGAATCTGAATATTATCGATTCAGTAAGGCCTGTGGGAAACAAGAGACAGAAACTTTGACATAAAAAGGTTGAAGACTAAGTCTAAAGTGTAACTGTTGTGTTAGACTGGGATGCTCATGACAATGAGATAAAGGTTCAAATCTTGGCCAGGTCTATTGATGATGGTTTTCCCTAAACGGTTTCCCACTCTCCTTCCATGCAGATGTGGATAGATCAGAAACTTCAGAATCTTGTTGAGTATAAAGGTGAAGGAAAACCTTATATTTCTAGTAATTTGACAACAACAAAATCCCGCCCTCGCTTCATACTATCCCCATGTATTTATTATAATATACTGGTAGATAATAATTTTATATGAGAATCTTATTTATCTTAATATAAATAATTTAGATGTGTGTGTGTACAATATAATATTCATATTCTCTGTCAATAGTAAATTGTGATCAACTTAGAATTAACTTGGGGTTGGGAGAAAAAGGGGAAAGGTGGTTAGTAGAGCACGAGCACCATGGCCCGCTTTGGATTGAATCTAATATTTAATGTTATTTTAATAATAGGCTACATTCGTTTAGATATTGATTTTAAAACAAAGTCAGAATTTGGCTATTTACCACTTTAATCTGTTTACTTAGGTATGTATTTACCAAACCTAAAATATTAAAATAATCCATTAGTCAATTAAATTGGACAGACTTTTTTAAGCATTTTAATATTTTCAATCAATAGATCATAATAACTTACTAGGTTAGCTCAAGAAAATAATACATTATATAATATATAAGGTAACGAAACAATTGGTTTATAGTCTAAACTTACCAGTTATAAGTTTATAAATATATATGCGTTTAAGTTTGGGGGACAAAGTGTGTTGATTTAATAAAAGATTATATAAAAAGAATGCACGACCAATTTATGATAACAATGGAAAATTTGGAGCTCTATTCTGTTAAATTTTCTTTGGTGCCATTTTTTTTATAATCAATAGTACAAACAAAACAAAGCAAAATATTTTAGCCACATCCGTGTATTTACCTGGTGAGCGAAAGCCATAAATGAGCTTCGTGAGTGGATCGTTCAAGCAACCATTACACATCATGTGATTACGGATGTCTTCCGTTTAGACCATTGGCTATTTAGTTTGGACACACCATTCCCATTTTATGATTAACACAAATAAGAATAGCTATATAATTTTATATATTAACGTTAACACTTAAATTAATAAAATATTTTAACCTAACAAATAAAGAAAGAAAAAGTTGAAATTGTGATAGCTAAAATACAACTAAAAATAAATAAAAATAACTAAAACGATGATATATTCTTTCTAATAAGTACATGTAAGGAAACTTTCAAATACAGAAGGATTATAGAAGGATGGGGGTAGATTACACAAATAATACGTTCAACGATGGGAGTAGAAGGGAGAATAACCCACTAACAGTCCTATCTGAGCTTTTTTAGGGAGCTAGAAAAGGTGAGTGATATTAAGCATTTTAACGGCTCTTCATGAACGAGTATTTTAAGTGTACCAGACTATGGAAGTTGACACACTCCAATGATCTGTCACTAAGAGGGTGTAATGGGGTGGGCTGGATAGATATAGCTCAAAATACACATAGGTAACATATTTTTGTAATTGCACTTTGAAGTTCCTAATGCCATAGAGTAAGTAAGTAAATGTAGAGGAGGAGAAAAAATTAACTCTCAAAGCGTATCTATCATATTGTAACGGGGGCTCACACGCAACTTAATAGTACGTGGGCCGTTCACACGTCACCATGTAAACCACGAGTTTTGAGGTTATCGGGGTAGGTTTCTGGTTAAACACGAATTAAAACACGCATGGATACTCAAGGTTTTGATTATTAGAAACATCATCACAAAAACATTCACTGAATTAACTATAAATCTAAACAATTTCCCCAAATTAAGCAATAAAAGTAATAATCCGTAAATTAACAATTATATGAAATTATAATAAATAGAATTGCGCTAAAGTAATTATAACTAAACAGTTCACTAAGTTAAGTAATAAAAGTAATTGTAAAAAGTAGTTAAAGTAATAATAATAATTAAATAATTGTAAAAAAGTAATTAATTAACAAATGAAAACACATAAAATAGAATTACACTAGATTAATTATAACTAAACAGTTCACCGAATCAAGTAATATAGTTAGCAATTATATGTAAATTAATAAACAAATGAAAACAATATATAGAATAACATTATCAAGTAAACAGCTTATTGATAAAAATACTAAATAGTTAATTAAATATCAAAACATAAGTTTATTATATTAGTGCACGGTACAATTTAAATTCAACGTCTAAGACACTCACGACATCTCACCACTGGTCGCTGCGCTGTGCAGACTACACTGACACGCGTCACACGAACACTAAATCCACTCCCGGACTCACTGGTTGGGAACCAAGAACAATCCATAATAGGAACTGTGAACTTCTGACTATCGCAGATCGTGTATGTATAAGTGTGGTCACAGCTAAGGGTCTTTAGTCCTCCATTTCTAGAATACGGGGTTAGAATAAAATGAACCTAAACTCTTACATAAGTGTGCCTTATCCTCCCCCCTGAATCCTCTAATACCCGAGACAAGTGAGACTGCCACTGCATACCTGCTAAACAAGGAAGGAGAGAGAGAGAACAGATAGCGCATTTAGGGTAGACAAGAAAAGTGCGCCAGTCCTACTGTCGGGCACTAATCTTGACACACTTTTCCTATTTTATTTCTGGATAATAACATGAAATAAATAAGGTATTGTAGATATTGTCTAACTGGTGTCAGGCGTGCTGCAGTGTAAATGTATTAAGCGAGTTGTTATTTTTAATAATTAAAAATTATAGCTATTAATAACACGGATGAATGTGTATTTTTAATATTGGGTAGGCTTAGTATTTGTGGAGGATTTTAAATTTTAACGTAGAATATTGAGTCTAGGACAGAATTCAACATAGACTGTGTTCACTTAATAATTTACCCTGAAAGGCAAAAAGCTTACTTTGACAGGCTATACAATGATGCGGCTGATACAATTAAGTATCAGTTGGAGTAACAATAATCAATGGTTAGATCTCAAAACTTATATTCAATGGCCCCATTAAGAGTGCTTACACACCGAGAGTAACCAACAACGACAACGCGGCTAAAACTTCAGGTTTAATAGTTGAGTCGTGATAGTTTCTGGTTTTTAGTTGCCTTAAGTGTTTATATAGCTTAAATTTGTTGCCTGTCAGCTAACGGAATGTCGTTGTTAAAAAGGAGCATATCAATTTGTATTACATTCATTGGCAGCGGAAGGTGTCAAGGCCTATTCACACTTTTATGAGGTGAAAGAAAAAGATTTATCTACAAAATTACCCGTGTGGGCTGTTGACACCAATTCTGGACTAGACGCTGGAGTGGCTTAACCAACTTAATCCTACATTTGCATGTTTGTAAAGAAACCTGTTCCACATATGGGTTTAAGGCCTTATATATCGGAAGTGAAGTGATCAAAACCTATTCACACTTAAATGGGGTGAAAGAGAAATATGTTATCTATAAAAGTTAACATGTGTGCCCATGACACAAATTCTGGACTCGATGCTGGAGTACCTTAATCGTTAAGATATTCTAGAGATTAAACTCGTTTACCTCCCTGTTTAAAGAACTGAAAGGGACAAGGCCTATTTACATGCACATGAGGTGAAAAAAAGATTTTATCCACATAAATTCTGGGCGAAATGCCGAGGTGCCTTAAACTTAAATTAGCATCACTTCCTATTTTACATTAATTCTTGGATTGATGTTGCAGTTTTTAATCTATACTGCTATCTCTTGTACAATTCTGAACTAGATTTCATGTTAGTTCTATTTTATGTTCTTAATTTGGTTACATTTTACAAACAGCCGGGTTAATGTGGCTGTAGAGTATCTCGGTCCACTATTTAAATATACAATTAACTTATATATTTCAATGTAGATAATTAATCTTGTTTATACATTGTTTAAAAACGGATTTGTATCAAAAAATATAGATACATTGGTTGTAAGTAGGAATTTTATTACTCAGTATTTACAGGCCCGGTAACGTACAAACTTTAAATCGGGTCATTTTTCCAAATAATTTTACCATTACAATATGAATTACCTGTTTAAAATTATAAAACAGATTTTGACTCTTAATTTAATTGATTTTCAACCACCCCTAGTGCCAGCTGGTCCACTCCAGGTATATTACGTCCCCGGTATCCTCCCCCGCTGGGCCCTCCGTAGTGCCTGGGATTTCCCTCCCAGTCCGCCAAGCGCCCAGCAGAGGCGGGCATCCCCCTAATCAGTACATAGGGAGGCACCCTATTGGTGTTGGTGCTCCGCCTACTTTCTAGCCACCACACTTACGTTTTCAACCTTCCTTCTACCCTTGGCAATTGAATTTTCTAATCTACCCCCTACCTAGTTCCCTCCGTCCCTAATTTAGCTATTCTAACTACCAAACTAAGCTAACTTAACTATTTTATTGCCATTTCTGCCGGGAAACTCAGTCACCCCGATGGTACCAGAGGGTTGCAGGGCAGCCACCGTTCTCCATCTTGACTCAGAGGGCCCATCAACCACAATCCACCTCTCTTGTGTCCAAGGCGGTAGGTCATACGGTCTAGGGAACCCCTCAGAGTTCATATTTACTCCACTAACTGTTGTTCATACGACTGGAAAACTATCCTGAAGATCACAAGGGCATCCCCTGTGTTCCTCCAGACACTCAGTCGTACTCGAATCGAGTTCCCAGGGTTCGTGCTCACTCCTTCCGGCCCCTAAGTTTTTACCCCGGCAAGGATTGTTTAAGCTTATCCCCCTTTAAAAATCCTTTTTTTCTCTACCTACTCCACGCTGAGACCACCCTAGTGTCCGTGTCAGTCTCACCCTTCGCGTCGCTGTCATCTTCTTCGTCATTGTCATTGTCAACGTCCCGTCTTATTCGTCCCTGTGCCTCTTTAAATCTATCTATGTATGCGATCTTTGCTCTATATGACGTTTCCAGTGCAATCTGGTTTAAGAATGTCCAATAGATCGGGTCCCTCAGTACTTCACCTACTAATCTTTACTGGATCTCTATCTGATAGTTCCTTCTTGCTTCTAGCGTAAGGACGCAATCAAGCACCACATGTTCAGGGGTTCCCTCCTCACCACATTCACAATTCCCCGACTCTATTATACCCAGCTTCCTAAGATATGCCGGGTACGGTCCTTTCCCCGTGATGAAGTGTACAAGACCCTGAGATGGCTGGAGGTGTTTATTCTCTAGTCTCTCAACCACATTAGGGAACAATTGACAAGTCCTCCTACCTGTCCCACTTCTCTCCCAGCATCTCTGACACTCCTCCAACAGGGCTATTTCCGCCTCTCCAAATGTTGTCACATCGGGTGTGGTGAGGAGTCTCACCTTTTCCATCTTTCCCTTTTTTATCCAGTACTCCAAACCTCTTTTCCTTATAAGGAGGTCCAATGGCCACCCACCTAGGACCACACTCAGTACATCTGTTGATACAGTCCGGTAGGCTCCCGTCAGCCTCAGTAATATGTTCCTCGGTAGACCTTGAATCACCTTTGCCGGAACGACATAGGTTAGTCTGTGAGCCCAGATGCACGCCCCATAACTTACAATGGAGAGAAGGATCGTCTGATGGTATGTCCTTACTATCCGCATAGGCAGATAAAACCGACTCTGTCCCATGCTTATATATTTGTTCATCCCCGAGAGAGTTTTTCCCATCACTTCCTCCAGGTGCGCCGTGAAGTTTCTGTTCTCATCAAGGGTCACTCCCAGGTATCTGACCGTATGGCTTCTTATTGATTTCCTACCTACCTTTATGGTCGGATCCCTAGCCAATCTACCCTTGAACAGTATGTAGGTCTTCTTCGCCGGTGCCATTTTTAAATTGACACACTTACACCAGGTGTTGGGTTCTTCAAGCACCTGGTTACTTTTTTCCTCCAAGTTCTTTTAAAAGTACCCTTCTATTACTATTAGGTCATCTGCGAAGGCGACCACACCCTGCGTCTCCGGTATCCCCTCCAACAATTACAACACTGGTTCCAGGCTGACATCCCAAAAGATCGGGCCACATACCGATCCTTGGGGACATTCCTGTGTCAATAACTTCTGAACCCTGTTTCCTGGACATCTCAGGGTGGAATATCTGTTACGACAGTAATCCTTAAAACTCCTATAGAGCTGTCCCAGCCACTAATTCTTTCTTAATCTGTCAAACATCACCGGCCACCAGAGGTTGTCAAAAGCGCCTGAGATGTCCACAAATATTCCTATGACGTATTTACCGGTTGCCAAGTAAATCAGTTCTATTGATCTGGAGATTGCGTCCTTTGTCGACCTGCCTCTTCGGAAGCCATACCGCTGCTGGGATGATGCATGCCCATGACGTTTCTGTGTCTCAGAATCTTTCACACAATATCTTCTCCTGCAACTTCCCTGCTCTGTGTTCAACAGGCAGGTGGGTCGGTATGACTTCGGAATCAGCGGGTATTTATTCTCCCCATTGATTAGCACGATTACCTCGCTCTGCTTTCAGATGTTCAGGATTCTGCCTTGAGCGAGGCATTAGTTTAGCAGCCCTGCAAGGAAAGGAGAAATACTGTGCGTACAATGGTCCACAAATGGACGTACGAGTTTATGGCTGCACTTCTCAAATTTTTGGCCTCTGATGGACCTTAGGTTACTAGGGCATACTACCAGGAAATGACTGAGGAAGGTTTCATTTGTAGGCTTCTCGAAGATGTAAGTACAGCTACGGAGTGAATGAATACTACTGTAACTTTTCTGGATATAGGTCATGTGGTTATAGCGAGTTTGCGGCGGGTCCGGACGATGGTGCCGCGTATCTTCTAGACTATGAGATAGTCGCGTCCGGACTCATCGAGGTTTAGTCAACCACATGTTTTGTAAACAAAGGAAAGAGAGATAACCAAGACAAACCAGTCGTGAAGGATGTAGTTAGTAGAGGGTACATCATAGGCCTGGTAGGGCCAAACCTGAGGCATGAGGGGCACGGAGACAGGTTGTATATGGGCCCTAATCAGAGAGATGATTCGGTAGCAAAATGTATTAGCGATTACTTTGAAAATGGTAAAGAAGGAAGAGGGAAGACATTTCCATCCAGGTATGGCGCCGGGATCTATGAGTATATATAGAAAAAAGATAAGGATTATTCTGCAGATGTTATTCTGCGAGGCGTACAGGATCTTGGAGGAGTTTCACAAAAGGTACATGTGCAAATCTTGGGATTTGGTCTGGGAATCTGGAGTGGTTCAAGACACCAGCATGAGCTCTTTTATAAATAAATAAGGGAATGCCTACTTGATGCCTATGGGAAGTATGGTGCAGGTGCTGTTGCGATGTTAGAGCTGCTGTGGATGGATGGGGTTATGGAGTACCTCAAGGATCGGATGGAGGTTCTAGCGGTTACGGGTATAGGGGTAGTATATACTAGGCGAGCTCCTTATGAGATCTTCGGAGAGGGGAATATTACCTACGAACTTTGGAATGGGAAGTTTGCATTAACTGGGGACTCGACAGTGGTGTCCTCCACCCTGATTTCATAACTGCACAATGCGGTAATAAATCCACAGGTGGCGGAGAACATATGTATCATATGTGAGGACATTCATAAAGAATCGGTGGAAACCATCAATGGAATCAGGTGCGAAGAAAAGGAGGAAGGGACGTCAAAGAAATCTGGAGGGGGACTTGCGGAAAAGCAGATCTGAGGGTGAAACCCAAACAAAATGGGAGGGAGGGGGAGCCAGACTGCAGAAGTGGATATGGCGGTGGAGGGGCAGCTGAAAGGCGTGGGGGATGTATCCTCTCAGGCGTACGGAACCCTCGAGGAGACGATGCGGTTATCCAGGCTGTAAGAAGAGTGATTACTACACATAGTGCTGAGGCACGTGGTGAGACTGGGTCATGTAAATGGGGACAGTATCACTTTCCCCCCTACCTAGTCGTTGGATAGAATTCAAATGAGATCTTTGAATCTACCAACGGACGTGAACAGCTTGCGGGGACTAATTGAGAAGGTTTTCAAGAGAAGAAAGGAAACTTAATATAGAGAATACGTATAGGCAATTTGTGACAGCACACGGTCGCGAGACGTTTAACCCCAGCGTGGCGTGGCCAGCGTGCTACGAGCACACATACTATCCGTAATGGGGTATGACCCCATTAGAATAGGACAGATTAATGGGATGAGGAGCGTGACCGTGTTGCATGAAGTCCGCAAGCTGGCTGAGGAAATGGTACTCGATGTTGTGTCTCTCCAGGAACCAGGAACCTTGAGAGGGAAAGTACGACATATGCCGGTGGTCACTAGAGTTGTTATTAGTGGTTAAGCTCCCATGAGCACAATAGTGGTATTTAACAATGAAATCGCCTTAACTAGGATTGAACAGCTCTGTAACCAGTGGGTAACATGCGTAAAACTAGGAACTAGCTCAGGCACGTGTATAGTGGCAAACCTATATTTTCAATTTAGGCATCCAATTGAGCCATATCTCGACCAGCTGAAGATAATATGTAGGACATATGCAGGTGTGCCAATCATAATTACCGCTAATGCTAAGTCTCCCATGTGGCATGGTCATAGGGCGATTGGGAGAGATAGAAGAAAGGTGGTCGGTCGACCCTGTAGAAGGGGCCGTACCTTGGAGGAGTTACTCTATGGTCATGGGCTTGAGGTTACAAACCAGCCAAATAATCCTACTACATATAAGGGGAGAGCTGGGGCTGGGGGATGTCACTTTGTGTAACACCGAGTCCATGGACATGATGGAAGGTTGGGAGGGTTGTGGACAACGTTAGTCAGCGATCATAGCCTGATCGTCTTTTACTTTGCCGCGGGGAGGCTGGTGGATGGAAATGGGAAAAGAAGGAGATACAACATGAGCAAAGCTAATTGGGAGAAGCTGAGGGGTGAACTAATACTGCCCATTCTAGTGGACCAAGGTAACAATGTCAACACGAAGGCCAAACCGCTGATGTGGGCTCTGCAGGATGCAATGAGGAAGTAGATACCTGTGGTGAAAGGTGACAAGGTTGGTAATAAGCCATGGAATGACAAACTGCGGAATCTCCGAACAAGGGCAAGGAGAACTCGTATGAGATACCGGAGGTGTTGAGACAGGGAGAGGAAGAAGGAGTTTGAGGATGGGTTATTTCAGGAGAATAGGAAAAGTTGGGAGAAGTATGTTCTGGAGGAGCTACAGAGGGGACCTTGGGGGGTGAGAGCGGATCATTTAAGATAGCCTCCGGGAAATTACGGCTCCCAGTCATGATAACCACGCTATCTAAGAATGATGGAAGTACCACGACCAGTTAGGAGGAATCTGCGGTTCTTCTAATGAAGATATTGTTGCCAGATGATGTGACAAGATACTGAAGAGCACCGAAGTTTGAGAGAGAGGATGGAGAATTATGAGTATGTAAACGAGGAAGAGGTGGAACCTGTTAGTCGGGAGGAGGTATTCAGGAACATTGCTCTGATGAGTAAGAAAGAGGCACCTGGACCAGACGGGATAAGGGTCGAGGTGCTGGAGAAGGCGGCTGATGACTGCAAGTAGTAAAATTAGTTTGAGATGCTCTACCTTAGTAGAGTTGTTTAATTCTGACATTTTAATTTTGTTCTATGATGTAAAGAAATACTGCCTTTGTGGTCTATTGGTTAGAGTTCGTGCTACAGATCCCAGAGGTCCCGAGTTTGATCCCTGGTGCTTCTAGACTTTTCTGTAAGTTTGGATTGGGATCTACACAGACTTGTGAGGACAAATGAGGAGCTACTTGAATGGAAGAGTAGCAATTCCGATCTAGAAAACAGAGTTTAATGGTTGGAAGGTCCGTTGTGCGAATCACATGACACCCTCTATTTGCATGCATAAGTTGGCACTATTTTCACCAGGATTCAGCCGCCGTTTGGTCGGTATGGCTGAATTATTTATATTTATATATACACACATACATACATGTGTGCACGCACGCACACACACACACACACACACACAATTCATGAACCGGATGAGTTTTTGTCCAGTCCATGAGATGGACAAGTGAAGCCAGTAAACGGAATGAGAAGAAAATTACTCATTTCATGAAATGGCCAGTTTCACTTTTGTGGTGCAACACATATAAAACATGATTGGTTTCAAAATATCAACTTTTATAAATAACTTACCAAAACAAGTTAATACTGTACAGTGTATTGATATATGGCCTATATGTAGGAGAAAAACATTACTTAAGCTACTGTATTTCCCCACATCATATTCGTAACGTTTTTCAGTCCAAAAATTTGGTCTAAATGGTTTCATCGCATAATGGTCACTTATAAAATTTCACACTAAGCTTTTACTTTAAAAAAAGTGTTAAGTTTTGACCTTGAGTTGACTAGACTTATTTGCTCGGTGTAACTTCCTCCCTTTGTTTTTTCAATCAGTCTATTTATAGACAAGTGCACTGGACCAGCCAGGACAGGCTCAGCGTACTACAAAATATACTTTAAAATCTGGCATTTTTTCTATGGAAAATATTTAGCACTCAGTAACTAGTTGATTGCAATCTCGTGGCAATTTTCAACTGAAAGCTTAAAAACCTATTGCGCCATTAAAATTCTATATATGAATCTTCTAAACTTTGAAATATATCAAGTACTTTAAAATAACATTTGTTTGTGATCAAATCGATTTGTCATTAATATTTTATAAAAAGAAGTATTTAAGTAAAAAAATGTCATTTATTCTATATGTTTTTCTATAAAGGAAGACTCAATTTTTGATCAAGGTTTAATCCAAGCAATAAATACAAGAGTGTACAGAAAAAAAAGCAAAGGTAACGAACGTGGATAAAAAAATGAATGAATGTGGGACTTTTTATAAGCTTATAGGCCTGTCTGGGACCAAAAAGGTTTCCAAATACTGCCTTAAACCATTCAACCAAACAAGTGAGTCAACCAAAATATTAAAGACAAGCGACAAAAGTTTAATAATTCCTTCCCATTACCAAAGAGCAAACATCATTCACAGTAAATTTTAATATTTTTTTGGGTTTTGCATCTTACTGCCCTTCCAGGTTATTCGCATATTCACAGTGTAATGGTTGACCTCGATAATCTTGGGGTAAAGTGCTCACTTCAGGACTCTATGTTAGTGGGTTTAAGCCCAGCAGGTGTTGATGGATTTTTCTTGGGAGATACATAACGTCCTTCAAAGGAGAAGTAAAGCCGCCAGTCCCATGTCGATTGTGGTGTGTGTAAGAACCCTGGAAGATATGTGAAAATACCGTTTCTGGAAAAATTGGTAGGCCCTTTCAATCTTACTCAGAGAAATTCTAATATGCTGATATAATCAGTAGTCAGAAAATGCATGTTAAATACCTCAAATAAATAAATACAATGTAATAGAGATGAGAAATTTAGAACTAAATTTCAAGTCAATCTATTTTTGTTTAAATTTATAATAAAGGAAAGTGATAAAACTAAAGAAAAAGGAAAAATAAACTATTAAGAGTAAATTTGATGAAGAAAGCCCACCTAGGGAAAGAGGAAAAATGTGGGAAGAGTCCAATGCACAAAGGTGACATCTTCTTCCTTTCTTCTGTCTTCTATAGTAGAAGTAGTCACACACACATTTTAACACAAATAGAATAATATTTCGGCATTGTTGCCTTTATCAAACACAAAGAAGAAGAAAGTACATAGTACACAAACAATGGATTACTCCATTTTAAATTTTTAAAAAGAAACTGTTAGAAACACATTGTACCAACTGTTTTTGGGAGCAAAGATAAATTCCTTGATTAATGTTAATATTTATAGAAAACTGATGATGCTGATGATAAAAAATAATAATAGATAAGAAAATAATAATAAAAAATAATAAAAACAATTTTTTATAATTATTATTATTTTTTTAAATAGTAATAATAATAATGTTAATTTAAAAGATAATAATAATACTGTAGAAATAAACTATCTTCTGTTGAGGCCTGGTGGTAATCTTGATTTGGTAATCCATTGGTGGGCCAGTTCCCACTGTCTAAGTTGAGAACTGTTGCACTGTTTGGGAAATGCTCTTAATATTTTGGTGGTGTAGCAGGTTTGAAAGTCCTGGTTGTGGGTACCGGCATGGATGGGTACAGGCTTGTCCGGATCTTTGTGGTTTGTGTCAAAACGATGATTGTTCATTCGCTGTCTGAGAGAACCTGTAGTGAGGCCTATATATTCTGCATCACATGATTTGCACTGTAGTTGATATATCAAGTTATTGGTTTTGCAATTGTAATAACCAGGGATCTTGTATTCCAATTTGGTTACTTTGCTGTTGAAGGATGTAGCTGGTAGGTGGATTCCACATGTGCTGCAACGGGTGCTACCGCAGGGGTATGAACCTTTGGTAGTCGGTTTTTCTTCTCGGATTCTCTTGGGGTCAGGAAGTTTGGGATGGACTAGAATATTGTGGAGATTGGGTGGCCGTTTGAAAGTGACTCTCGGGGGTGAACTAAGAAGGTTTTGTGTCTGGGTAGAACTGGTTAGGAATTTGTAACCACTTTTAAGGATGGTGTTGATACGTTGTAGACCAGGATGGTATTGGGTTGTGAGAGGGATGTCTTCATCTTTTTTTGGAGGGTCGTAGTCATCCCTGGAGAGTGCTCTGGAGATTTGATTGTCTATTAGAGGCTTGGGGTAACCTCTACTTTGGAAAGCTGTGGAGAGTTGTTTACAATATTCAGTTAAATCGTCAGGTTCTGAACATATCCGTTTGGCTCGTGTGGCAAGGCTGAATGGTAGAGACCTTTTTGTGTATGAAGGATGGCTGCTATGGTAGTGGAGGTATTGTTGATGATTGGTGGGTTTTATATGTACAGTGGTACGAATTTGGTTGTTTTCAAGGAACAGATTCACATCAAGGAAGGTAAGACTATGATGTGATTTGTTGTGGGTGAAGTTTAAGGGGCTGCAATTGTTGAGGTTATCTAGAAAGGCGTCCAAGGATTCTTCGGAATGAGGCCAGATCATGAAAATGTCGTCGATGTAGCGAAGCCATAGATAGGGTTTGATGGGCTGAGAATGTAGAAAGCGTTCTTCTAGTAGTCCCATGTACAGATTTGCATATGAAGGAGCCATGCGTGTACCCATAGCTGTGCCCTTTATCTGTAGGTAGTGTTTGTCTAAAAAACGAGCATTTCTTAGATCGCAGACCTCCTGGGTCCAAACCTACCACTTCTTTCCTGGTGGAGCTGGCCAGGATGATCCTTCAATTTAACAACTTTCGTTTTTATTTAATATTTAATATAATGATTACTTTTTTCTTTAATTCTTTATTTATTTTTGTAGTGCAATATATATTCCTTAAGCTTAATTTCATTACTTCAGTAGCCATCCCCCAGTTTATGAAAAAGATACAAACATATTTGTATGGAACTGTGTGCTTCACAGTGCCAGCGACGTGGTATTTGACTGTTGTGCGCATGCACACACAGGAGGAGAGTGGGGAGGAAGGCGGGACTGCCAGGTAGAGAAAGCACTGTTTCTCTCGCAGTGCTGGCTCTGACGTGATGGTGGAAGGAAGTTTTTTTTTTACTCAGTGTGTGTTGTACTTAGAAACCATGTACCATATTCTTGAATGTAATAAAGTGTAGAAGAGTGTAGAGTTAAATTATTATTCTGCTTCCAGCTATTCTATTTGATTCATTTTTTTTCAGTTCTTTTATTTAACAGAAAACTTTAACCATGGCCTTACATCCCCAAGAATTAAGTTCTGTGACTGTAAGTGAACTTCAACAGCTTAAGTTTTCACAGCTATCTCTCCATGAGAAAGTTACAGTTAAGAAAAGAGGTCGTTCAATACCTGATATTCTAATATCTCAGCCAGGCAAAAGCAACAATATATTCGTAGCTTTAATTCTGGATGGTACCAATGACAAAGTTGGCTTTGCAGCTGTCACCAGAAGATCAAGGAGAAAATTATTGAACTTTTTGTGCAAATTAAAACAAGAAGAATGGATTTCATTTTTAAATGAATAGATCAAGCTTGAACCATAACAATTTAAGTCAAAGTAAGTAAAAACTGTTGTCTTTTTTAGTAAGATTTTATCAAGTTCCTGAATAAATTTTCTTTTTATACATGTTTTTTTCCTTTTACACAATTTTAAAACAAAGTCTAAACATTTTCTGGAGCAGCACCCCCACTAATTTTAGCTACGAACCACCACTGCCTGGCAGTCAATTTATCAATGGGAAGGGGCAAACCCATATTATCATCAACAATAAATTTTCGGCCATGCCGAGAATCAAACTTGGGACCCTTAGCTCAGTAGGCAGACACACTACCGACTTAGTTAAGATGTTGGACAATATGGAAACTTGAAAAGTTTAATTTTATTTTCATTCGAGTAGACATGCACCAATCTTCATGTAGGATAGTATTTGTTTAGTGCTAATACATATTATAAAATTATTGAGATAAATTGAAGTTAATTATAATTTGAGCACTGCAATGAGAGCATTAGACATTGTTTAATTGTAATAACCAACACTAACAATTGAGATAAATAAATCTTTGATACTTTTTCAAGTTGTACAACCTCAATTTTGACAATCATGTGTTTTAGCAAGTTGCAATTAAAGCATTACATTATTTAATTTCAACAACTAACACTAACAATCAAGCTAAATAAATCTTTGATACTCTTTCAAGTTGTACAGATCCAATTTTGACAATCATGTGAAGTTTTCAAAGAAACTTTAAAAAAATCCTTCTAAAATATTCTTAACGGTTAAGTGAATTTGGAAACTCCATAATACAAGATACCACTATTTTACAAATCCGAGCCTTGGAATAATTATGAACATTAGAGGAAATATAAATATGACAGAATAATATAAAATACAAAAGTAACCAAATGGTAACATTCTTTCTTATAATCCATTCCTACATTCAGTTAAGTGTTAAATTACTGGTCTGGGGCCTGGTTGTTAAGTTCATCCTATAATTATAACAGGTTCATCCCTAAAAAAATTTTTTTTTTAAAAACTAATGAGAGGTAACATTAGACTGAGACCCACCTAAAGGTAAAAGCTAAAAAAAAATAACCCGACAATCTAACACAAATAAATAATATAAATAAAAAAGAAAACAGAATGTTGTTTGTATATGACTTCTCTAGTGAGCTGTCAATTTTTCCAAATGTAGATATTAAGAGTATATATTCTTAAAAGCCAAGAACGCGGGTTAAGGTGTAAAAAATTAACCCGCTTCTTACCAATGAATGATGTAGGCCTACTTACTATGGACATTATTATTTTTTACCTTTCCCTGGGTGTGCCTCATCTTGTACATACCCTCAACCCTAACCCTCATCTAATTTTACATATTTTTAATAAATTTAAAAACAAATTAAGTCTTCCAGAAACTATGACCTGATTTTACTTACGATCAGTTCATTCTGATGTTTGTACTTTTAGTTCCATGTGACTAGTCAAGAACATGCATTTAATGTCAAAGTTAAGGTCACTTGTTCAATAAAAGACTGATTCTTATCTTCTAAAACAGTTTCTTTTCCACAGTGTCGCCAACTATAACAAAACAAAAATTTTGTATTTTGGTGAAATCTTAATCTTAATGTGCTATTTTTTAATTTTTTTATATGATTAAATAAAACTCTTTAAAAGATTGTTGTTATCTTGTTCAAATATACACAGTGAAAATTTGTTTATTTTTTAAACTGTCATATTCTCTATTTAAATTAATAATTTGGATTTTTTTTAACCAAATGATTTGAACATAGAAATATAGTGTTTGATGTCCAAAGTCACATTGTGCTCATGCCCCAACATTTTTTGCAAAAAATAAATACTTAATTCTAAAATCGGCAAGGATTTAAATAAACGACTCAACACACTCGTTATGGCTGGGGTTATTTATACTTTAAACTTTCATAAAATATTTATTTGACAGAAAAGAAGTAGTATTTAAAATTAAGTGCTATCTCCGTGGGTTTTTTTCCCCCACTACCCCTGAAATTATAATATTGTTAATTGAACAACTATTTTAAAAGTACCTGTTTCCTTTGTGGTCAGATACACCCACTTGATTGAGGTATATTTGTGGTGATGGCAGCAATGTGTCAGCCTCATTGGCTGTCTGGAAAGTAAGTGACTGGTAACTCAGTGTAGCTACAATGGTTGGTGTAAGGAGAGGGTCTATAGTTCCAAACTCAGCTGCTGCCAAACCCCACATTGTACGACCCCCTTGAACTATGTCCATGTACCTAGTCAAGGGTCAATCTCTGAACTAATCAATCATGTTACGAGAATTCTTTATGAATATAAAACACCACACAATTAAAAAAGGCATATAATACTATTGATAACTCATTTACTGTCCTGCCCTGCACAAATTATAGTAGAAGGAAATAAGTATTTACGATAATAGTTAAATAAGACTGGACTCACAATTGCTAGCATTCTAGTTTGAATGCTAATTTAAATTACAAATAATTATTATAAAGCAAATATAATTTTTGGTTAACCTATCAGCTTTATTTATATGTATTTCCAAGTCCTCAAATTATTTAAATTCAAGCTGTATATATATTGTGCCCCCCTTACCCTTTACAAAAACTAATTGAAAATCTAAAAACTACAAATAAACCATGTTTGCCATGGCAATATTTCTTTAGAGGCAGCCATTGCTTCATCATAATATTATGATTATATCATTAGTATAGTACAAATATCATAAATAATCCTGCTTTCATTAGTTGAAAATATATATATCTAAAGTTTACTTTATCCCTAAGCATATAGCATTAAAATGTTACAGTATTAGAAAAACTTTCAGAAATAATTTAATTTCAACACCAAACTTAATGATTTTATTTTTATTAAACTTTATTCACATACTGTGTAAAAATGTTTTTCAAAATCAGTAACCAAACTTTAAATCCCTCACATCTCACCTGTTTTCTCATGGCATGAAGTTTAAAATCCAACCCATCGGGGTTCAAAGCACAATGCTCTCAATGAAGACTAAGATCAAGTCTTAGCTATTTGTTAGGAAATGGTTTTATAAATTATTTGAACTTACTCGCATTTTATCTGAAAATTGGTAGAGCTGATTCCATGCCGCAAATGGAGGTTCAAAATACCTCGTGTTCTCTGGGTTTTCTCAGATACGTATATCGTAGCCCTTAGCTGCTCGCCTGAATTAAGAACATTTTGATTTTAAGTTTTGAATACTAAGAAACATAGTTTGGATTAAGAATGGTTGCTAATTCATGTTTTAACAAAAATTAGAAGAAGAAGAATTTTAATTGTAAACCTTTAGTTTAAGGTGGCTTAATGATCACCAATTTAAAATTTATTGCATTAAAGAAAACTGCTTCAGTGGCTGCATGGTCTAAGGCGTTACTATAGTGTAGGACTAAACTATCGATGCCAAGTAGATTAGGGTTTTAATCGCTTTTGAGTGTACAGAGGTTTTTTTATGTTTTTCAAAATGGGGTTTCACTCTCCCTCCCTCCATGAAAATGCGGGTACACTTCTAAATTCAACCTTTCTCTTCCCTAACTCATTAGTATAATTAGTACATATGTGTATAACCTGAACAAGTAGTAAGATGTGATGCTAAATTTGTTTTAAAGAACTAGACTATGACTCACCACAGTAAGGTTCTGTGTCCCTCGTGACTAAATAGAGAGCACCTCGTCCCTTAGAATGCTGAGCGTCATACCCCATAAAACCGCAAGACTGCTGAGGGTCTCCACGACTGATGTTACAGGAGTTGGGAGCAGGGAAACATGATCCTTGAAGAAATCCTGGCAGTCCAGCCTGGCAAGGGTATGCCATGAACCGACAACCACCAGGAGGTGTTGTCATACTCTCGAGAAACAATTTCCAAGCTCGCACATGGCTGCACGCAACATTGATATCCACAGTGCGATCTGCAAGGCAAGGTTTTGAGTAATTGTGATTATTCAATAAAGAGGGTGTTTGAGGATGCCTCATTGCCAGAAGAAAACAAACTATCAACTTTAAACACATATAAAAAATAATGAACTGACTAAAAGTTATCTGAATTGTGCACTTTCGTCTTTCACACCTTATATTTCTCAACTCATGAAGAAAATGCAACACCATCTTTTATATTAACAACAATGTAGGATTGCATTCATATTTTAAAGAAAAAAAGTTGGGTTTCTTAATTTAATTTGTGATGAAATGTAATATTTATAGATTATTTGTATTAAAAACATAAAAAATAAAGATTTTGTATCTAATTGTAGGTTAAATTTTGTGTTGTATTTTTTTAAATAGGATGGGTGAGAGGTTTTACTAAATTTAAAGGAAGTATGTGAGGCCAAAAGAATTGGGAACCACTTTTTTTAAATTTATATTATGAAACTTTTTATCTCTAAATACAAGGTTATATTATTATTATTATTATATTAGCAGCACCACGTCTTACTACCCGTTTAGGTTATACGCAGTTACGCTAATGTGTAATGGTAGGGTGATTGTGAGATGAAATGGAGGACCCACAGCTTAACATGGGATCCGAACCTCGGTGGATGCCTGGCATTCCACACATTCACAAGTTGTGATTAATACACGTCTTGTAAGTACAAGGTTATAAACATTATTATTTACAAGTAGGCTATTTGTAAAAAACTAGTTTAAGCCTGACCCATCAAACAAATGATATTAAAATAATACCAATAAATTAATAACTGTGCACAAATATTAAGTGTATTAAAATAAAACTAAAGTGTCACCAAAGAATCGAAATCTTACCAAAATGACTGACCACAACTGACCCCCTCCCATCATTACAGCTCGGCTGCTCCCTCCCTCCATTTGGAAAGAAGTCGACGTGGCCCGACTGCCGCAAGAGACCAAAGCCATCAGTCCATATGGGACTGCCATCCGTGTGAATAATGTCAACAAAATCGGCATCACTAGCATCTAGCTTACGATATGGGTCCAACAAATGATGATTTTTGAAGATGGGTGATGCAGGATCAAGTCCTGAACAAAAAAATTAGAAATAAAATCTGTGACAGCCCATTATAACGACATTGTAAGATAACTTAATTGAAAATATGTTCTTTACAACAGATTGAATGAAGATATGCAAAGAATAACAGATTAAATTCTTTGAAGTAAAAAAACATTAAGTAAACACACTGACTCACACTTTGATTACCTTTACATTAATGTACAGTGTTTCTATAGTCGTATTATAAATTTCCAAGCCATTAGGCAATAATTCATTTCTATTATTTTTATTATCGTTCCTTATTTAAGTGAAGCCTGACTTTACTTACCTTGTCCTAGGGGCCTAACATTGCTGAGTATATATTTAAAATGAAAAAATGTAAATAAAAATACTGCTCAGTTTTTATTTGGTATTGCTAGTTTTTAGGGATGGGGAAGGTTGATTTTAAAAGCAGTAAACCCACATTTGCATAGAGGTAGAGTGTAAAAACATTTCGGGAAAATTATCAGTATGGTACCATCGACCAGGATTCAAACCCAAATCTCCCTGTTACCAGGAGTCAAGTCTATCATGAGAGTGACAGCTTGGACCATTTGACCACATAAGCGAGTTTTTACTGCTCAAATTGGGGCATTAATCAGCTACAAAGAAAGAGTTTATTTAAAATAAAAATATCTATCAATTGGAATATTTATAGAATAATCCACAACCAAATAAAATTATTAGAAAGATGATTGAAAACAATTTCTACTGACTTACTATTTAGCATGGAAAAATATGGCTGAATAAAATTGAAAATAGACAATTATGGGTCTCTAATGATCAATCTTATTTATTTAAGCAGGCTCTAAAAAATTACCTTCGAGATTATAATTATATGGTTAAATGATGATTTTTGACCCACGATGTGGCGCCAATTATTATGTTATGGGATTTGTTTAAGTTATCGTGCCGCGCATTTGGGCACCAACTATTGAGATACAGTTATTTGATGAGATAATTGGTATTTATAGCCCCATGATCGAGTGCCAATTTTAGTGACATTTCTTACCCTTAAGAAATAAGTATGACCTTCAAAATTGCACACAATGTATTTAGATCATTGCATCCTTGGTACTGAAGATTTGATATTAAATGATATGTTTTTTTGTGAAATCACAGATAATACACGTTTCACATTCTGAGTATCATGTGCTATGCTAATGTATGTCAATGCTATATATTTTATCGGCACTGATTTATTACCATATTCTGTCGATTTATGTTGCCGGCACTGTTTTTCTGTGTTAGGCTTTGATATATTACTGAGTTCTCTTTTATTACAAAGTTCTTGTGTATTGCTGTCCACTGTAATGGATTCATACGCACAATCGGTTTATATATGACCTACCCCTTGCCTCTTGGACCCCTTGTCACCAGTGTCAAAACCAACTAATAGAAAAAGTCCTGACAACAGCTGTTGTGATGGCTAGCTTCCTATTGTGTATCGGGAGCTAGCATCACTTGCTTTTTTGGTAAACACTACGTCATTGATTTTTGAAAGAAAAAATAAGTTTTAAAGGTGCAATTCTTTGACAGTAGTTCTAAAAGCGTGTGATTCTTCATGGGTGAAGTCTTAAAAGGATATTTTACATACAGTTTATTGAATAAAAATACCTTCATCCATGACTTTTTAAATATATGAGAAAGGTCCAAAACAATATCATTACAAGGTTCCACAATAAGGCAAATGTGTGTTTCTTTGAACATACCACTGAGGATGTTCTTATATACATGAGACACATACTTTTCCTGGACCAGTGTTGTGAAAACTAGCTCATGTTTATACTATGAGAAAGAAAAATACCCATCCATAATATTTCTCTCGCCCACCTGTAATTCTGCCCAACTTGACGCCCCGGTTCTGCAGGATGTGGCCAGCACAGCCTGCAATGTGGGCGCCTAGACTGAACCCTATGACATGCATCTTGGAGGGGTTAGCCCCTAGGGTCAACATGTCAAACAAAAGGAGACTCATCTGTCTTCCGACAAGCTCTGTGTTGGCTACGGCGGCTGGATAGGAGTTAGCTGCCCCCATTTCCCAGTCCACTATGATAACATTGACATTCTCCTGAAATATATTCATATGAAACTCATTAGCGAACAGTATCATGTGTGGATTGACAACTGGGATATTTACAGCACAGCAAGAAATATATGCAGGCCATAAATATAGCTGTTTCAAGTTTACTTTACTATTTATTAATTAGATCTATATTAAATTAAAAAAAAACTCTTGATAGATAACATAGAACAAGAATACCCCAAGAGACAGCTAAAACTACCCCTGAAATTACTAATAATGGGACTGAAAGTTTCTCCAAACCGTTTTATTTGACACATGCACTCTTAAATGTTTTGGACTAGCCATGTAAAAATGTTGGATAGTACTTTTGTTTTGTGCCTGAGAACACACTTTCTATTGTATAAAATTAGGTAACCTATTTTATTTCAAGCTCTTAAAATCCCAGTATTACCCCACAAATAACATCTAACTTAAGTAGGTAATTTAACTCAACCTAGTCATCACATTGTGATGCATTTTCCTGTATTATACTATAAAAAACAAAAATGTAGACCTGTAAAACAGCAAAAATGAAAAATAATCATTTTATAACCAAAACACTACCACACTGATACCAATTTTACTGTTGTCAAGTTAAAACTGCAGAGTGAACACTTGAGCAAATTTTCTGGTTAACACATAACTGTGTAGCTAATATCCCATTCAAATGGCTCTGAGATGGGCTCTTAATTCAATAACGAGAAGAATGAACTCGTAGCTGACTGAATTGCTTAGACCCCCACTTACATATGTGAAAATTTACCGAAAAGTTTTCGCTTAACCGTTTTCTGAAAAATTTTCTATTTTATAAAATGTTCAATTATTTCTGAAAAAATTCTAGCTACAAAAAATAGCTGCTAGCTGCAATAAATACAGTCTAGATGACCCAAGTCTAATTTATAATAAACATTTTAAAATGAGTTGCAATAACAGTGATTCCATTTCTATTCTCACACTCACATATCAACTATATGCCTCTAGTGACATTCAACCACCAAGCATTGTAGGCATAATGTTGGGTCTGCTGTAGATAGATATGTTAATGCTTCAATATTATAAACAAAGCCTTTACAAATATTTTCCCTCGCCATGAAATTCAATGATCAGAAAATTTAATAAAAAAAATACAATCTCCAAATACTTATATTTACTTGGATTTAGTTGTTTTTGTAATACATTTCACCCTCTACTTTCCCCTTACTCCTCTCTTTACACACTAATCAATGGATTTGTGTGTGTGTGTTATATAGTAGAACTTTGGTTATCAGAAAAAATATTTTTTTTTAGTCTTTTTTTCACTATAACAGAAGAGAGACTCAATTTTCCCAGAGTTTCATTCTTTCACCCAGAAATGACAAACATTTCCATAAATTATTTACCTTGATTTAACCATATTAACTTTAGTTGCAACGGCCCAGCCTTTTACTCCTGTCTTTTAGGCTTTCTTTGGGCATCAAGTGGATCTTGAAAATTGGTTATTTTTTATCAATGACAAGCCAAACGTGTTCCTTTATGTTGTATATTATCAGCCTCAACAAAATAAGTACACTGACTTTCCTGTGTTCTGATCTCTTGTGTTTGGGTATTTGGCTCATCATGCCACCCAACTACGTATAGGTAGACTAAGCGGGCACCTAGCAATATAATTTTAATAGTCCTAACTTTCTTCATTGACATCATGCCCTGAGTTAAGGCAACCTCTCTACAGCGTGTCGAAATAGCAAGTCTCTGAGACAACACAGAAAACCCAGCATGTTTCTGAATCAGTGTTTATTTTTAACACCACAGCTCGAATTTACAAGTAATCTGAAATTTTGGCTATCCGAAATTGGGCCTGTCACCGTTATTTTGAATAATTAAGATGTTATTGTATATATGGTTGCAGGCCACGTGGTCTAGATATAAATAATATTTAAATTATGTTCAGAAAATTTTTTGTCCAAAAATGTCTAACTCTAAAATGTCTAAAGTGGAAAAAATAATTTGGAAGAAGAATGCCTAACAGAATGTCTAAGACCAAATGTATTATATAATATGTTTAGAGTTTAAACTGTGAAACTTATTTGCAAAATATATCCATGTTTATTAACAGTAGACCTACAGCTTTCATAGGCCTACTTTTAAGGCGATTGGCCCTTTTCGTTTGGCGTGGAAATGCAAAGCCGTGGGGAAAAAAGGTTATCTTCAAGAATTTTTATTGTTTTGCTATTTTTTTTTCGGAGAAGGTTTGTTCAAGAATATAAGCATGTTTATTAGGTTATAATTTTTATATACACATCTTCTTTATAATTTTAACAGTGATCCAATATCGATAAAATTGATATTTTTCAATAGAAAACTACCGGCTGCATAACAAAAAATAAGAAAATTTAACAAAAGATAAACATCGATACATTATCTTAGAAGGGGAGTTGAAAATATCAACATAAAAATTCCACTCGTTCTCGAGAGAACTTATATTTCCAAACGTATGATTTTCCCGCAAGACCTGTCCAGTAGCTAGCACCATCTACAGTTTTTGTGATCCATCTGTTCTTGTTGGCACGGATGGATACTTTGGTTGGCCATCTGACAGATTGGCACTAGAAGTTGAATGAACATAACCGCCATTCCTTCTAAAAAATGACGGCTCTCTTGAGGCGCTGAGGGAGTGTTGTTTTTACACTGATACCTGTGAGGTATTGTTTATTTTTATGCATTGTTGTGAGAGAAGAATGAGATGAAAAGGAAGTATACATTTGACTGTTGACGCAAAAAGAAAGAAGTGTAAGGGAGGAAACAACCTAAAAAAATGGGTGATAGTTCAAAGCTATGTAATTTATTTCAGCACTGTGTCTTACTACCCGTTCTAGTTATATACCAAAGCTATGTAATATATAGTATTAATAATAATAAACAGAGCCAAGAGCCTTAAACTAATGATGGGTGTATACTTGGTAACAAGTGGTCTATTACAGTTTGCTCAAAATGCACACACTGCCCACATTAACTCTTAGTTCAAATAAAGGTAAAACATTAATACATGTCAGGGAGTACCACTTTAGATTAAAAACTAGCTAAAGCTTATAAAAACAGAACATAAGAAATGTTTTATCATTCCCACATATAGAAAGGTTGGGAAAAAAAGTATTTTCCCAACGCTTTAGTCATTCAACACTAGTAAAAACTTACCCGGTCAAGAAACGCGTGTGCCCCTCGAATTGCACCTTTATCTTTGCCACTGCCCTTGAATCCATGGATTAAGACCTTCACAGGTAGATCATACTGGAAATCAGACTTCTCCAACGAATATAGCCTGTCACCGTATTGGATCAGCTGAGGGGATGTAATGTTAGAAGGCGTGTACAACCAGAACTTTGTGTCTACAATTTCAGGTGATTCTGGTGTTTTCTTTAGAGGTGAATGTTTCCGTTGAGTTGCGAAACAACCAACCATATCTAGCACAACAAATCAACATAAGATAAAAATAAGTTATTTGATTAAACGCAAATAATTATATTTTACTAATTTAAACCATTTTCTTACTTTTTAAATCAATCGTCTCAGCAAATCAGCAAATAGAGACAACTGAAAGTCAGTATTTCCAAATTATAGCTTAAAATAAATTGTTTGGTGATAATTATCTCTTTCTCATTGATGGGTTTATATATAAATTAAAATATACTTTTATCAAACCCAGTACCTACAATTCAAATGACCCTGTAATAGGAACACCTGTAGATGTCAATAGATATAAATGCCTAACACAGTTCCCCATCAGTCTCAGTTGATCTCCCATAGTTTAAATAATAAGTGATAGGTGTCCATAGTTTTAATAGCAAAGGATATATTATTTAAGATTAAATAAGTACACTAACTCAACCCTTTTTTATTAATGTACATGAGAATATGTATGTGCTGCCAAATTGTACCCGTCTTAAAGTGCTTGTCATACAATGAATGGTTGGTACCTAAGAACTATCATTTACTAGAACTACTTTCAAATAATAATAATAATAATAATATACCGTAGTTAGTTACATTTTTCCAGTAGTGAACACAAAATAATAAGTTTTACAAGTTCTTGGGAATCTAATTGAGACCTCTTGTATGTAGGTCTTAAAATACATAGGGTAATGCATCTTTTGATATAATAAACCACTTTTCTTTAGAGAATATGTTTTGTGTAAATGAGTTTTAATTTACATTGTTATTCATAAAAGATAAAAGTATTAATCAAGACATTAAGCTAAAATAGTTTAAGCCATTGCCGCACTTACAAAAGTAGGTCACCTATCCCTATATTGAGCTAGTTCCATCCAGTCCACATCATTACCCCCTATCACTCTCAGGTATATTCTATTGTTATCCTCCCTTCTGCGTCTAGGTCTTCCTAGTGGTCTCTTCCCATTGGGTTTGCCAGACAGTATCCTGAACAAGGTTCGAGAATCTCCCATTCACCCTGGATGTTCTGCTCACTGTAATCTACGAGACTTGATTACCCTAACAATGTCTTGTGATAAGTACAGAGTATGTAACTCATCATTATGTAACCTATTCTAATCCCCAGGAACATCAATCCTTTTTGTACCAATTATCTTCCTAAGCCCCTTGTTTTCAAACACCTTAAACTAGTTTTCATCATTTAAGGAAAATAGCTTAAGTCTACAAGATAATATAAAAAAACAAACAATAGAATTTGTCAGGAGCCAGGGATCCAAGCGCCAATGTATCTTTAAATAAGTGGGAAAAATTACCTAAACAGTATTGACCATGTGACCAAAAGTAACAAATGTTTCAGCAATATGAGTTGAAATTTAATTTGCTAATTTGTAACACAATACATTTATTTGGAGTTTCTGCATTATTTTAGTTCATACTCATGTTTTAAAATGTCCTTTCCTTTTGTAATTCTTATTAAATTTTCTTTTTTTTAAAGAATTTCCTTTACTCTTTTTATTATATATTTTTTTCGTTCAGGTAGTTTAAATAGCTACTGTGTGCACTTTGTAAAGAGAAAGGACTCCCCCCCAAAATGTCTAAAACCAATAAAAAAAATCCAGAATAGCAGAAAATTGAAATAATTTAATAAATGTAACGGGACAAGCCCAAATAACCATAAGTGTCTGAACATTTAAAATTTAAATTGGGGAACATTTAAAATTTAAATTGGTGCTCATAGAAATAGTCAGGACTGGACATTTCCAAAACTAAAATTACTAACCCCTTATAGATATGGTATAACATTGAAATTTGTCAAGGTAAAGAGACCATCCCAAAATCTGGATTGTATTAAAAAAAAATTAACTCAAAAACAGGAGGGGTCTGAGTGTTTAATGGGGGTAAGCAGAAATTTCCAAAACTTGGAAACAAAAACACCTTTCACAGATAACTAGAAAAGCTATGAGGTATAAAATTAAAATTTGGCGGACAGGCAAAGAGTCAACTTCAGATAACCAGATAATCAAATAAATCTTAAAATTTAAATTTCTCAGAGTTAGTTGAAGAAAATAGTTTGGGGATAAAGGGTTAAAAATTTACAAAGAGATTTAGCAGTCAGGTATATATATAATTCCTAATAGCCACAAAATTATGTAAATTTTAAAATGGTATGCTAGGAGAAAGGGGAGGGGGCTATTAAATTTTTTTTTTGTTTGAATGGAAAAAAAAAATGAAATAGGTCTCAGAATTTAAAATTTTTAAGTGTGAATCAGAGAAATTGGGTTATGGGTTGGTTAAGATTTCTGAAACGTATAGAAATAACTATTTCTCTATGTGTAGAAAGTTAAAATTGGCATGCACTCCAAATAACCAAAAAAGCCTGAAAATTTTAAAATTGAACTCCAGGAAATCACAGGTAAAAATAAACACCTTTACCTAAGATATAAAATCTAAATTGGCCAGGAATGTAGAGGGATCACTTCAAATAACTGAATATGTGTTTAATATTTAGTATTTCTTATAGGGCCCCTACACAATCAGTCAGACTGTTAGTATTAATAGAGAATTAATCAATTAATTAATTAAATTAAGCTAATTCTTACTATGCCCCTAGCATGTAAAGTCAAGTTCACACAATATAAAGTTTATATAAGTGTTGTATACCTGTATATACAAAATAATGCACCACATACCAGTACATAAAATTAACTAAAAATACATATCATTAAGAAAAAATATACAGTACATTATGCATGAATTTTTTTAAAAGTGATAGGAAGTTTGAGCAAGACAAACTTGTTTTACATGTCAGGTAGTACTTGTCAAGTTTGGATTGAAAAAATTGTACTGCCTCTATTGTGTAATATGTAGCCATTACATAACACACTCATTCAAGTGATTGATGAATACTTTCTTTTGTAATAACAGAGGATAAAATACACATCAAATAAGGTTTTGATCACTTGACATTTTGTACCAACTTTCTTATTATGTGATAAAACCATTATGTTTATTTAAATTTTTATGTAAATACCTATATATAGTTTTAATTGTGTAGGTATAGTTGTTTCAATATATTTTCTTGTAATAATTTAATAGATAAATTCTTTTCATACTTTAAAATGAGTTTTAACAGTACCATGTGTTTAAGTTAAAAATTCTCAATTTGATTCCCCATATGGCCAAAAAAAATATCATTGGGGAAATTGGAGCTTTCCCTTTTATAGTGATTAATTAACAGCTTGGGTACCTGATGTGTCCGTTTTAGAATTAAGTTAGTATGTAAGACAACATCAAGTACCCAAGCTGTTAATTAATCACTATAAAAGGGAAAGCTCCAATTTCCCCAATTATATTTTTTTTGGCCATATGGGGAATCAAATTGAGAGTTTTTAACTTAATGGACAGACAAACTACCAACTTACCTAATAGTGTGTTTGATCTGAAAAATATAACTACTCTTTAAAAATAATAATAATAATAATAAAAGTTAGTACAAAAATCAACTGACAAATATATAATTTCAACTTTAAATTATGAGAAAATACTGTCATAAAGTCATCTTCAAAATATTGTAGTTCCTACAGACAAATTTTAAGTGTCATTCACTGTTAATTGATTTCATATTAGAGCCTACAAGTTGAAAGGAATCAATTAAAATGTCAGCATAATGGTAATCTGTCACAGTATATTATCTGAAATTCATCTTTAAACACTCAAAATACTTTAGTTTTGAATATGAAACAAACGTTTGGGACAAAAAAAAACATTCATGAATATTAATGGAGACAAAAACTACATGAAAAAAGTATCCACTTGTGATGGCTAATTAAGTAATGCTCCAGTGAAACTGTATTATGCAATGGGCCTTTGAAAGTTGGCTGTTCCTCCTTGGTGAACATGTTGTCCTAAACAAACACTAGTGCTCCTCCCACTAAATGGCTGTTAGGTAATCACAAGGGGGACAAGGAAACTCTCTTTAAGAGCACAGAGGATGAACAGGGTTTACTAGTCACCACCCCAAGGCAACAGACACTATGTATGTGTGTGTGTTTTTTTTATCATAGAATGAAAGTATGTTTCCTTTACAACAAGGACTCAAGGTCTTATAAAGAGAGGGAGACATTATTGACTTCGAACAATGGAAGAGAGACGAATCAAACAACAGTCACTAAACAAGAGAAAGGTTCATTTAAATATAGTGTAGGCGAAGAGTTGAGACGTGTTAATTGATGGGACAAACACTCTAAACATGTGTGATCCACCAGTGGCGTAGCAAAGGCATCTGATGACAGAAGCGAGTCTCAATTTTGGCACTATCTAGCTGGTGAAGAAACAAAATTCTTATAAAAAAACTTAAAAAGAGCTTAAATAAAATAAGGTTGCAAAACCAATCCCGTAAAAAGGTATCAATGTAGCGAAATTCGCCCAAATAAAAGGCAACTAAAGCGGTGAACTTCTAGTACCTGGTGTATAACTCCTCACCCCCTCTTGGTTACACCACTGTTATCCACTCTTTATTACTATTTAAAAAATACAGGACTCTCTTTAGAACTATTTAAAAACTACAGGAACATTGTTGACCAGAGTAAAGTATATACTTGTCACTCTTCCCTAAAGTTCATTCTCTACTAAGGGTTTCCTTTAAATTATAATTCCTGGACACAAGGACATATTTAATCTAAGGAATGATACAAAATATAGGGGATGTATCAGAGGGTGCCACTGCATGGTAAAAAGATTGTGAAATACTGAAAATTAATACCAGAGAAATTCCCTTCTAATTTTTTTATTGTTATTCTAATGTTATGTATCTCCAAACAAATGCTGCATATCCCCCCCTATCAAATTACTTGTCAAATAACAGAACGTGTAATTACATTTTATAACCAATACTTTTTTTTATAAGAATTAACCACATGATTCATCTGATGTTCCACACGTAACACTGCAGTATTTCTTTAAGAAAAACATTTCTGAAGTATCAAAACCATTAAAAGAACACTTAGTCTTCTCATGAACCAATGTTGAAATTTAGCAAATTTTACCTTTTAAAAAAATAAAAATAAATAAATAATGTGACCAGAACTTAAAATGTTAAGTTTTTATTCCTCTACTGACATGTTGATACCTTTCACCTCCATTTTGGAGTGAAGCATATTTTAAAATAAGAATTCACTTCTTAAATAATCAGTAGGTGAGCCCTTTAATGTATAATGGGAATGATTGATTAATTTGATAAATATTAGTTAGTAATTGTCAAAGGGAAAATTTTAGATTAGAATCAAAAACTGGGTCACCTGCAAAAGCTAAAATGCAACACTTCAATTTAGTCTTTAGTCTCATCTTGAAAATGAATAATTTCTTTATGAACATTAGTTTACACAGTTTATGGGACAGAAAATTCCTTCTTTATACATTATAATTATATTGATGTGCATTCTACATCTTTGATTGGTAATGTTTAGTTAAATGGATTTGGTCTGGGCTATCATATTATTTGAATAAAATTAAAAATAGTTTGTTTAAGTCTTGCTTAAAAAAAACTCCATGTTATCAACCATCAAATGAGCTATATCAACAAAGCGGCCGCCACTTTTTGACAAAAATAGTGCCAACATCTGCAGGTAGAGGGTGTCATGTGGACAGCACAGCGAACCCTCAGGCCATTTTTCTCTATTTTCTAGACTGAGACCACTACCTCTTTATTCAAGTAGCTCCTAAATTAGCATCGCGAGGCTGAGTTGACCCCGTTCCAGACCCTCTGCTCCACAGATAATTTGAAAGAACTGGAGATTGAAAACAGTATCTCTGGATCTGTTACCAGGAGCTCTGATCACTAGACCACAGAGGCGATAAGGGATATGCATATTTACTTTAATTAGGTATTGTTTGTTTGCATGCGTGTGTGTGTGTGTATATATATTATATAAATAGCCTGCAATAAAGGGGGCATTACACACAAACATATTGTGAAAAAACATTATATATTTATAATTCTCCAAAGGTTGTATAAAAAAAATATATATATATATATTTTATTATTTAGCTCAGTTGCACGAGAAACCTTATCTCAGGACCACTGGGTTTAAACACATGATTAGGAAATCCCTTCTCTTTGCCTGTTCGGTTGCCGTAGCAATATTACATGAACAACAAGAAGCTGGTTGATAATGCTTGGGGTAAAACACATAAGAAATGCACTTACACCTGTATTTTATATAATATTGTAATGTAACAAAATTAATAGTTATGATGAAATAAATAAATAAACTATTTTATGTTATTTGTTTGGTTATTTATGTACTCTGAATTTTAGTCTTATCAAATCCCACCTACGGAGCTCCGTTAATTTACATATCTAAGGTAACATAATTTTCTTGAAACAAAGTATTGATTACTATACCATAATTTCAATTAAAACTAATAAGTAGCCTTGCTGCTCATAGTTCCATTTTCCTTTTTGTAAGTTATCTTAAGATATAGTCACTAAGTGACTGATTAAAATTGATAGCAACAAAACAAAAAATTGGAAACTTCTCCCCCATAGCCATTCTGTAGTTGAAAACTACATATCTTTATATTTAATTAAAGATATGAATAAACTCCTCACTTCCTCTCCAAGTTAAATTCAACACTCTTGTGTAAATCTTTTATAGTTCAAAATTGTAATAACTTGCAACACTGTGTCCCCTTTTACCTCTTGATTGTGCACTTAAAACATCCCGGCTTTAATACCATTTTTAAAAGCGACGCCAAACATAAAACAAAAACTAATCGTCATCTTCAATTCTTAAAAACAAAACAAAAGCAACTTTCCAAATACACATCAAAGAGGTGATACAATTTAGAACTAGGAATATTGCTAGAATAGTGACGTATGAATGAGAAGTTAAAGAAAGCTCAAAGTTATTTTATTTGGGAAGTGAAAATAAATAAATTCAATGTTGGCACAACTGTACGTACATCAACAGAATAAGAGTAAATAATAGATATTTTGTTACTCTAATTAATTGTGAATATGGTTGATAATTAAAGGGGTCGGTTTTCTTTGTCACAATATGTATAATACACACATCTGTATGTGTGTGCTTGTAATGCCCCCCTTACCTTCTGCTTCATATACTTAGGCCTACTACCCCTTTTTGTTGACACAACTCAAGATGCACTTTCACCTTTTAGTCATTTATTGCTTTAATATAAAAAATAAAATTAACATACGGCCTACCCGCTTTGATGGCTGCATGATCTAAGGCACTACTCTCACAGTAGACTAGACTGCCAATGATGAGGAGATCAAGGTTCGAATCTCAGTTGGGTGTACTGAGGGTGATTTTTCCAAAATGGTTTTCAACTCAGCGTCGTGCAAATGTGGGTACACTTCCTAACAATATAACCTTCATCCCTAAAACTATTAGCCTAATTAGTACATAAGCGTATAAACTGAACAGGTACTAAGAGGGAGTGCTTAAAAAAATATATGTATATGGCCGAGTGCATTTTACCTAAAGGTTTAGTAGAAGTATTGATTATTATGGACTTTCATAAAATAAAATGTAGTAATCCTAATTCAAATAAATTTAAATAATATGAACAATCTTAACTGGCCAATTTTAATGGCCTAATTAATAAATATCAAATTAGCTAAAAAAAATTAGTCGCTTACCGATAACTTACTACAACTACACCATGACCATCAAATATTATTTAAAACAATCTAATACAATCCAACCTTGATCTTAAAGAGATTAAAAATAAATTACATAAAAACTAGGCCAACCTCTATTTACAATTTACTGGCTCTGTCAAGATCTTGTTTACATAAAAATTATCCTTTTTGGTGTCAATGATATTGAATGAAAGATGATTGCATCTTAACCTCTACTAAAATTATTTTCCTTTTACAGGTTTTAAAATCTCTTTATTCAATAATTATAGCAGGCTGTAAGGTTATCCTCTATTTATTAAGTTACTGATGTAATAGAATTACAACTAACTTTCAAATATATATTTTAAATACAATTTTTTTTTTTTTAATAATGATTTCAATTCCTGTGGATGCATGTCACATGGTGAATCTTGCAAAAGGTACGTAGGTAGTCCTAAATATATTTTTTCTTTAAATATTTACATGTTTCAAATATCTATGGGAAATAATTCTAGTCCAAAAATTAAATATTTAATGACTATTTACACCAGCCTTTTTTAGGTTATTATTGTGTGCTTAGTCTTTGTCAAGCTGCTTATCTTGTACCAATAAAATAAACACAAATCAATCATAAACAGCACATTTATAATCTAGGGATTGATGTTTAAATTGTAGAGATTTTGAGAAATTATTAATAGGTCTACTTACTTTTACAAAACACTATTAACAAACTTTCGTAATGATAGTTGAATCGAATGAGCCTTACCATAACAAACGAGCTTTCTTGAAAACCGAGATTTGTTTCTTTCTTGCATTCGAGAGGATATCCTGTCTCGAACTGCAAGTCCATTATATCGTTTTGCAATTTTTATTGGCGAGTTCTCATCAGCATCTATGAAAAAAAAAAAAGTTAAAAGTTAAAGAACTGCTTGAATGTATACATTTCATTTAGTCTATTAAATGTAAGAGTTTAATAATTAATTGTCGAACTAGTTCTAAACCATTATATTAAGTGTAAAGAGTTTCACAAGCACAAGCAAAAATGTACATTAAGTTACTTGCTATACATAACAATGAATTAACTGAAGGTGTAAAACTAATATAATATTATAATCATTTGAAACCCTACCATTAGAATTTATAGAATTACAGTTAATTTTCAAAGCTTGAAAATATAACATTACACAAAATACTATCAATAATATTTGATTTCCCATAACTTTTAGTGTGCATTAAGGAACGACGAAAATATATCTGTAACTTAAACCCGGGCACAACATGAAATGTTTACCTGCAAAGAAGGAAATGTGCCACCACTACTTTACTGTGTGTCACTTTCACTTTTTAATTTCACCTCTCTTTTACCATTATCACACTTGAACTGCGCATGCCATCTATTGAGTAAAATACACATCTTAATTTTACGGTTTTGACCACAGTATAGAATAAACTGGTTGGGTCAGGCCAGAGTCAAAGATATACGGGGCTGGCTACTCTTTAGTTCCAGTACTCAGGACTTGAAGCGAAATGACGACGTTAAAGTCGTTGCGGAATAGCGCACGCACAATTTAAATATTGTAGACAACAAAATGATAACATACAAATTACAATTTATCAGTGCTCATGGTTGTAATATAATTTAAATATATTTGTAATACTGTATTATTAAGCACATGTTAATTATTTGTTTGGTAAAATTTGATCATAAAACATGGTATTTCAGAGTATTTCCTTCAATAAATGCATAAGGCCGAACGCAAGAATGAAATATGCAAACGTGAAGAGTGAATGAGAAGTGGGATTTTTGAGTAGTATTTATGGTCGAAAATGTGAGGGTTTAATAAGCAATTTTAGAGGGTACGCTCTTGCAGACGGTTCAATACCAAGGCAAATTAATGCCACTCACCCTTCATTTTTACTCATTTCATCCTTACATGCAGTCTATAAAGTTTCAAATCACAATGGTCCCAGGGTTGTTTCCCGCCTTCAAGTATACATTTCTCAAATACTATAATTATGCGTCAAGATAGTTATTAATAGTATTGTCCCTTAATATCATTTAATTAAATGACTGTAATAATATTACTCACAGCAATAAATCCTAAGTAATTTGATTGTTACTACCAAGCTGTAGTACAGTCATTTTAAGAGAGTCTAACACTTCAGTATGTGAGCAGTTTGTCCAGTTTGTCCAGTTTGTCTATGAATAATTTACTACTTTAGTGGAAAGTGCCTTTTAAAAAAAGTTGCTTTTTTAATATGTTGTTTTCAAATACTTTCGTATGTAAATAATACTCTAAAAATCCACTGGAAAATCACCAGCCTGGGACTTAGACATGAATCCTTAAATCAAAGTTCAGAGTCAAGCAAATGAGTTGGACATGCTTTGAGTGACTTGGTGGTTTTAGACTCATTTTTGATAATGCTAGAGCCTATTTCAAGGGAATAGGAAAGTCACCAGTTTTTGTAGGGATTCGGGGATCATAGATAGGACTAAAATACACTTTTCGTCCGCTTTATAAATTTGAGTATATTGCATACAGTAGGATCCCTAACACATATGTGAGTCAATTTGATCAAAAATTGATTTGATAAAAACTGAAGCATCAGCAAGACAAGCATGCAATACCAATTTTTTTGTGAGGGGGGATCCAGGGGTAACTCAGCTATAAAAGTTTCAACGTTCCAGGGCCGATCAATATATTTTTTAAATTGGTACGTTTTTAACAATTAATTTATTCTTCAGAATGTTCATTATTTTTCTAACTATAGACCCTACTAATCAAATCTTAGAATTGATTTTTTTAGGTAGCACAAGGTGAATAGATTTATAAACCCTTTACTTTGTGTTTGATTTATTTGTAAAATACTTAAGGACATTATTCCGGAAACTTCAGAAAAGCTGATTTTACATATTTGTAAAGTCTGATTAAATTGAAATAATTTACCCCCTGAAGCTTTAGCTCAGAAAACTGGTGTTTACATTTATTTGGGATATAAAGATGTTTCAGATTTAGACAAGATCCCCAGTAGTTTGGTTAGTAACGATAGTAATAAGATGAGTTTTAAGGCCGGGGTTTGAATTATTATTATTAAAAATAAATTTTTCAAACTATAGAATATTCCTAGCTTGGCAACGTATCTGAGTTGTACAAATGGATTAAATATTTTTTTAAAAATCAAGTCCTTTAGCAAAACCATCAACAATCGGAATAGGATAAGGGTTAGAAAATAGATTAATTTTAAAGGAAAGAGTAATCATTTACTTTGTTGAATGTCAATGTATTCAACAATTATAAATTATTGTGTTATTTATGTTATTGATTAATGTTCATAATATAAAATATACAATATTTTGATTATTTATTTTATGAAATAGCGTAATTTTTTCATATGTCTAATGATATAATATGCTCCTGTGCCTTACTCCATATTAAATATCTCCATACATAGAAACATATATGACGACATTTCTGAGCCCAATAATGTACAGATATATAATAATAAAATTTACTTAAAGATGGTTTTTAATGGCCAGCATGCTAGAATTCTTCCACTTACTTTTGATGAGTTTAATTATTGCAATTTATAGCCAACAGCATATACAGTAAACAGTGAGGAAATGGATCTTGTTATTGTTTGTAAAACTGAAGCCAAGCAATCATGGCCTATTTATAGCTGGAAAAGGCCGAAATAAATACCTATATTCTTGGGTTTTCTAGGATGAGTGTTTTTTTAGTCTCCTTACTTTTTTTTTCTTTTGCTTGTGTGGCTTAACACAATACATATGGTAAAATGATATTATAAGTATATCCCGTCAAACCCTTACTTCGCATTAGAAATGAGCTAAATTATTAAGCCACTATGAACATAATATTTTATTGATGAATAAAACACAAAAATCAATGACAAAACTTAACAAAGACATGTACCAACCTTACCTCCATTGCCAGACCATTGATTTATATTTGAAACAGGTTCATTGGTCAACAATTAAAAATGATAGGTATTTGATAGGTAATCCAGTGGTATTTGTGTAATAAGGGCAAAAATTAAGAAGTGCTTTTAATGTCTTTGATTCCAACTAAAAGAAGAATCAGAAGCCCTCCTCCAAAAATTGTTGAGCCGTATCCTTAAAGTTATAATGAGGAACCTTATAAGAGTCCTGAAATATTTATCTTGACACACAATATGACCTACATATTGTCACATCCTTTTGATTAAGACTGTATCAAATTATTTAAATTGTTAATACTCCTTGTGAGCATGATGCTCTATACTTTCTAACTAGGGGTTTATTGCCATCTACAAGCCAAGTCACTATTTTCAAATAATAATTATATAGCCTATGTACATCATTAATACCTATTAATAATAAGCTTTAAAATGTTTCAAATAATATACATATTTAAACAATACATTTCAATATAAAGTATATTCTATTATTAGCACTTTCTGAACAAGAAATTTCAATGCAATATTGTCAATCCATCTTCTCTTCTATATTGATGTAACCATATATTATATTCTGACTCTTTATTCTATATTTTTAACTTTTTAAAGGTTCTTGTCTTAAACACTCAATATGTTCTTAAAATTAATTTTCTATGCTCTCTTTTTAACTTTTACCTCGTATTTCATCTTATTATCTTTTCATTTTTAATTAGATCCTTTTGTATTCTGCTTTTATTAAGCGTTCCTTTGAATAATTATCAATAGTAAGAAAGCTGTTGCAAGTAATTCAGAAATTTGAATAGAGGCTAGTAAGGAAATAGGTTTGGAAATGAACGTTGAAAAGACCAAGTACCGGTATATGATATTACACAGAAAACACAGCCTAGGGACCATAATTTAGAGATTATTTCAAACAAAATATAATTTGACTTGGTTAATGAGTTTAAATATTTAGGAACAATTTTGACTAGCAGTAACAACATTATATTGGAAATTAGGAAAATAATACAGTCGGTAAATGCACGCTATTACTCGGCCAGTAAGTTAATGACATATTGCCGGCTTTCCAGGAATGTAAAACTCAGAATATACAAAACAATAATTTAACCTGTTGCTCTCTATGGGTGTGTAACGTGGTCTCTTACCTTACATATCGAAAACAAATCTAAGATGTTCTAAAACAAGGTGGTTAAGGAAATATTTGATCCAAAAAGATATTAGGCTAATGCGGAGTTAAGGTTACATAATGAAGAGTTACATACTCTATACTTTTCACAATACATTGTTAAGATAATCAAGTCTCGTAGATTACGATGTGCAGGGCATGCAACACGAATGGGAGATTCTAGAACCTTGTTCAGGGTATTTACTGGCAACTCCATTAGGAAGACCTAGCTGCAGATAGGAGAATAACATTAGGATGGACCTGAAAGAGATAGGGTGCAATTAGGTGCACTGGATAGAACTTGCTCAAGATAGGGATAGGGTGCAATGTGGTGGACTGAATAGAACTTGCTCAAGATATGTATAGGGTGTAATGTGGTGGACTGAATAGAACTTGCTCAAGATATGTATAGGGTGTAATGTGGTGGACTGAATAGAACTTGCTCAAGATAAGGATAGGGTGGATAAGGTGAACTGGTTTGAACTAGCTCAAGGTAGCAGCGATAAGGTGTAATGAGGTGGTCTGGGTAGAACTAGCTTAAGATAGGTATAGGATGTAGTGAGTAGACTGGATATAACTAGCTTAAGATAGATATAGGATGTAATGAGGTGGAATGGATATATTTAGTTCGAGATAAGGATAGGGTGTAATGAGGGAAAATATAGAACTAGCTCATGATAGAGATAGGTGGCGTACTTTTGTAGGGGCGGCAAAGAATTTTCGAGATCCTAGTGCCATAAAGCAAGTAAGTAAGTACTCCTCCCCATCGTTCATTTTCAAAATTTAAATTTTAAATTTTAAAACTTATTTGGTTATCCTAAATGATAAAATTTCAACTTAGCCACATAAAAAATAGTGCTATACATTAGTTATTGAGATTTTATCATGTTCAGACGTCATTCGGATATCTGGGAAGGTCCATTAACACACAATGTGTCCATTGGATAAGAATGCTGTGGCAGAAATATTGATATTTGAATCTTGGTTAGGTTTCTCCTAAATAATTGTCTTCACAATTTTCATGCTAATATAAGTAACTGCCTCTAAATTCTACCTTCATCATTATGCCATTTGTTAAAATATTAGTTGGATATTCTAATGAATAAAACACATTTGTATAACATACACTTTTATGTCAATGATTGTTTGTTGAATAGGAATACCCTGAGTTAACTGAAGGCAAATCTGAAGTTTTTATTCAGACATGCCTTCTCAATGTCGAGAATGCTTCTATTGGACAAAATAATAGACCGATGTCCAATTGTATCATAATATCTGTTCAGGACAAATTCAACACGAAAAAAGGAATTAATCCTTCTCTGATAAATAAATGTATATGTAATAGATTTGGATATACTCTAGTATAAAAGTTAATACATTTATATAAAAAAAAAACTATCTCACTGTTATGTCTGGGCTTGGTTATGGCACATAAGCCACATAGCTTAGCTTAAGTAATGAAACAAATATATCCCATTTAAATATTTTTATTAGCCAATGAAAAGTCCTAAACTAAACCATGTAATAAGATCAATCAATGAAGTGTTTAATTCAGGCAAACCTGGGGAGGGTGGGGGTTACCCCTTTAAAATAACAATGGTGAGATATTTAGTAATATATTTTTTCTTAATTTAATTGTTTTGACCATTTTTTTAGCAACTACACACCCTCCCTTGTGATTGAATTCAACACTGGTGATAAGAGTAGGACGTGACACAGCTTTCCGCATCACCATAGAGCATGGGCCCATGTGGTACTGTGCAAGATGCGTTAATCCTATATTTCACATGGCGATTTCCCCAGGAGGCATATTTACATTTTCTAACTACACATACAACTGATGACAGACAAAACAGACACAAAACAGTTGACAATATAAGACAGGATCAATATTATTATTATTATTATTATTATTGGCACAGCGTCTTACTACCCGTTCGGGTTATACGCATTTACGCTAATGTGTAATATTAGGGTGATTGTGAGATGAAATGGAGCACCTACAGTTTAACATGGAATCCGAACCATGGTGGAGGCCTGGCATTCCTCACATTCACAAAAGATCTATGTTTATAGCTGAAGGGGTGCTGTATGAAAGCGGCCCTGCTAGTTGGGACACACATTCCGTACAGGAATTTGTTACATGGGCCGTTCAGGATCCTCGGGTGGGAGTGGGAGCTCACGGTGTCGGATGGCGATGTTGTGTAACACAGCAAACGCAATCATGACTTTGGTAGACGTGAGCAGGTTGGTTTATCAGATTTTGTCTGAGGCATACGATTCTATGTTCCCATACCCCGAACAAACACTCCACCACTTTCCTTGTCTGCTTTTGTGTAGTGTTGTAGCGCCACTCTTTGGATTCTGTGGGTCCAGTACTGGCGTGTAGAGGTAATCAATCTAATTGTAGATATAAACTATCTCCAAGAAGATTGCCCCTCCCTTGACGTGTCCACAGTCGAGTCTTCATTCGACTGTTGCTGAAGATCCTGGCATCATAGGTGCTTCCTGGCCAACGTGCCACAATGTCCAAAATCTCCATATCCGGCATAGAAACAACCTCCAAGTGGTAAAATGTAGTGAGCAAAATAAGATAGTAAGATAGTCACTTTAAAAAATACGTGTGACTTTGAATAGATGTTACATTCCTTCAGAATTTCACATTCACTCCTAAAAAGAGAAGCAAAGAAAGAAGAAAGAGCAACTAACTGTTAATTTGACTAATAAAGTAATTGAGATATCTTGCAGAATATTTTAACTATCACATGTTCGTGTAGAATAAATGAGAATATAACTATAATTTATATTTTTACAAACCATCCAGATCTCTTGGACCATGCTGTTAATAAACTAATAAATAAACAAACACAAATGTAGACGCCCGTATAACTATTGTGGACCACAATTTTGTCATTTGATAATGCAATTAATTTTATACAAGGGTATTTTGAGGATATAAAACATATATATATATATATATATTAAAATAATAATTTCAAAACATATTAACCTGAAAACTACCAGTCCCATAAAATTTAAGTGCTGTAATCACCTTTATTAAAGGTGGCACTGGCAAACCGTGGGCGTTTTGGTTTGGACCAGTCAACAGTGGGACGATGACGTTCACCACGGTATCTTTGCTGAATCGGAATCTTCTGATAAATTCCCTGTCGTAATAGAATTTGACAGGGTTTTCTGCATCCCGCAAATATCTTTTGGGTTCGGATAACTTATCAATGACACCGCTAGCCTCAACTAAATCCACTAGATCATCATCAAAAATCCGATCGTCATCCATCTTGAAAGTTGAATAGTGTCGATTTAGTGTGCTCGCAACACTGCTAAAGTTTAGTTCGGATCGATACTAAAATTTAGTGGGCAGCGCGACTAAACTGTGACTATGGAACATTCTTCATTCGGTTTTAGGGATGATTGTGCCAAAACTTTATATTTAGGGTTACTAAGTGTGATTATGAAACCCGTCCTTTACCACTAGTTTGACTTAAAGATCAGGCGTCGTGATACAATTTTATCGGGTCTATGTGACGTATTGTGCCGTTCATAAGACACTTCAATACTAGGTGAATTAATTGAGCTGCGCTTTTATAAAACATTCTAAAATCTTATTTTAGGTATGGAGTGTTTCAATAAGAAATATAAAGACTTAAAAAAATATATTTGTTTTTATATAAATGATATGGATATAGTTATAAAAGTTAGCTGACAATTATTATAAAAAATAATTTGACAAAATTCTGACGAACAATAGGTTGAACAGATTTGTTGTTTGTATTATCACTTATCAACCTTTTTTTTCGTCAAAATTAGTTCAAATACTTTATTTAATGTCAAATAACTTTCATGATTAAATCCAAATATTTCCTTCATAAGTCGTGGACGCATTTTATTTATAAATCCAAGATAAATCTTTTGATTTTCGATTGTTTCCATCAATTTCTCTCTCACTGAGGTAGTTTTTTTCCGGACGTGAAAGAAGACATGGTCCAAGTTTCGGCCTCGAAAGAAAGCATATTGTATTAAAATATCAAATACAAATGTATTTTACTTTAATTCGAGAACACTTTTTAATAAAATCTTTTGGCCTCAAATATTTGAATTAACGTGTGATTTGTGTTGAAATGTTAAAATTTACTTATAAATACAATATTTATTGTAAAAAACGGAAAACTAGCTGGAGGAATTTCAAATCATGTATAGTAAAACACACATAATAAATTAATAATTTTGTAAAATAAAGTATATTTCAAATTGAATAGTTAAATACATAATTGGTCCAAAATAATTGTATGTGTTTTATTGTTTATATGACTATAAATACTAATTAACCTATGAATAAATAAAAATAGTGATATTATTCTAACTATTATTTTAAAAACGACATTTTGAATTAAAACCAACTTGACTACGATTGCTCAAGCATCAAGCATTTTGTTTTCATAGAAACACACCCACAATTTTTCTGATTGTTTTATATATTTTGTTTATAAATTTAAAAAATATTGGGTACTCAGCTTTAATTCTGATGTAGATGATTAAAGATAAATAAAAATGATAATAAATAATGTCCTTGCAGTGGTTAAAAAATCTAGAGCATTTTCTGGGGTCCCTTGTTTAAATCTAGACTATCAACTCCAATTGAGTTACTCTAAATCTTAGGTCCCAGACACTCATAGCTCATACTCGAAAATCGTAACACCTGTTATTAAAACGCTAACTGGCCTCGTAGGGTATTGAGCAATGCACCTGCCTACGAGTTTGGGGTCCCGGGTTCGATTACCAGTTGGTACTATGGGTATTTTTTTTACCGAAAGGGGAAATACCCCAATGGTCACCAGGGTTTGGTTAGTTAGGTTTAAGCGTTTCCACTGGTTCCATATCATCATACTTAACTATCACCCTCATACTCACGGAATGTATTACTTACTACTAGCCTCAGTGGCCGCATGGTCTAAGGCGTCAATAGACTTGACTCGATGACGGGGAGACCGGGGTTAGATCATGGCCGGGTGTAATAAGGATGGTTTTCCACTTTCCTTCCATATAAATGCGGGTACACTTCCTTTAAATTCAAACTTACTAAATCCTAACTCATTAATGTAATTAGTACATAGGCGTATAGCCCTAACGGGTAGCAAGACGCGGTCACTATCAGCGTCATACTCACTATCGCCATCACCTCATCTCATCGGGACATGAAAAGAGCCTCCATCTAAAGGATGTACGATTAGTACATTCGGGCGTCCCCTGGGTAAAAAACAGTACATTAGTACTGGATAATCTTGCTACAAATGATTTAGCTTAAACGTGCAATAATATTATTACTATAAATGCTTAACATGCACTTTCTAAGGCGAATGTTATAAGCAATCGACACACAAAATAATTTAACTCGCAACAGGTATGATAATTACAAATACAGAGAGCTATAATGCATAATATATTTTTTTCTAACTACTGACACGTGAGCAAGATATTGACTCCCAACTGTTATATTTCAACGTCTATAAAACTAAACAAAAAAGATAGAAAGGCTATAAATACATGTGTTTTGTGTCTAGAATAATATTTATATTAATTTAAATATGTTCATAAAAATATTCATACTAGGCTAATCAAGCCCGTGCGAATCCATATTTATTTTCAATTTAAAATTGAATCCGAATCTTGGCTGACTTGAATCAAATCCTAATCAAATATAATTCTTTAAAAAATTCGAATCGAGTAAGAATTGAACCTCATGCTAGTTTGGTTTTAGCAAATCAAATCCCGGTCAAATACGTTGCCTCAAAAAAATTGATTTAGTATTTTATTTAATAAATAGGCTCAAAACTGAATTGAACAATTTATTTTAGGCTTACTATCATAATGTTTCAAATAGAATCCATGTTGAATATTTCACTATGTTAAGTTTCCGAGTTTCAATCCAATTATGAAATATTTCAAAATATGGTGATAATATTTATATATACATTTTAGGTTTATTAAAACAAATGTAGGCCACGCAATGACACTAATCTCAAAAGATGAAACATCAATTAAAGATCCCGCCTTTAATTTCGATCAATATGCAAAGGTCGATTAATATTTTTTTTACAAGTTGGGCCTAGCTACTTTTTTTAAATTAGAATATTCACTGTCACGAACAACTGTCACCCATGTGACTCCTTTACGACCTGAAACTCAAGTTAATATCTTTATTCACTAGACTACGCAACTGGTTTCTGGTCTGATTGTTAATTGCAAGTAAGAATTATAAACTCAAATTTTGAGATAAATTAATCAAACCCAAATTTAAGATTTATTTAGATTCGAAATTTCAAATCAAATTAATATCTTTTCAATATTAATATTTTAAATTTTATTGTTATTTTATTGTTTGTGATCTTCAATTCGTATTATTTAGGCTTGGCATTTACTAATTGAAGGTTGTAGTTACAATAATTGCCAATAGAACTCACTACCATCGCAAAATTAGTTTCGTTTTATTATCGACTGCCAGGCTGCGCTACCTACACTTTTGCAGTAGATACCTTCCTCTCCCCCCCCCCCCCCCCCNCCCCCCCCAGGTCCCTTAAGATAGGAAAATTTGAGAAACACATAAAGTGCTAAAACAAACATACTACATGTTTTTTTTGGGATCCATTGTTGTTTCCAGCTTGTGACCTAAGTCAGTTTTTTATTCCAACCTTATATTTACCACTACCGGTTTGTCGTAGCTTCATAATATGCCTTATAATCTAAGTTTTTAATTTTGATTTCCAGTATCGTCATTTTGATATTTGATTTGAAGGGACAAATAAAAGTAACGATAGTACACAAGAGGACATTGAACTGGAAACTGCTAGTGGCGGGCATTCAGTTGCTAGGAGGTTGGTAACTTGGTGTGGATGATTCATAGGGTGTGATCTCCCTTTCCTCACGAAATGGCAAATATCAACCAGGTCAGAGGCGGATACAGGGCCTGTTGTCGAGGGAGGCGATTGGTTTTCATAAGGCTCCTAAAAGTATAAATTTAATTGTTTTAATTAATCAAGATTTTAATTTATAATAGTAATTAAACAATTACTTTAAGGAAAACCACAATTTTGATTAACAAATTTGTGATTTTAATTTAAAAAAAGTTAATGTCAAAATAAAACTAATAAATTAATACATGCGCCTAAAATGTTTTTGTGGGTATTAATAGAAAATATACCTTTACAACATTAAAGTACTGATTTCAATACTTTTTATTATTTTTGATACAGATCTACACTAGTTCAAATTTGTATGATTTGTGATGGTGTCCCGCTAAAATTAAAGATCTGATTTGAGGTAGACATTGAAAATTGGTATACAAATTACTTTTAACAGATTTGAACAAAACTAGAATCTGGCATTAAAAAATGGGAAAAATAACTTACAATGACTAATTGTTTAAAATAGAAAGATTGCAGTGTGTAGTTTTTAAATATTTATCCAAGCCCAAACATTTTTTTGAACACTATGAAAATATATTCCAACTTCATAATGTTGTAATTGTGTCATATATTTATTCGTACGTTCATTTAAGGACAATGTCATGATACATTGGTAAAATTGATTATTTTTTAAACTTTGTAAGAAAAGTAGGCCTATATTTGAAAATTAGCTTAGATTCTTCCATTGTTATCCTTTGGTTTGACAAATAATAAATTGAAATTTTTTAACTATTTCTAAGTACTTGAATACGCCTGTGTGACTTTTGTTTTATCATTTAGATATCGATAAGACCTGCATCGATGATCGCATGGTCTAACCCGTCACGTTAGTGCTAGACTGAATTGCCAGTGGCGAGGAGAGCTGGGTTCGATTCCAGTTCATGTGTACTAAGAGTGGTTTTTTCTTCTTCTTATATATGAATCACCCCCTCTCCCTACACGCAAATGTGGATATATCTATTCTTAAATTCTACCTTACTTATCCTTATTCCATTAGAGTAATTGGCGCATGCATACAACCCTAACGGTTATTAGGACGAGGCAGGAAAACAACACAATAACGATATCGTTAAGAGTTGCCGTTCTAAGTTGACTGGGTTTACTATTTTATTTCCTAATATTTGTGTCATATTGTTGTTGTTATTACCAGGTGAATAAATCTTCCCTCTCCTCCTTTAAGTATAGACTCCCTTCAAAACAATTTTATAAACGAGATTATAAATTACACGGCTTGACGTTCTGGCGTCTTTGTCGCGGCGACTAGGTCGCAAGCCCTACGCTTTCCGACTTGTGTGTTGTGTTCACGGTAACTATGGCAACGGCAAGCAGCAACAAAAACTCGCGTGCTTACTTTACTTGCGGGAGATATGATGATGATAATGCTCAAACTATTTCAACAGATCGATCATATCAAACGACCGTTCGTATAAAAACTAATAATTGAACCGCCTTCACGAAGCTATAAGCAAAACTATTATAACAATAACAAAGCTGCCTTACTTGGTCAGCTTAGCTGTCGTTCAGCGCGCGTTTAGAACGTTATTTGTTTACAAAATGTTATTGTCTGAAGTGATAACTTAAAGAAATAAGAATACTCGAAATGTTATTACAAAAGTGAATAAATTTACTTGGATAGAAGAAAATGGAGATTCAAAAAGATGATAATGTGAGTTTCATGTAAACCAATTAAACTATCTCGTAATAACTTTTAGTGCACAATAATGAAGACAGTTACACAATAATTTATTTTATACAACATTATATTTAACTGAAGAAGTATCATTGTTATAGATGGAAAACTGGAAGTCTTATAACGTGAATATTATTTAAAACGTAGAAGTTCAATTGATGTTAGAACTTTTTGAAATTGGTAATAGCTTGGCTAATGGAATGTTTGACTCTATTTTACAGATTAAAATGCCATAAGATTACGTTTATAATGAAAATATGAAATTTTCCGTGTTTTTTCTAGCCGATTATTAATGTGTGTATTTGATATGTCCGAAATAAAATACAATATTAAATCAAATAACTTGTGATATTATAGTGAAATCTTATTACAAAGCATGTTAATCACGATATTATGTTAAGAAATAATAGTTTGACCACATATTTACAATTCTATTTGAAAGTTAGTTTTAATAAATATATATATTTTTAAATAACAACAATCAATCATATTTGAACACCATCCTCAAGAGTGAATAAAAATTTAAATCTTATAACAATAGGTAACTAAAATATTAATTCCCGGATTGGGACACCCGATCCGTATCCTAGTAACAGCCGACAGTCGCGAATCACAACAAACCTCCCCAAGGCTTGAAAACAAAACAAAAACAACAGATAGCCGTTATGCGTCACCAGCAGGTGACAGTGAACGTCTGGCAAATGATCCTGACGTCGTGTATGTATCTGTTCCTGGCCTTTTGCGCCTGGGTACTGTTACGTCTTGTGAACGCCTGTTTCTGGCTGCCCAGCGCCTTGAAGAAACAGCAGGCGGCCGAGGAGAAGCAACAGATGGAACAGCTCCGACAACAATTACTGTCGGAAGGGGAAGTGTTGGCTGATGTGCAACAGGCGGGACAAGGGACAGACACTGAACCTGCTGTGGAAGAGACAAAGAAGACTCTCTAATCCTTTGTGAAGTGCATTGGATTAAAAAAAAATTCTTACTGTGCTATGTGTTTACCTAGTTTTGAATGAAAGATATCAAAAAAAGATAAATGAAGATTCATTCAAAAAGAAAATTGATATATTACTTGAAGACTTGTTGAAAGGTATGATCAGAAGACATCTCAATATATTAAAACATAGTTTTAAACAGTTATAAAAAAATAAAACGACATCTGGACACGGGAATTGAACCAAGTGCCATAGTTTTAACGTTTCAATGTTCTTGCCTTACCTTATAACTTGTATTCAAGGTAATTGTTTGCTAATTAAAGAACGAACAGATTCTCCATAAATCAATGGTTATAGTGTTGGCACGCTAATCAAATGATCCCGGGTTCGATTCACATGGCCAGGTGTCGTTTGTCATCTGATTTAAACATGATTCGAGACACGAATGACATTCAGTATTAACTATTGCATTGATCGTTGTGTTATCAAATATATGAATGATTTAGAAACATATTGACTATGTTGAGATTCATTAACATAACTTAAGGGGTTGGTCTCTTTAATAATATTAAAGAACTCTGGTCCTGTATCAGGCAATAGCATTATGAGATGATCTTTATATATGGTGTTAGATTGTGAGCTTTGCGTTCAGCTAAAGTTTCCTCCATAATAATTTAGGTATGACCCATTTGACTTAGGTACCTATAGTGCAGGGATGGCGAAACTTATCCGACCAGTATGCCACTCAAGGATTATCTGAATTTTAAAATAATTTAATATGCAACCTTTTGTTTAAATTTTTTCAATATAAATATTTAAAAATCAAAACTTGTTTACTAATATTAGGCCTATTATAAAATGTAACGGATAGCTCAAATCAAATAGTAAATATTTTAATAACTCCTAAATATTAAAGAAGTAAAATTTATCATATAGTCAAAATGAGTGTCTTAAACCATATTAATTTCAATAACTTAAATAAAGAATTGAAAGTAACACCTTTAGGGCTGTAGACATATTATAGATTACAAAAAAAGTATATGACGTCAGCAAAAGTTTTATTTTATGTTTACTTTTTCCATGTAGGCGTGTTGCGCAAATCTATGGCACGCGTGCCACCCAGTGACATGCGTGCCATAGATTTTCCATCACTGGTATAGTGATTATATTAATTATTGTTTGGTTCAATACCTTAGCTCAGTTGGTAGCGTGTATGTGCACTATGCTAAGGGTACCTGTGTTTGAATCTTGGCATGATCGAAAAATCTATCATGTATCATTCACATTGATATTTAACGGCTGGGGACTGGGTGTTTTGTCTGTTCTATATTCAAATAAGTTTATAAATCGTGTGATGGTATAATCAGTCGGTTCAGAAAGTACACGTTAAATACCTAAAATAAATGAAAAACGAAAAATATATATTTAAATTTGAATTTTACATTTGTAGACTTCTAATATAATCATATTTAACTGTATTATGCTATGTTCACAAATTATTTTTTATTGGATTAAGTCATTATTTGAGAACATCTTATAGTGTAAAGGAGTTGGTTTAGCTACTATTTATTCAAAGTTCAAATTTATTTGGTAGGTTTAAAATAACTAATTAACTTTTAGCCTTCATTTACGCACAATTTTATACTTAGCCGCTAGTGTTTACAAAGGAATCTTAGGTAAATTTAAACACACTATTAATCGACTATACCAGATTATTTATAATTATAAGTAGACTTTGTCAAGTGCTTTTGCAATATTATTTTCTGCTAATCTATCTTGTAACGACTGACGCGATTCTAGTACGTTAGAAAACCTTATATAGGGTTAAGTTAGTTAAGGAGTTTCTTAATACTGTAATAAATAAATATATATTATATAATATATTATAATCTAAAAATTCCATATTTGGTTTTACGAGTAGAAACCACTAATTTTAATCCAGTCACCTTGATTTAATGTTTACATCTTTGTTGATTTAAACTTATAATATAATAATAATAATAATTATTATTATTATTATTAATGTCTATTTAATGTATATTTTGTATTGTTTCAATAAGATGTGTGTAAATATATGTGTACACGTGCGTATATACACGTATATTTTTTTTTTTACATTTTCTTGAGTAAGATTTTATTTTATAAAATATTGTGTGTTTTTTGTTTAAGTTTAAAACACATGTTTTGTTGATAATAAATAACATATTGAAATATACACTGTAACTGATAGTAACATAATTTGTCCTGAACAAAAATATAACTTGACACACACATTTATTTAGTGTAGGTACATTATATTTATTAGATAATGTTCGTCATCCTAAACTTAATTGCATGCCTCATTAGCTGGTCCGTAAAGTTTTTAAAGTAATAAAATTGACATACTACGTCATCTACACCAGAGACGCACCCATACATTTACTTTTGATATAACTTTTCAAAACAATTAGTCTGTATTATTTCTCAAATCGGAATTTTAAGGGCATTTTTAATATATAGAACAGCGGTCTTACAATGAAAAAAGGGGCGGGGAAGTGAGGACTATTGATACCATGGTACTAGGCCCGTGACTTTTAGGGGCCTAAACTTGAAGTTCAGATCCACAAGATTTTTTTTAAAAAGTAGCAGAATATGAAAAAATACAAAATAAAATACGAATGACAACCAATAAAATGTATTTCCATACTTAGGAATAGTTCATGCCCAGCCCATCAGATGGGTTTCCTATAGAGAAACTTACTAGTATTTGTCACAATTATACCATTGATTCGGTCTAGTCGTCTTGCGTTTCAAAGTGTTTGTAAATTTCACAGAATCTATTATTTTTATATTTAAACTAAATTGAGTACACAAAGAGAGTTGAGCAGTAAAACTTATTCATTTTAAATTCTTCATAATGGGGGTAGCATTTCGGTGTTCAACTAAGATAGGTACGGTATTAATTTTTGTATAATGCTTTTATTTTTGTGAAATTGAGTAAGTGGCACCAAAGTTAAAAAAAAAAGTTCAAACCAAAGTCAAGAATATAAAGAACTTGTCTCCCCTTGAATGGAATAAACTACTCCCTCCCCTGCAATAAACTTTACCCCCTCCCCCTTAAATTTATCTCCTTCCTCTATGATTTTGTCGAACGTGAAGATGAAATCAGGCTTTATATTAAACTCTGAATAACTTCTAGAGGCACCCAATTTAAAAAAAAAATCGGGGAAAGACCAATCTGAATAGATTATAGACACATCCAATCATCAAAATTTCCAGAGGAAGATTAGTCAAAATATCTTATGAGAGCATACAATATTTAAAAATTTGCCGGAAAAGGCCCACTTTAAATAGCATCAAGAAACATTTAATTCTCAAAGATTTTCCAGGCGAGGATACTCCAAATAACTTGTTACCCAAATTTCAAAAATTTGCCAGGGAAAGACCACTTAAAATAATTTCTATAATAGGCTTCTAATTCTAGGTGAAGATCACTCTAAATATTTTTTAGAGATATTCAAATTTCAAAATGGTTTATGGGGAAGGACCACTCCAAATAGCTTATAGAAAAGTCTAATTTAAAAAAAATCCAGACGAAGGTCATTGTAAATATTTTCTAGACATTTGACATGGGAGGGACCCCAGGCCCCTCAAAAATTCTTTTTTTATTTGATAGCTGAAATTTCGCCGTCACTGAAGTCAAATATTACAAAGAGAGGGGGCCCACGCAAATGGCACCTGAAAGAGATAGGGTGTAATGTGGTGGATTGGATAGCACTAACTCAAGATAGGGACAAGGTGTATTGTGGGTGACTGGATAGAACTAGCTCAAGATAGGGACAGAGTGTAATGTGGTGGACTGAATAGAACTAGCTCAAGATAGGAACAGGGTGTAATGCGGTTGATTGGATAGCACTAATTCAAGATAGGGATTGGATAGAACTAGCTCAAGATAGGGACAGGGTGTAATGTGGGTGACTGGATATAACTAGCTCAAGATAAGGACAGGGTGTAATATGGTGGACTGGATAGAACTATCTCAAGATAGAGACAGGGTTGTAATGTGGGTGACTGGATATAACTAGCTCAAGATAAGGATAGAGTGTAATGTGGTGGACTGGATAGAACTAGCTCAAGATAGGGACATAGTGTAATGTGGTGGACTGGGTAGAACTAGCTCAAGATAGGGACAGGTTGTAATGTGGGTGAATGGATAGAACTAGCTCAAGATAGGGACAGGTTGTAATGTGGGTGACTGGATAGAACTAGCTCAAGATAGGGACAGGGTGTAATGTGGTGGACTGGATATAACTAGCTCAAGATAGGGATAGAGTGTAGTGTGGTGGACTAGATAGAACTAGCTCAAGATAATGTAGGGAGTGGCGTACTTTTGTATGTGAGGCAATGAACTTTCGTGTTACTAATACCATAAACTACAGAGTAAGTAAATAAGTAAGTAAGCAAGCAATCATTTACTTTGTTGTGTACTTGATTATTCTCCATAAAGTAATAGTGCTAGATTTGGAATTTGGTTTAATTACTTTTTAATATATAAAATTTGAGAGATGGCTGTTATCCTCTATAGTGCTGAATAGTTTGTTACGGTTCACTAGCTAGTCCAGGAGTTCCATGAATCACAGTCTTCGTGGGAGCAGCTGAATACAGGAAAGGTAATGTGAAGCATCATTACACCATTTATTTATTCTACCCAGTGGCGTCACATGGGAGGAGAGTGATAAAGTGAATTTACCAACTCTAGGTGTTTTGAAACTACAAATATTCCCAATTTACCAGGTGGCAAGGGTATCGTTGAGAACAGAGGGGTGTTTGGAGATATGGAATAGAGTGATTGTGAGATGAAATGGAGGACCTGTGGCTTAAATTGGGATCCGAATCACGGTGTAGGCCTGGCATTCAACACATTCACAAGCTGTGATTAATACACGTCTTGTCAGAGTTGAAGGAAGGGTTTGGCAATCAGATAAATCTATGCTGAGACCGAGGATTGAACCCCGAATCCCCAGCACAGATGTCTGACACCTAACCTCTAGAACACCAGGTCACCTACTAAGCAATTGATAAAGAACCCAGGGTATTTTTTTTGTAAATCATAATATATAGGCCTATATCCCTAGACTGACCTCTTAAACCACACTAACCGATTTTCTCTATGAATATAATGTAATTTTGAATATAGTATTAATATTTTGTTTTCTGTTTAACTTGATCACCAAGGAGTAATGTCAACTTTAAATCCAAAGAGAAATCTTAAGAATGTAGTAACGATGATAACATGGAGGTAGCTAGGTTTACTAAAATTATGATTTCGTTTTAACACCGGGACAATATGTTGTATTACATATTTCATCAGACTCACTGTAATATAGCGTTATATCGATTTACAAGTCAATGACGTCATTGCTACGTCATTCATTCCTGGCGATAGATGGCGGCCAGAGAGTAACACAACACCTTCAATAAATTATACTGAGCAAAGAGCAATGATTGAACGGCAAGCGATTAATATAGACATATCATGTCAATCCACTATGTAGCTCGGAGATATAAATAGATGGTGTAAATTGATGACGATTTATATTGAAACTTATGACGTGGAGACTAAGCACGACGCTAGAGCCCCCACCCTTGTGTAAAGATGATTGATTAACCTGCTACAAAACTATTTTTTACCGTTTCGGGATAAAGCAAACAGATTGAAAATGGATCTACACCATTATATGTTCAGTTTTATACCCCTCAGTTTAATTCCGATGAGAGTCAATTATATTTTTAAAACTTGAAATACCTATTTATTTGTTTTGCCATTAAATTGATATAAAATCCTACACAGCTATACCTATTGGGATAAATTTAGGGACTATAAATGATTGTTTTCTTTTCTTTAAGAATGTAAAAATAAAAAATAATATTTGCCTTAAAATATTTGCTTTTGCATTTAAGATTCAAACATTGACGTTTTCAATGTTTCCTAATTGAATGTTTTGCAAGGGAGTATACAAACATAAACAGGTCTTTATTTTGGATACTACAGGAGTCAAAATGATAATTTACCATGTAACTACAGCTTGTAGTTTAGCGACGTAAAGAAATCGCATACAGTGATAGCTTTATTGGTGTAATAAAATGTTATCTGACGCCGTGTCTCAGTCGGTAGGTTGTCCGCTTACTAATTTAAGACCGTGTCAACAAGGCCGTAGCCAAGGTGGGGATTTTGATGGTTCAACCTCACCCCCCCCCCCTTCCGAAATTTGACAAAAAAATCTACCTTATTTACTGTTTAGACCGAACAATAAAATACAAAATATATAAAGCTTGTCATAACCATTATAATGTTTATGTATGTTTAAAAAAAAAATTGTGTTCATTAGTCAGACAACAAATCTGGGTAAACTAAGACAAAATTTTAACAAAGGAAATTTTAAATATCAGTGAATGTGGAGAGGGCTGTGGAAGTGGGTAAGTCTTTTTGATTAGGAAAAGACACAACTTTTCAAGTTGAAAATATTCGAGAACACGATTTAAATGAGTTGGCAAAGACACAAGAGCGGGGATAGGATAAGGTTGGGTTCGAGCTATCAACCCCCAACTGCTTACAGTTTGCGAGAATATAAATTAGTGGCAGTTTTCGAACAGATTGTGTGGAGATAAGTAAAGTGTTATAAATAATGTGACGTGTGAATGTTTTTAGTTTTACGAGCTTAGTGTTGAGTGTAGACAAGTGTTAACTATGTTAGTTATTGTGAAGGTTAAACTGGTTTATTGATCCTGAGTCTGGATGTAAACTTTTTTTTTTTAAGTTAGCATTATTAATTCCGGTAAACAATAAACCCAATAATGTCTACTTTCGTTTTTAGCAGAAAGAGGCCTTTATAAAATACAAACATTCTGTTTGTGGTACGAATTGATTAGTGTTGATTCATAGGTATCAATCTACACTAATATTATAAAGAGGAAAGATCTGATTTTTTGTTTGTAATGGATAAACTCAAAAACTACGGGACCGATTTTAAAAATTCTCTCACCAATATAAAGCTACATTATCATCGAGAAACATAGGCTATATTTTATTTGGAAAATTAAATTTATTCCTCATAAAAAATGTCGATAGCCACTCATATTTTATAGTAGAGTCTATGCTAATTGTTCAATATGTGTGCTGAAAATAATAATACGGGGGGAGGGGGGTTAAGGGGGAAGGGTATAGTAATACGTATATATCAAATGTGAATGCTGCAGATCACACAATTTGACGTATGAATACCTATGTGAAAATTGTTTCAAGCTACTTTGCCAAAAAAAAGTGTATCCTATGTGACTCTGATTGTAGAAAGGGTTGTCGGAACAGCTAGGCTACTAACCAGGACATAAACCCCCTCCCCCCTTCTTTCCTCCCTGCCATCGGCCACCCTTTTCAACACCTCTGTGTCTCATAGCTATAAAAGTCAAAGTCTTCAATACATTTGGTCATTTTGGAAATATCTTTATTTGAATAGTGCACAATTTTGGACTATGTGGGGAGGGGTAATTCAACCTTTTATTTTCAAAGCACAAATTATTAAATCTTTAACTTTATTATAGAGATAAGAAATTATCTTTAGAACTATCCAAGTTGGGTCAATGGCGGTGAAACTTTATTATGTAAAAGAGGTGGAGAATGGAGGTGTATCTTGCTTAGCCAAAAAAAAAAGGGTTTTGAGGAATTTCTCCTCCTTATCCTCCTCCTCCCTAGCCTAAGGAGTTCCAGAGGCCCTTCCTCTGGAAAACGTTTGTAATTTCGATGCCGCTATAAAAGAGGTAGTCGCCTGAAATATTTTGGAATAATATAGGCCTTACTTCTCTAGAATCTATTTGGAGCGGTATTATCTAAGATAATTTTAAATGGAGATTCAGCTAGAAGATATTTAGAATAGTCTTCGCCTGATATATTTTTAATCCGAAGTCTTTATAATTAATTTGAAGTTTTTTAAACGTAATATGTCCAAACATAAAAAAAAAATGGAATTGAAATAAATCTAGAAAAGGAGGGAGGGAATTTATTTCAGGGGGAAAAAAACCTATTTTAATAGGGCAGGGCCCACACACCGCTTATACCTTTGCCACCAAATATGCCATTATTTAAAAAGTGTTCAGTATCCATTTTCAAACTTGAAGGGAGAAAGGCCTATGTAAGTTTCTAAATGTTAAACAAATTGATAACATTCAAAGTATTTAATCCATGCAATTCAATTTCAGATAACTCCTAAAGTAATTTAATATTATCAATTTTTATTTGCCTGTGGCAGTTGAGAAGCTGTGCATCCCAAACTCGACCCCCACCCCCCTTAAAATTTTGGCCTAGCTACGGCCTTGCGTCCGAAAATTTATTATTCGTGAAATTCCCTTATCCTAGTGGTAAATTTATGACTAGGAGATTGAATATTGTGTCTATACTATAGTTAAGATACTTTATAAATCCTTTAATGATACAATAATTTGGTTTAGTAAGTGTAACTAAATAGCCCCTAGTATAAATGTAATAAAAAGAGAGTACCCATTTTACATATTATTAAATTAATGCTATACCTATAGCTAAAAACCCGATGTTTATTTCTTGGAATTATTCTAATAGGTAAGCATTTGTATTTCAGCCGTGTCTGTGTTTAAATCTGGTGATATTCGAGTAATATCCATATCCACGTTTGCAGCCTGTTAGAAAAATAAATAAATGATCGCGTTTTAATTCATATGTAGATTCACCCAATAAATAACGTGTTGCTGGGAATACATTATTTACAATGACATTTCAAAAGCCTCTTTTGACAGTTTAAAAATTACCTAAATTTTTTCCGAAGCAATTAAATCTCATGGATTATGTTCTGTAGCGGTCACATTTTAGAAATTGTGTCAATTTCGATAGCTGTAGTATAAATTAAGTAAACTTTTTTTTTCAATAATATTTTCTATTTTCTATAAAGCTCGGTCTGAAGTTAAGCAAAAGTTTACAGTATTGAAACTACAATTTATTTGGTAGTTAGAAACTCATAAAACCATATATATATATATATATAAAACCATATATATACACACATATATATATATTTATTTCAATAATTTGTTAGGCAAATAACATTATGGAAAAGTTAGGTTGCTTATAATTAATAAAAATGTATAGCTTATTACTAAAATTTTATTGACATATAACTCTTCACGTTAATCAATATTAGCATAATCGCATTCATTAGACTGACAAATTTGGACTTTAAAAATACATTGGCACTGATCAGTCACATAAAAATGTATCCTAGTACCTCAAAGCTCTAACTACATTTCTGTCGATGTTGGTTCAAAGTGATTAGAGTACGGCTCATTTTGATTCAAAACAGTAGGCGGCTGATTATACAACATATTAATTTGCCCCCGCAACTTTAATTTAAAATATCTCGGTCGTGGAATAAAGGCAATGTTCATCTAATCTAGTTTATTGGTGATATATTGAGAAGCTTTATTTCCTAAATTACTCCCCTCCTCTCCCTCCATGCGAATGACGGACCCTTTCTTTTAAATTCTACTTTCATCATCCCTAGTTACAAACGGATGCCTATATGAGTAGTAAAATGCGATGCAAGAAATATTTTTTATGCATACATTTTGTTTACTATTAATTTTTGTGCAAACGAGCTCCAAGCGATGTGACATTTTGAAACCAAAATCTCTTAGGTTTGGGTTTTAATATTTACCTTAACCTCCAAACATCTTTCACCTGGAATCTCCGGAGGGAAGTGGGGGCTCATAACGACTCTTTTTGTCTTAAAAGTGTCGAGTAGAAACGGGGCTCTATTTAAATATTCAAAATTCTTGGTTGCGTGGACCAACTTAATGGCGGAACTTTATCTCCCCCTTTCCATGAGAGCTAAGGAAGGGCAGGAAGTCTGGGAAACAGAGGTTCACTGAGCTTTGTTAATATCATTCATGGATACCTTGTTGAAGTTGTCTTTGCAGCCCACCACAACGTGGGGGAGCGAACTTCAGTATAGTCTGTCCCGACAAAATTCGCTTGACCTTAGTGGTCGTGGGATAAAGTGCTGTCATCAGGACCCGATGTTTGTGGTTTCAAGTCCATCTGAGGTCGACGGATATGTCTTGAATGAAAAACATCCGTAGGACAACCTCCTTCGGAGGCAAAGTAGAGCCGTTGGTCCCATGTCAATTGTGGTATATAAAAGAACCCTGCAAGGTATGCGAGCATACCTTTCCCTGCAAAATTGGTAGACCCTTTCGCTCTCACTCATAGAAATTCTTCTTGTGCTGATATAATAAGTAGGTTCAGAAAGTGTACGTGAAGTACCTAAAATAAATTTAAAAATGAAATGATAAAACAAAACATCGTCCTGAAAACCTGTGTCATAGGGCAACCTAAATATCTTATTTTATTACTAAACATTGCTGTAATTTTTTTAAACAATTGTTAAAATTTTAAGCCTACATTTTATGGATTTTTTTAAATTAAATTTAAGAAATACTGAAATATCAGACCAATAATAATTTGCGTCAAAAATTAATTGTTCTATGTCATCACATAATAAAATTTAAATATTACATTTCTATTAATTCATCTCTCCACAAATTTGATCTTAAGCCCGAAAGTTTGATTAACCTTTTTAAATGTGTTCTTGTTCTAACCTTTTTTTTTAAATCATTTAAAAAATTAATAATCGTGAATCAAGTTTCATCACATTAAATATTAAATTTTAGCTAAACTTCAATTGTTAGAATCTTAATATTTTGTCAACATGTTTTATAAGATTACTATAACTTAATTATAATTGCATTTTCCTACTTGTTCACATTATCATTTATTCACTTGTTATTATTTAACTATGCTCTCACATTGGATATTTATATTTTTCCAATAAAATATATAATTAATATTTTGGTGGTATAGTTAGTTGTCCTCAACGCCGATTCAGGACTAACGAGGACACAATATTCTTGTAATAAAACTAAATAAATATGTGTGGAGTTAGAAAAACCTCTAATATAGTTATATTGCCCATAAACTTAACTCTTATTCGTTGATTTTCCCTAAATGCTCAATCAGTAGAATACATATATGAAACTTGCACTCGAGACCTCTAGGTGTGCTTGTGAACTCTACTTAAATAATCGTAACAAACAGTACTTCAACAATTATTAAATCAATATCCCTACAAGAATGGGAAGAAACACAAATTATTCAACAATGCACAAGATACATAAAAAAAAACTGAATGAGCTGTACTAGGTAAGACTGAAATAAAGTATATGATACAGCCATTGCATTTTTTAAAAATGTTAATATTTCAATATTTTCATACCCCAATCCCACCTATAGACGTCAATGTAATTATAGAGCTAATCTTAAAATTAAAAAAAAAAAACATAATATATTTATATCACTTTTAAAAGACACAGATCCAATAAAATGGTTTAATTTTGCAATCTAAACAAAGATACAATATAGTCCATAAGAATAAAATGTTATGAATAAAGGAACAATAAACATTAATATATTGTTATAACATTACAATGGAGCTCTAACAAAAAAAAAAGTATTTTCTAGGATGTATAAAATATAATATTACTTATTCACTGTTCTTTCTTAAAGTTTTAAATTCATTCCTGGAGGGCTGTGATAATCAGAATAAAAAATATTAAAATATTTGTTTGAATCTCACAAAGAAAAATGTCCATGTAGAGATAGTAAAAAATATAGTAGTTTGGTTCCTCTTTTAGATCGAGGGTGTTCGTAAACTCATATTCCAAACTACACATATAGCTTCTTTGAACCAAAAGTAATACAAAATCTCTATACACTTACATCGGAAAAACTATGCTAATGCCATTAAATTGTGTTCAGTTTCAACGTACAGCGCCTGGAGATCAAAACTGTTCAAGCATTCACGTACAACAAGTTGCATACGCCGTTCGGCTGTTGCCCGACTCAGAGCTACCAACTTGACAGTTACGCCAAGCTAGGATGTCTGCGAAAGGGCTAATTTGTTGTTTGAGTACCGAGTCATTGTCATGACTCTTAACCTCGTGAATGAACTTATATACCAGATGAAGTGAAACAGATGAAATGAGCCTGCAGAATACTACAGGTGTGTGACAAGTTGCATAGATGCGTGGCACTGCCTATTACCAGAATGACTCCTTAGACCATTCGAAAAGTGAAACGGATATTAGCCTAGATTAATGTAAGTGTATATGTGTCTAAATCAAACGCATAAGAAAATAAAACAAAACACTTTCACGTATTCATATGTGAGTCGTGTGATCTGCATCTGTTACTTTTGATAGATATCAATAAAAAAAAGCTAATTATATAAAGCAAAATGTTATTTTTGTTAACCACAGAAAATACATATTTATATAGTCCAAAAGTTTCTTCCTATCAACCTGAAACGTGTATAGATATGAAACTGACTTTACTCCTCTATCCGACGAGCCTTCATAACAGCCCTTGTCTGCCTCTAGTTTGTTGACCTAGGAAGGTTGGTTGCCATGGCGACGAAAACACTCCCGGGAGTCTGCGTTACAATCGGGATTGGTTTGTTTCCAACATCTACGATGTGTTTGCGTCTCTTTGACTCAATGGAAGGGGGAATTAATTCTAGGGTAGAAACACAGATACAATTAAATAAAATATATATAATAAAACACACAAATAAACCTGTGTGCCACACATGTAAAATATAAGAAAACTAGAGGTTCTTAATTTTAACGAAAAATAAAAACCACTATACATAAAAACTTTTATTGTTTGTGTTTAAAGAAAATTCAAATATATTTTTGTTTATTTTTATTAATTCTATATGGAAGAATTGATTAAATTCCACCCACTTCGGTGGCCACACTGTCTGACGCGATAATCTCGCACTAGACTAAACTTCCTATGATTAGAAGATCGAGATTAGAATCTCGGTCAGGTGTGCTGAGAGGGTTTTTTCCAAACTGGTGTATACGCTCCCTTCACGCTAATGTGTGTATACTTTATATAAATATAACCTTCTTGATCCCTAAAACCATTAGCGTAATTATTAGTACATAAGCGTATAGTCCGAACGGGTAGTAAGACGTGGTACTAAGAATTTTTTTCTAATAATTTTTTTAAATTAAATGAGTTTTCTGTTTTTTTAGATTGAATATTTTAGGCAATTTTACAAATAAGGTTGAAACCTGCGTTTAAAAAAAATCGGCAATGTTTATTTTTTAATTAAATAAAATGTTTTCACATTCAAAATACACTAAGACAATTTCATCAAACACATCAAATAAACTAATTTATATATATATAGCATGTATTCAGGAAGGAAGTTACACATAAATAGGAGAGCCACAAATATACCTATAATTTAAGAGAAGGGAATGAGGGCGGGATCTAATGGAAAATACATCCGCATTGGCGTGGAGAGGACGTAAGGAAATAAATAACTGAAATGCTCCCTTTGCCTTCATAGTCTACATAACTGGGATCCAAACCCCGAATTTCCTGTGCATGGTGACAAAGTCTAATGCTGGTATAATACCTTGGATAGTTGGGCCATCATTGAAGGAAGCACAATCTAATGTTGTCATTAAGACAAGGTTATTGCTGTTTTCTTTCTACTTTGAACTTCTACGTCATGGTTGCTGAAATACTGTATCAATGTTTCCAACTCTACACACTAGAGTTGATCTGTGTCATTCTGGATATTTCAAACGAAAGGGGAAACAAATATATCACGGAATAACAACTCAATTATTTTATTTTATTTAGTTAGTTGTTTATTTGAGGTATTTAACGTGCAGCTTATGAACCGACTGATTATATCTATATCTGCACAAGAGAATTTCAACGGGCAAGAGCGAAAGAATCTACCAGTTTTCCGGTAAAGGTATTTTCACTTCTTCCAAGGTTCTTTTACATGCCAAAAGCAACATGGGATCGACGGATTTACTTCCCATCCGAAGTAAGTTGTGCTACGGATTTGGCGATCACTTTACTCCAAGACCACTAAGGTCAACAGTATCATCTAAAGATCTTGTCCGCAACATAAATCCATAGATAACATACCCTATATGCGAGGCCACTGGTTTTGCATACTGATACTAATATTTCAAATACTATTACTGCTGCTGATGCTGCTGCTTTTACTACTACTACTACTACTACTACTACTACTACGATTGTTATTAATACTTTTTTTCTCAATCTACTTATACATTTGTCCTGACATCTTATTTTACTATAAATCAGGACTTTTTTTTCTCTGTTCATATTACTATATTTCTTCTATATAGTTAGTCTAAAAATTTTACACATAAACTTTCTAGAATATAAACACATACTACTACTAAAACTACTTGCCCTGTTATTGATCATTACCAATTTACTATGTCTCTTAGCAGCTCTGTCTACTATATATCATTACCATTATTTAATTTATGAAAACTTATAGTTATAACTATTCTTGTTTCTTTTTCCCTATTGAAGTTATTTTGACTATATACATTTTTCCCTTTTGATATGCCTGCTTTGGACTTAAATCTAACTTAACCTAACTTACACCTAGTGCCGTCGTCGTCACAATCAGTTTATATCTTTTCCTTGTAGGGAGTCCCATTTTCTTTTTCTTATCTCGTCACTTCCTACCATGGCCAGTCGACATCCCTGGAATGCTCGATAGCTTCAGACCAGCATCACCCTTGTTTCCAAGCGGGCAGGGCTCTTCGAGTAAGGAACAACTTCCGACGTCTCATCTGTATCCACTCACTTTCCTTCTCCCCTAGCCGGTATTCCAGGCGTCTCTGGTTCATCAGCGATATTCATCACTGGTATTCCTGAGACGTCTTTCCTCTGCTAGAGCTCTAGATATATCTAGAGTACATCAAAACCTAGTCCACCCTCCATTTTATTACACTCTCTGTGTTTTGTTTCACCAGTTTGGTAACGTCTCGTCTAAGTCTGATGTTTCTTCTTCTTCTCCGTCTCCTTCGTCTTCACTCGTCACTTCTTTCTCAAGTCTTGGTTCTGTCTTTGTCTTCTTTCTTTTAGTTAGTCCATATGTCTGTATCTTTCTGTTTTAGATATCCTGTCCGCTATCTCATCGAGGTAGCTCCACCGGTCCCCATCCCTCAATAAATGGTATATGGCATTGACCTGTATAGGCATTAGCAGCTCCGCTCTTTTCCTTTTTGTAAATATACATTCCAAGGTCACATGTTCCGGTGTCGCCTCTCCTCCGCAACAGCAAAGACTGGTTTCACTCAAGTTCATCCTAAAGAGGGACGCTTGATATGGGCTATGTCCTGGGATATAGTGGGCATAGTGCTCCATTCTCAGTCTTTCTTGCACGTTCGGAAATAACTGTGTCCTTTTATTTGTGGTACTCTCTTCCCAGTCTGCTTGCCACTCACCACGGAGGGTCTCTCTTATTTCATCCTGGGTACTTACACCGTTAGTTGTTAATTCTATTACTTTGTCTAACTTCCCTTTTCCAAGCCAATATCCAGCGGTCTAGGGGCCAGACACCTACGGTGACACACAACGCGTTTGTTGGTACAGTTTTGTAGGCCCCAGAAAGTCTAATGAGAATTTTCCTCTGAATACCTCTGAGTTTCATTTTAGATCTGTCCCCTCTCAGTTGTGCCTACACTCCTGCGCCATATCCAACTATGGACACAAGCAACGCCTGTTGGTATAGTCTAATACTATTACTAATATCTCATTTACCATTACCGGGACTTACTTTCTCTATGGTTTCAAGGACTTTAAAGTTAATTGCCGCACTTACAAAAGTACGCCACCAATCTCTATCTTGAGCGAGTTCTATCCAGTACACCTCATCAGTCATCACACCATAACACTTTCAGGTCCATCCTAATGTTACTCTTCCATCTGGGTTTAGGTCTTTTCAATGGTCTTTTCCCATTGGGTTTGCCAGTCAATACTTTGAACAAGGTTCTAGATTCTCCCATTCACGCTGCATGTCTTGCCCACAGTAATCAAATAGACTTGAGTATCCTAACAATGTCTTCTGATGAGTACAGGGTATGTAACCCATCATTATGCACCTCCTTCACTAACCAGTACATCATGACTTTTTGGACAAAATATCTTCCTAATCGCCTTGTTTTCGAACACACGACATTTGTTTTTGTCATGTTTTCGCCATAGAGATCAATAGGTAAAATTATTGTTTTGTACGTTTTGAATTTTACATTCTTTGAAAGCAGGCGAGATGTCAACAATTTACTGACAGAGTAGTAGCTTGCATTTTCCGACTGTAATATTTTCCTAATTCCCAATCTAATATCGTTATGGCCAGTTAAAATTGTTCCTATATATTTAAACTCATTAACCTTGTCAAATGATAAGTTTTTCGTAGTAATCTCTAAGTTATCTACCCCAATCTGTGTTCTCTGTGTGATCATATACTTATTTTCAGCGTTCATTTCTAAACCTATTTCCTTATTAGCCTCTGTAAAAATGTTTGCATCTCTAGTAACAGCTTCCTTAATATTACACAAAGTAATCTCAAGTGTTAACGTTGTTATAATTTATGTGCAGGAAGGAACAGTTAGAAAATACATTATTAAAAAATAAATGAGGGAGGGTAAAGACAAGGGCGAAACTTCCCAAGCCAAAGAAAACGGTTTTAAAAATGGGATAAATCTGTAGGCTATTTTGAGTTTGGTTTTAATTTTAGTTGGGGTTCAATGTGTACTTCATCCCACAACCGACCGAGTATATTTGTCTAACATTTGTGGATATGTTGCAAGCCTCGTTACCATCCAGAATATCCTAAACTTATACTATCTTAAGAAGACAGGAAGTGGAGGGTTTAAAACAATCTCGGATGTACAACAAACTCGATTGATACATCTAAAGCAGTATTTGCCAAACTTGAGTCAGTTGCTATACCCTAACCAACGTACCCCTTCCTTCAATCGCTTCTTAAATATAATAAATTAATATCTGCTTCCTTGTAAAATATATACGGTCGTTCCAAATATTAATAAAGCATTAATGGGTGATCTGGCAGTATAGGGGTAAGGTGTCAGGATTCTGTGTTGGGGGTCTGAGGTTCAATCCTCGGTCCCAGCAAAGATTTATCTGAGTGCCAAACCTTTCCTTCACCTCTGACAAGACGTGTATTAATCACAACTTGTAAATGTGTGGAATGCCAGGCCTCCACCGTGGTTCGGATCCCACTTTAAACTGTAGGTCCTCCATTTCCTCCCACAATCACCCTAACATTACACATTAGCGTAAGTGCGTATAACCCGAACGGGTAGTAAGATGCAGTGATAATAATAATAATAATAATAATAAAGCTTTAACCCGTTTCAGTGGCCGCACGATACGCAGTAGACTAGACTGCCGATGACAGGGAGATCGGAGTTCGATCCTGGTCAGATGTAATGAGGATGGTTTTTCCCTAAACTGTTTCCCACTCTCCCTCCAGGTAAATGTGTGTACACTTCCTCTAAATTAAATCCTCCTAATCCCTAACGCATTTGTGTAATTCATATTTGTGGGCTATATTCTCTTTCTAAAAAAGTAAACGTTAGGTTAGTTTTTCTTTATACTAACGTTCTAGTTACCACAAGGGGTCAGGTCAATTGACTATTTTTGACACCCTGCCTCCCACTTCCTGAATCCGCGTCTGTATAGTTGTTGCGCGTTGATTTGTGCCGTGTTTTTGCGGTTGACTGTACGAGCTGTAGCATCGTAACATCGATTAGTCGCTGTTGCTGGATACTGGGCCGCGCATACCCAACCACAGCGACGTGTCGCAAAGCTCATATAATAGTCTCTGTGTTTTTTTTTATCACAGCGTCTTACCGCTCGTTCGGGTTATACGATTATTTACTAATCACGATAATAATTTTAAGGATTAGGATGGTTATATTTATAGGAAGTGTACACACATTTGCGTGGAGGGAGAGTGGAAAACTATTTTGGTAAAATAAAACTCAATACACCCGACCGATATTTGAACCTCGATCTCCCTGTCATCGGCAGTTTAATATACTACGAGAGTAGTGCGTTAGACCATGCGGCCACCGAAAAGGCTGGTGGAGGGGTTTAAAGGGGATTGAATAGGCCTCTAAAAAATTTGGGGAGCAAGGGAAATATGTTGGTTTTAATCAATATAAAATATGAAATTTACAGTTGACAGGTGGAAGTAGAGCCGGAAACAAATTATTGCAACCTCCCTTTTCCCCACCCCCTATTGCCCCCATTGTCCTAACTTTACACTTGAATTAGAAAATTTGTATGCGTCTGATTACATACTATAGACTTAGACTGACCATTAGGGTTGGTGACGTACACATTTAAATTAATTGCCCCAGGGTAATCTGTTATATACTTTAGTAAGGTAGAAAGGGGATTTCATAAAATTATGTTCAAACTTTTTTGTTTTGGTCAAAATTGGTACCTTTTACTGTATTAATAATAGTTTTTATCAGTTTTGATATTATTTATAAATTTATTTCACCACTTCTTCCTACTCGTCCCCATATTAACTACGCTAAAGTTGTAGGTATGAGGAAGGTATAGTTGAGATAAAACACACCCATATTTACGTGAGGGGAGATTGGAGAACGGTTTAGGAAAGAACACCCCCAGTACACCCAACCGGGATTTAATCTATGAACCCCCATTTCTGGTAAATCGGACTAAATGAGTTTGCCATTGTTTAGTGACTTTTATAATTGTCAAATATTTTTCTTTCTACCGTGATCCAACTGACCTATATATTGACAAATATGCTATTATTTATGTACCATTGGTTTACTCTGAAAGGTACCGAGCTTACCTTGGCTGTTTCCAACATGTCGAAGCTTATTGGATAGTGCCATAGTGCAATCCACAAGGGTAAGACTGCTACTTTTCAGAGTAGATGAAGGATATATTTAAAACAGTTTTTAACAATGTCAATACCTTCTTCGGTGGCCGAATGGTCAAAGGCGTCTCTCTCAAACTATACTAGACTGCCAATGACAGGGATATTGGGGTTCGAATATAGTTTGGGTGTACTGAGGGAGGTTTTCCTTAAATAGTATGACATCCCCTCTCTCTCCACAAAAATGCGTATACACTTCCTATAAATTAAACCTTCCTAATCACTAACTCATTAATGTTATTAGTGCATATGCATAGCCTGAAGAGGCTATAAGACACGGTGCTAAAAAAATGTTCATGAACATTTTGACGATAAATACATTTGTTTTCTTGCAATCTCGGTACCTATACAGTATGGCTTCTTTGGTGCTGACTGACAGCTTTAAAAAGTTACCAGACCAAATTACGTATCCTTACGCTGAACCATATGATCTGCAAAAACATGTGCTTAGCAGCTGTCAGTCAGCACCAAAGAAGCCATGGGGCTACTGTACAATCCCATACCTTCCAGGCGCTAATTGATCTTGAGCGTTCACTCAATCTTGTTTCCTGATTAAACTCGTATTTAATTATTATTTGGTATTTCACGCTAACTAGAATTTTTTCTTTCTGACAATTGAAAATATATATAAAAAAAGTTTCTTTTCCACAAACTTCGCAAATATGTTTTAGCCATTTGATATGGGATACAATAGAGTGCGACACCTTAGCTCAGTCGGTAGTATGTCTTCCTACCAAATCAAGAGTCCCAGGTTTGATTAACGGCATTGCTGAAAAGAGTACCATTAGTGGAAAATTAGTCCTTCCTCTTTCACAGAGCCGAATTGACAACCATAGAACTTGGTCTTGTGTCTGTTCTATAATAATTAAGTTAAATTGTAAGCTGTGTGTTGATTTAATCAGTCGATTAAGATAGCGCACGTTAAATACCCCAGATTAAAAAAAAGTATATTAACTATACGTGTCAAAGCAACAAGAATATTGACGAGGTTGATGGATAAGGAACATTAAAAAGAAATTGTGCACTTTATGTTTTACTAACCGTCCAAGTTGTTCACAGATTTACACTGAAGCGACATGGAAGTTTTCATTTGGAGGATATGTGCCACATTTTGTATGAAGGGAAGGTGAATGAATAACTATGAGTACATGGGAAAAATTGCTATATTAGTGCCTTAATGTAGTGGTTTTCAACTTGGGGTACGCATACCTCTGGGAGTATGCGAATACATATTAGGGGGCACGTAAAATGTAATATATATATATATATATATATATATATATATATATATATATCGGCTAGTGGAGGTAAGGAAAAGATATGGAATGGAGATCAACATTGAGAAGTCAAAAGTGATGCTGGTATTTCAAAAAATGAAGATCCGCTGAAAATCAAAATTGGAAACCAGGAGTTGTAAAGTATAGAGAAATTCAAGTACCTTGGAAGTCTTCTGACATAGGATGCCTACTGCACCAAGGAAATTAAGTCGAGTATCGCCATAGCCAAGGGAGCTTTCAACAACAAGAGGCTGCTGACCAGAAAGTTGAATTTGGAACTAAGAAAGAAACTGATGAGATGTTAGATTTGGAGCATCACGTTGTATTGAGCAGAAACTTGAACTCTTAGGGAAATGGAAAAGAAATACCCGGAGAGCTTTAAAATGTGGCGCTGGAGCATACTTGAGAAGATCAGGTGGACAGATAGGATGACAAATGAAAAAGTTCTAAGAAATGTGAGTGAGAAGAGAACCATTTTGCATGTGATTCTTCGGTACAAAGCAAACTGGATCGGACACATTCTTAGGTGGAGCTGTTTTCAGCACAAGTCATAGAAGGAAAGGTTGAGGAAAAGATGAGCTTAGGAAGAAGGAGGATTCAAATATTAGATGACTTGAAGGAAATAAAAGAATTTCTGGGAGCTGAAAAAGGAGGCAGAGGACAGGGTGCATTGGTGGTCTAAGTTCACTGACCTGTTGTAAGACAGAACACATAATAAAAATATTAAGATTATAGAATATGTGTAGCTTGCATAATGCACCAACAACTTTAGAAATAGGAATAAGCCAACAAAAAAAAGAGTTAAATACCACTGCATCAGATCATGTGAGCACAGATGCGGTGCTACAAAAGGTGTTACTGGGACTTATTTTTGAACAAACTGTGGGATTGGTGAAACGGATTGCGATAGTTACAATTTTAGGGAAAATTTCATAACAACGCTGTTTTGACCTGCCTTTATCTATTATGTATAATTGACATGGCAGAAAATGACTGGAATTGTTTCTATAATATTAGTGGCATTAAAATCGGGGTTCAGATTATGCTGAATAAATACAAACATAAAAGGATATTTTATTAACCTATATGCGTTTGTATCAAGTTTTGTCAAAAAGAGTCAATTAGTCAAGCAGATTAATGGGACTTTTTACACATTAAGATAAAATAAATACATGATTTGCTAATTTAAATTGTTTGGGGGGTTAAATTTATTTTAATATTACATTTTAGTTTAATTAATTTCACTTTTGAAATGCCATGTATCCTTCCTGGATCTCTTGCAGTGAGTCTCCAGCCCAAATCTTTTGTCTTAAAAAACATGGGAGTGGCTGTAAAAGTTTAATGTCTGTTTATAAAGTTAGACTTTAAAAACTAGGGCAGTAATCTGACTTTAAGCCTTCCGAAATAAAGCATTCATTTTTTTAGATGATCAGCCAGTTTGAAAAAATTGTACTATGAATACATTCGCCAATTATTTTTAATTTACTTTAATTTTTTTTTGTAGTTTTTTGGTGTGTATTATTTTGTAGCGTGTACTCTTGTTATTGATCACAGGATTGATGTCGTCATAGGCGACGGAGGGTTAGTAATGAGGGAAAGAGGAATATAATGGATGAAAGGTAGGGTTCGTAAACTGTGGTAAGACACTCGGAGAATAGTTCTTGTATGAAAGAGTGAATGAGGGGTAAATTATCAGAATAAACGGAAGATAAGGGACTCGTAATCTGTGCCAGGACACTTGAATAATAGTTCTTGTAAGATGGTTAGGGAGTAGGTGGGGGTTATTATCGAGAAAGAGAGGCAAACAGAATGGAAGAAAGCTACGGCTCGTAAAATGGGACTTGACACTCTAATAATAGTTCTTGTAGGGGGTGGTATTGAGAGAGAGAGACGAACAGAATGGAAGGATCGTAGGACTCGTAAACTGTACCGGGACACTTGAATAATATTTCTTGTAGGAGCGATGGTAATGAGAGAGAGAGAGAGACAAAAAGAATGGAAGAAAGCTAGGGCTCGTAAAATGTAACCTGAAACCCTAAGAATAGTTCTTATAGGGGTTGGTAATGGGAGAGAGATGTACAGAATTGAAGAAAGGTATGGAGTAAGCTGAGATGAGACACTCGAAGAATAGTTCTTGTAGTCCATAATTTCTGAATTTAGTGGAATGTGAAAAGATCGTGAATTGGGTTAGATTCTCTCTCTCTCTCTCTCTCTCTCTCTCCCTACCCCGACACACGCAATCACACACGCACACACACAAGGACACACATCAGAGGCAGTAGGATTCAAATTCTAATTGAGGTTGAAATTTAGTCTTCGTGTGGTAATAAAGTAAGCTTGCTACAACTACAGATGTGGTTTCAGGCAATTAGATTAATTTTAATTCATCTGAAAAAAAAAACCACAATTATTTTACTAAATTCAAAACCCACATCGGTGGCCATGCAGACTAAATGTCGGGATTATCAAGGCTGGTTGTCTGTTGTTATAGTTAGGTATTAGGTTGGCTGTTCGAATTCCCGTTATGTGTTTTGAGGGTGATTTTTCCTTAAATGATTTTGTATTCTTGTTCAAAAGCAAATGTTGCTACATTTTAAATTTTACCATTCTAATCCCTATCCCATTTGTGTAAATATTTGGATAACCCAGACGTGGGGCACGTAAAAAAAATTTAAGCTATGTCTTTACGTGTATGCCGAATTAGCTAAGAATCGTAATAAATTATCGGTTACTTGAACTATTTCTGGTCTTTTTTATATTTCAAAGTAATTTACTCAAGTTTCTATTGTATTATTTTTGTGATCTGGCACACCAAATAAAATAATATTATTTAATATAATAATGTGCAAACGTTCTATGTCACATTTAACGCTTTTATACATAGATTCAAGTTTTTAACTTGCGACATCCTTTGGTCCAATACAATAAGGCTGAAAGTAGATCAAAAACCCGTAAGATCACTATCTGGATTGCCAGTATGGTAGAGAGACATCGATTAGTTGAAAAGGGGACACACACTGTCAGAAATATTCCCACTACCAGTTATTTTCCAAATTAGCTAAAAAAAAAAAAAAATCTTGCCCATACCATGCGCATGCGTGAGGACGGGAATAAGTACAAAAGTTGAGGTACGCATGCACGGATATTTTGTGCAAGACTAGAGAAACAATACACGGATCAATACAAAAATACTATCGTAGATAATTATTTATGTGTTTCCAACTCCAATCACTAAGCTGAGTCTGACTATTGAGTGTAAATATAAATTAATACAACTATACTTACCCCCCTCGGTGACCACATGGTCTGACGCGTTACTCTCGTGTTAGACTAGACTGTCGAAGATGGGGTGATCGAGGTTCGATCCCGGTCAGGTGCACTGGGGATGGGTTTTTTCTAAATGGTTTTCCACGCTCCTTCCATACAAATATGGGTGTACTTCCTTTTTATTAAACCTTCCTAATCCCTACCTATTATTGTTATTACTACATAGGCGTATAACTCGAATGGTTAGTAAGATATAGTGCAAAAAAAATATACTTGGTAAGGCTAGGTGGACAGGCAGGATGACAAATGAAGAAGTCCTAAGAAGAGTGGGTGAGGAGAGAACAATTTTGGATGTAATACTTCGATACAAAGAAAATTGGATCAGATATATCCTTAGGAGGAAATGTTTTCAGCACGACGCCATGAAAGGCAAGATTGAGGGAAAGAGGAACTTTGGAAAAGGGGGTATTCATGAAGAAAAGAGGAAGTTTCTGGAAGCTGAAGGAGGAGTCAGAAGACAGGGCAGGACGTATTGGTGGTCTAATTTCACTGACAAAAGGAATGGATCTGTCGTAATACAGAAAACATAATAATAATAATAATAATAATATATTTGTGCGATTTACTTGTCTTAGATCTTAATATCCATCCTGTGTATAAAGTAGGTAGAATTTAGAAAAACTACCTACATTTGGTGCACGGAAAAAAAAGGTTAGAGAAAAAAACACCCTCAATACACCATGTCGGGATTCGATCCCTTACCTCCCCGTCACCACAAACCAGACTAGATGATCCAGACACTTAGTCCACATGCCCACAGATATGGGGTGAAGTGCATTAAAGTTAACAAATTCCAGATTAGATTAACAATCTAGGCTTGCTTAAGGTCGAACATAATCTTGGGCCACTTCCTGGGACGGCCAAACTAAATTAGTTACAGGAACAAACAATAAAATACACTCCGTATCGCGGGAGTAACTTATCAAGGTCACACGCCGATCTCCTGTAGTTAGTTAGTTTCCTGGATCGTGAGTGGAGGGAGTTAGAGAGAGGCCCTGAACTAAATCGTCTAGGAGTGGGAGGTAGGGGTGCATGGTAGCTTTGTGCCGTACACTTTTATTTATTTGAGGTAATAGCCGACTGATTATATCAGCACCAGACTTATAAAGCTAACTTAAATCTAGAACATACACAACACCCAGCCCCCGACCGTTAATTCATTACTGTGAAAGGTGAAACCCATCACCGATGATAACATTTTCGGCCATGCCAGGAATCGAGACCAGGACCCTTAGATCAATAGACAGACACAATACCAACTGAGATAAAGGTGATGAACAATGTGTCAAGTAAGTTACACATGGACGAAGATGTTTCCGTACTTAATTCATTACTGAATTCATTACAAGAAAAAAATGAATTAGCTGCTTCAGTGGCCAAATGGTCTAAGGGATCACTATTTCATTGGACTGGATTGTTGATGACAGAAAGCTGGGATTTCGAGTCCCAGTCGGGTGTATTGAGGGTGATTTTTCCTAAATGGTTTTCCCCTCTCCCTCCACGCCAACTCTGATAGCCTTCTTATAAAACTAAACCTTCCTCATTCCTGACACATTAGCGTAATTTTGTATACATATGTGTATAAAACGAATGGGTAGTAAGATGAGGTAAAAAAAACACTACTGTTTAACTACTGCTTTGCTTGGTCGAAAACGGCACACACGCAATAAAATGACTGACTGGTAACGGAGAGATTGGGGGTCAAACCCCTGTCGGGTGTACGAAGGTAGTTTTTTCCCTAATTGGTTTTCCACTATATCTTTGATAAAAGGTGGGTACATGTCCTGTAAATTCTACCTCCCTCGTTCCCTCGCTATTAGTGCAAATGTGAGTATATCTGGAACGGGTAGAAAGATGCGGTGCTCACAAATAATAATCTATTGTCTTGAGAACCACCAACTACCGTGGAGACTATTAGAAAAAACAGGTAGGTATCATGGAAACTTGTGCGTAATTTGATAGTAGTACAGGTCATAATTTTAAAGTATGTTTAATGGGCACCCTACACAGTCAATAATATTGAGGAATATCCATCATTATAAATGAGACAATACACTATCAATATTATTGCAAATATTTTCAGCTCAGTTTTGTGCGCAATATTGTTGCGAAAGGACCTCCATGTATTATTATTATTAGCACCGCGTCTTACTACCCGTTCGGGTTATACGCACTTACGCTAATGTGTAATTACAGGGTGATTGTGAGATGAGATGAAGGACCTACAGTTTAACGTGGAATCCGAACTACGGTGGTGGACTGGCATCCCCCACATTCACAAGATGTCTTGTCAGAGGTGAAGGAAGGGTTTGGTAATCAGATAAATCTGTGCCGGGACCAAGGATTGAACACCTCCATGTAAGATGGACATAAAAACAAAGGCGTGTTTATCTTTAACAATCTTCATAGGCACAGAGGTAGGCTTATACGCCGAGGTGATACAAAAAAAGTCTTACATCATTAAACTGAAGTCATTTCCCTGTCTTTCACAGTGAAGTAAAACAATGTATCTTTGAAAAAAAAAAGTTTTGAAGTGTCTTTAATTAAATGTAGTTTAACAATATAATCATAATTTAATAAATATGCATGTTGCCTCAAAATATAATTTAAATTTTCATTTTAAAATACACAAAACATTTCCAGAAAAGAATTTATTTTCTTTTGGTTGCAGTAATTATTCTCAAAACACAGATGAAAAAAAATAATGACCATGTGTGCGTCTTATATTTCGTACTGGTTACTTTTATAAGAACGGTGACCTGGCGGTTTAGGGGTAAGGTGTCAGACTTCTATGCTGGCGGCCGGGGTTCAGTCCTCGGTCCCGGCAAATATTTATCTGATTACCAAACCCTTCCTTCACCTCTGACAAGATACATTGTGAATGTGAGAAATGCCAGGCCTCCACCGTGGTTCGGATTCCACGTTAAACTGTAGGTCCTTCATTTCATCTCACAATCACCCTACCATTACACATTAGCGTTAGTGCGTATAACCCGAAAGGGTAGTAAGACGCGGTGCTAATAATAATAAATACTTTTCTGGATGTATTCTGGTAGTAGCCATAACTATTTTAGTACAAGTTTATCTACTCAATTAAGAGCTTAAACATAACCCGTTTATAGGGCTGTAAAACGTGTTCTTGCTAAAACTATCTCCTGAAACAAGTTCCACTTTTTATTGTTTCACGTTCTTATAATCTTTGTTAGCAATGTATCTTATATCAAACGATACCAATTAGTGTTTTGTAATCACATATAGTGACTAGTTCATATACTGATAAGTTTCACGTAGAAACTACATACCAGTACATCCAGCCGGGGTTCGAGCTACGACCTCCCAGTTTATCGTGGCCAAGTGTGATGTCTCCTTAAGGACCCCATCAAATACTTTTTTTAAACTAATTTAAATATTTCAGAGACCTCTTTTAACAATAATGTAAAGTGCATTAGAAAGGCATCCTGATTGTCTAATAGATAGTAGCACTACCTAAAATTGAGTTAAAACAGGAATCTCCCCCTATTACCCCTGTCCGTTCGATGGTATTTACATTTATAGTCTGATTAATTAATCGTGTAAATATAAATTAGGCTATACAGTAATCCAGAAGGAAGTATTATTGGAAGATTTTGATAACTTTTTAAATGAACTTTATAAAACAAATAAAGACATATTTCTAGAATGCCAAGTTTTATTGACTTTTCAATTCATATAAACATCAGGACTATGTACACATATGAGTTGAGTCTCCCATCTCTTATGACATGTAAATGTATGTGGGTTTGATAATGGACAATCGGTGTCGTAGCTGGCTAACGTGCTAGTTTCGTGTTGGGCTAGATTGCCGAGGACAGGGATATCGAGATTCGAATCTCAGTCGGGTGTACTGGGGGTGGTTGTTCCTAAATGGTTTTCCACTCTTCCTCCACGCTAATGCGGGTTTACTTCCTTTGAATTCAACTTTCCCAATTCCCTACCTCTTAGATTTATTAGTACTTAGTCGTACAATCCAAATGGGTAGTAATACGTAGTGCTAAATTAATAAGGGTGGGGATGTACTAAGAAGTTTATTTTAAGTGAAATACTTTCTACAGTAGGGTTTTGGTGGAAAGAATGTTTTAGGAAACACAAACACACACACATATATATATACATATATTGCCTTCCTGTATGACAATATTTTACTATATTATTAGTGCTAATTTCTAGGTAGTGACTCGCTTTGCTCGTTGGGGGCTCCGCCCCCAAACCCCCAGTGAGTTTTATTTGCAATTGTATGTGAACTAAGGTAATTCCAGAGCCATTTTTTTGATAGGTCTTACTGTTTAGCCACAAGAGACCTCCAAAGAAAGGTCAGCACCGACTTTAAAGTTGCTCCCCATTTGGAATTTTTTCGGGGGTTAAAAATTAAGTTTTTTTTAACTTTTTGAAATTTCCCCTCCGTTACAGGCTAGAAGCTAGAAGTTTGACAAATGTCAAGTTTCTAGTTCATCTGGAAGTGGGTAAACAACATTAATGTCAGTGAGTGAGTCAACCACGTGGCTTTATAGTAGTATAATAAAATATTATATATCAAAAATGACAGCTGTACATCACATGACTTAACGTATGATAAGTGATGACGTTAAAGAAGCGCTAGTAGTGTATTTATATCATAATATAGGTGATCTGGCGGTATAGGGGTAAGGTGTCATATTTCTGTGCTGGGGGTCCATGGTTCAATCCTCAGTCCCGGCACCGATTTATCTGATTACCAAACCCTTCCTTCACCTCTGACAAGACGTGTGTTAATCACAGCTTGTGAATGTGGGGAATGCCAGGCCTCCACCGTAGTTCGGATTCCACGTTAAACTGTATGTTCTCCATTTCATCTCACAATCATCCTACCATTACACATTAGTGTAAGTGCATATAACCCGAACGGGTAGTAAGACGGGGTGCTAATAATAATAATAATAATAATATATCGCCATGTGAAAATGGACTGTTCCTACGATATTTCGTAACATGGTTGTGCCCAATTTTTGTTGTTGTGTGGACTATACCCCTCAGTGGCTGGAGAGTCCCCCAACAAGCGATGGCAAGGAATATTTTTCAACATCATATTCCTCATAAAGCATTTTAGTTCTAAAAAATGAGGTAGTAAGTGTTTTGAAATTTATAAGACTCCGATAAGGTATTAGCCTAAGATTTAAGTAGTAATACAGAAATACATGATTAATTCTACTCTCGTAAGGGGTTGAGGGGGGATTTCCTACAAAAAATCCTATTGTTACACACATAAATGCACACGATACGGGTAGATAGAACGCTTTTAATGTTTTTGATTCTTTATTTCTGTCCTTAGCCTGTCGTGAAACCAGTTTTTGTTGGGTAACAGTCATGTAGTTCTGTATTATATTTGTGGTACGATTATGTTGATTAAAAAAAACCTGTCTTACTTAATTTAACCTTAATGTTGGCGTGTTCAAGGCTAAGTTAAATTTGTCTAGATTATTTTCATAGCAAGATTAAGGGTGTTTAAGCAAGTTTTTTTTTTTTAGCTTTATTTAACATTTAATTCTTTGTTCGGGAAACCTTTTTGTACAATCTTTATTAAACAAAATTGTTGTTCTGTATTAGTATTGTGGGGTACCTTTTTAAAAAATTTCTTCAATTTAAAAATGCTACTGTATAGTTTACAAAAAAAATTAACAACAATTCAATCAACTCATAAACATCTTTAAAATGTGCCTTGCAAGTGTGCACAAATGTCTCTTTCAATGAGTTTTTTTTGTTGTTCTGTATCCTATACGTGCACATATAAAAAAAAACCTTCACATGTGTCTATCTATAAAGATGCACGTCTGAATTCACATTCAGTTTTGTGTTATTAGTTTAATACTCGCGCATGTGCAGAGACGCGTTTTTTTCAGTCGACCTAGAGCCGCTCGTGAGGTGCTTTGTTGCTAGCGCCCCTACCGTCAACTCTGCTTACTTCTATCCAGTCGCTGAGCGCTGTCTCGCGCGGCAACATTGATTGCCGGGGAATAAAATAACAATAAATTCTGCAAAATAAAACACAAACATTTTCATCACACAACCACACAATGTCCGCCTGACAGTGGCAGCTCGCGCCTGCATTCCGCCACCATCGTTAGAATCACTTGAGTTGTTATAATCTGCCTCGGTGATATAATTATTTTTATGATTTGTTTAAAAAATTTAATTTGAATGGACAAACTTTTTGTTTCTGGAAGACAAGGAAGCATGGGGCACAGTTTGGCAGGAAAACGAATCCGAAAGTGAGTAATGCATGCAAAGTTAAATTAATATGGTTTCTGGCATGCGTAGATTTTATTTTCGTTAATTTTTAAAAATACATTTTTCAACGATTTATTGACATTCATTACCTTTTCTCCTGTGTTTAAATTGTATTGTCATGAGAATAAATATTTTGGCTAAATATTTCAGAAACGCAGATGTATTCATTATTTCATACATTTTTTAGGTGATAATTTTGTTAGTATTCTTTTTTGTTTTATTTTGCTACTCGCAGGTAAATTCTATTCGACCATTTTACTACACCCCTCATTTGGTGTATTAAAGCCGCCATAAAAATAACTAAATACATACGATTTAACTATGAACATATAATTAAACTAAATAAAATAGCACTGTGGGTGTGCACATAAATATATGTTTTATTACTAGATATTCCGGATAAAAATGTTGCCCAGGGACTTGCACTTCTCACTATCTTTTTTATTTTATTTAATGAAGAGTGAAGTGTCTTAAATTACAAACTAATGAATTTGTTAGTGAGAAATAAATATTTCAGAACAATATTAAAATTTCAAGGTAGCAGAATTTTTTTACTCACACGCATAAATAGCTTAAATGAAAACGTGTCATATTTTTGTTTTATTTGCGTTATATTGGTTTTTCTTAATGTGACAGTTTTGAGTTTGTTTCTCCCCATTTAGTGTTTTCATATCCCTTCAAAAATCGAAATTGTTCCGTGTACCGGCCGAGCTTCCCAATGGCTCATTCCTCTTTCATGTTCATTCCATTATTTGAGTTCACACCTTTCCCCTGACAATCAACACGAGAGTATAATGTTTGGTCCCTCCTTTCCCACCACTTTACTGGCATCTGTGGCACAAGGTAGGACTAGGAGGGGCTGACTCACCCAGTCTTGAACCGGAAGGCTTGACCTCAAGTCCAGCCGGCTGCACTGAAGATAGTTTTGACACTACTGGCGAACGCTCTTAAATATTCTTCCCAGACTTTTCCCTGAGGTTAAATAGATCACGTGGCATTGGCCCTTTAGTGTTAGTGCTTGCAATCTTGTTTTTATAACGTTAAATCTATCAAGTGACGTATATATGTTTTAGCACCACGTCTTACAACCCGTTCGGGATATATGTCTATGAACTAATTACATACACGTACATTATAATGTGTTAGGGATTAGGAAGGCTTAATTTTGACGAACTGTACCCGCATTTGCGTGACGGTAGAGTGGAAAACAATTTATGAAAAAACCCACCCTCATTGCACCCAACTGGGATCGAACCCTGATCTCCCCATCTTTGGTAGTCTAGTTCAATACGAGATTAGCGCGTTAGACCATGTGGCCACCGAAGTGAATCATAAATATTTAAAAAAAGTTTTAATTTTTTTTAGTTACACAATAATCAAATGTTCCCAAGACGTACACGTTTACAACTAAATGGTCAAAAAAAGATAGTAGGTTTTTAATTTAGTAAGAAATCTGGTCTATTTAAGCGACATGCTTTTCCTGTTTAAAAATAAATGGTACGGATCTCCGCACTGATTTTCTCACTCCATTGTTTATAAATGGAGATATTTACTCAATGCTCGTAATATAATGTGAAACGAAATAATATACACTAGCAAACCCAAGCAAAAATTGCGTTATACTTAGGTAAAACTTTTTTGACTTCTGGTTTTAAATTTTATAATTATATTTTTAAAGGATTAAAGCCATCTTTCGTATATTATTTGGAGGGGAAAAAGATCGATATTGGGTCCAAAAGAGTTAACACTTCGTATTAAAATTTTGACTTCTGAGTAAAAATGTTGACATTTTATTAAAGGTTGCAAATCTTATTGTTATCGCATTGATATTAAATTCCTCATTTATATTTATGTAGACCAATAAAAAAGGTAAATATTGACTATTGAGTCTAAAATGATAGAGGTAGATCATTGCTATAAAAACATTTTTCTTAAGAGGTTAAGGGAAAAAGAACATCAACATTTTGAGAGACTTACTAATATTTAACTTACGTATTCTATGGCATTAAAGAATTATTATGTTAAAACCTAAGTAGTACCTCTGTACAACTAAAGCTCACGAAGTTATTAATATATTTGCCAATAGCTCAGAAACTATTGGTTTTATAAAGATATATTTCAAATAAATGATATAATGATACAATGAAAAGTTATTTAGTATCTCAAACAGTCGCGTAGATACGGAAATTTTCGCTTCTTGAAAGTACCCTAAAAGCCATTTTCATTGAAAAATGAAAGTAGCACTTTTATTTATAATCATAATAAACACCTAGATACGAATTTTAATCAAAATTGTTATAGCCGATTTTGATCAAATCGATTTCTTAGCTTTTCGCCCTTAAGGAAACTACCCTTAAATTTACGGTTAGAAATCCAATTCCAAAAATCCCCAGGGACAACCCTATGAAAACCCTAAATACCAAGTTTTAGCCCAATCGGTAAAATAGCTTAGGCTCTAGCCCGAGATAAAGACAGACAGACAGGCGGTGAGAAAGTAAAAATTAAGAAAACCATACAAACTTTCATAAAACCAATACTTTTAATGCCGATTAAGTAATAGCTCTTTGTTTCAAATCACGGTGCTCCTTGCGTAATAATTATTAACTCATTAACTATTTAATGTCGTTAAGACTGATAACTCCATATTGAACACATTTTTTGAGCTACATTTATTTGAAATAGTTGATATTATATTACATATATATTATAAACGTGGGAAAATGCTATCTGCTCTAAAAAGTAGGTTCTACTCGTATAAATAAAGATACAAGATCATACATCTTAATGTTAATATTAAAGTAGGTGTAATATTATGTCTAGTCTACTCAAAATAAAAATTAATAACACAAATGTGATCCTAAGTTCTTACATAACAGCCTTTACTTAAAATACCTAATAATTATGTTAATTTTAAAATAATGAAATTAAATATAGTAAACTCATTATTATTACTTTAATAGTTAGAAAATTATCTAGGGATAATTCATTCACTCTGTGACTCAATGATTTAGGAATCAGCATTATCAGGCACTCCTAGATCTCCCAATGTTTTGGAATTCGATACCTAGTCAGATGGTTTGGATCCCATCATGTGGGGGGAAGGGGCGTAAACGTAAACAATAGCATATTCATTATTTTTACACAGAAATTTAAGGCTGGAGTGTAGGAAACACGAGCTAAGAGCAGTATTTTTGCGATTTTTATACAACATTTTTTTTTGCAAAAATTAAATAAAAAATTCCCCAGTATAATCATAGAGTTTAATTTTCTTCACGTGGTGACCTCAGAATTTCTTGAATATTTATCAAGGGTGTCTTGGAATTTAATGACGACTTTTTCTATTTTTTTGAAAAGTTTCTCATCTAATTCCGCTATGCTCACGACAGATATTCAACAATTGTTGATATCAAAATGTGAAGAAAATTTAACGCTATGTTTCTACCGAAGCATTATTTTTTATGTAAAAACTGAAAAAAGACTGCCCCTAAATTGCTTTACTTACACTCTCACCCTAATATCCTTCCGTACTAATCACATTTTCATGGCATTAATGGGATAGAAGCTAAGGTAGAATTCAGGGAAGACGTACCCGTATTTGTGTGGAGAGAGAATGTGAAATCATTTAGTGGAAACTGTCCTCATTGCATTCATCTAGGATCTAAACTCTGACCTCCTAGACACTGGCAAACTAGACTAGATAAGTAGATAAGCTTAACATGGAGCTCGTATTATTTTAATTGCAGTATCGTATTATACAAAAATAACATATTCTTTGCTTACAAGCCGAACGGTGAGTAAGACGCGGTGCTAAAATAAATATTCTTTAGTGGATTTATTTGAAAATAGTAAACACAATTAACAATATTTACACACATTTTTACTATTTAAATTGTAATGATTTTGATATGAATTTTTTTGTATCAATAGAAATATTAAAAAAGACCCATTGTAATCAACTGTTGACAAATAGTTTCCCAATTAATTATAAAAGTTAAAATGGAACAAATCTCTATTGAATATTCTTAACTAAACGTTCATTCTCTAGTTCCATCAAGGCAGTATGAAATTGGTTATAATATTTTCTACTAGATAATGAGATAATAGTCTGGATTTCAGTTTTTGAATTTGTCCTTGTGTTAAAATTATGACACTTTGCGAATAGTTAGAATACTGAGGTTAAATTACACAAATAAACAAAAAAAAATCATTTTTTGGAGACGTGTCAATGACAAGTCAACAACTTGTTTCGTTTAATCTTGTGACGCAAGAGCGGAACAAAAACTGGCTTTTTTTTTCCGTCTGAAATTTTATTACGCGTTCACACTTTTTTTTTAGAGGCCAGCTAAGATAGAGCCGACGCCAAGTGATCTCGTCGCAACGTCGTCATTAATCAGCCGACGCTTGAGTGGACAGTCCAAGGTGTCATCTTCTCCCGTTCTCTACCTCAACAGGTCCTACTTGGAATCGCACGTATTTTAGCTCACGGCTTGGTTGGTAGGATAAGGCACAACCCGCCCCGCGAAAAAATAAATATTCAAAGAGCGATTTAGATTGTTTTATCATAACATTTAGATCCCTTTAAAACCAATGAAGAGCTCTGTTATACTTCGCGTCTTATCACCTGCCCAGGCTAGCAGCGTATTTATATTAATGAGGTAGGGATGAGTAAGGTATAATTTAGAGAAAATGTAACCATATTTCATGGGCGTCCGCAGTAACGGGCAAGGGGGGCACTTGCCCCTCCCCCCGGAATTGGATTACTTTGACAAGAAAACATCGTAAATATTTTTTAGTCTTCTAGTTTGCCTTACAATTTTTTTTTCTTCCAACATTTAACAACTATCAGATTCACAATCATGGTATATGATCACCAAGTCCACTAGACGCAGTTCTGAATAAAACATATACTAAATTTTAAACACTTTTATACATTATTATTATTATTATTATTAGCGCCGCGTCTTACTACCCGTTCGGGTTACACGCACTTACGCTAATGTGTAATGGTAGGGTGATATGTGAGATGAAATGAAGGAACTACAGTTTAACGTGGAATCCGAACCACGGTGGAGGCCTGGCATGCCCCCACTCACTTGTCTACATTATATCATAATCTTATCGTCTGAGAACAGAGAAAACAAAGGATATCGAGTGCTGCTGTATTTTTAGTATCTTTACAGTGCAATTATAGTGACAGGGCCCAGCAGAAGTTTTTCCAGGTACATGCACGCGCGCGCGCGTGTGTGGAGGAATATATTTTGCCCCCTCCAGCCCCTGGAAAAATTTCTGCGGGCACCCATGCCATATTTGTGTGCAAGGAAGATGTAAAACAATCTTTAAAATATAAAATAGCCTGCTTTGGTTGCCGCATAGTCTAAGGCATCACTCTCGCAATAGACTAGACTGCTGATGGATGATATGGAGATTGGGGTTAAGAGCCCGATCGGGTGTTCTAACTGTGTTTAAAAAAGTTGTTTTACATCCTCTCTCCACGCAAATGCAGGTATACTTTCTTTAAATTCAACCTTCCTCATCCCTAGCTCATTAGCGTAATTAGTACATTTGCGTATAACCTGAACAGGATAGTAAGACATGGTGCTGGAAAAAAGTTTCGTACATCCAGGCAGAGATTCAAACTCTGACCTTCGCATCACTGGTTAACCAATCAAGATGAGGCTGACATCTTCTCCACGTGCTCACCGGTGCAGGTAGTTGTAGCACTAAAATAAAAAGTTTTTAGAGTGATAAGAACATATTCTAGGCGAGATTTACGGTATTTTATTTCCCGAATGTTTGACCTATCTTGTACTATTTTATGTACACTCCACTTAGCCCATACGGTAGCAAGCTTACCTTGACGGATGACACATGGTGCATCTTATGAGATAATGACGTACTGTAATTGGTCGGTCGGTCGGTCTTTAAGGGTAGACGGAGTATATATGAGTTCATTTAATTATCTTGTGATTAGTTGGAAGGTTATATTTAAAAATAAATCGTAAGACACGATCAAAGAAACGTTCTCATATTGTGTTTTAAAGCTTCGAAAAAACTTTTGAAAAATAGATTTTAGTAAAATACTCTTAAGTAAGTTCTACTCATAAAAAAATAACTCATCATCTTGTTAATCACAATAATCACAAACTACGTATACATTTTAAACATAATTGTTCAAATATATCTAAAAAATTCAAATTTCCAAAAATAAATTATTTGTACACTACCTTATACTATTTTTTATCTGTAAAAATAAAAACGTATTCTTATTTATCATGAAATACTATTTGCAGATTTACATCTTAAATTCAATCTTCAAGGTAAATTTCCAAAACATTCAAATTTTCTATAATTTGTTTTTAAGTAAAATACCTTTAAATTAATTTAATTTATATAAATAAAGATATATTATTATTGATATGTAAGATAATACTGTATCACACAACAAGATTACTCTACGGAAGAACTACACAACTCATATCGGTATGACTCAAGTACATGAACATTTTAAAGTTCTTCATAGCTTTGGAAAATTTCAAAGGATTCAAAAATGAGCTTATTTTATTTTCCTTACAATAAGTCCACTCATTTTAATTTGAAAATTTAAAGTCTTACCTTGACGGATTACTCTATGATCCTATCTTCTAAGCTTTACCATAGTGGAACAATGCAAGGTTCCTCACAGGGTAAACTATGACTACCTAATAATGAGACACTAACTATATACTATATCTTACTGGTATATATGAAAAGGTTAATGCAATGTTTTTGCATGGTTTATTTATACTAGCAATGTAATCACGAACGGTATTTGTAGTTTTTAATGCTATAAAAATAGCAATAAATATTATATCAAAATTAAAATAAGAATAAATTATAAAATTATCTAAATGATTACAGATGCAAACAGAATAGTTGAAAGATACTTGATAAAAGTATAACTATAATTTAAGTACTAAACCTAAAACTTTTTTCCTCAAAATTTTATATTTAATTTCTTTTAAATATAATTATTGATATATCCCTTATATATATTTTTTTGACATTATATGGCAGTTATAAATTTGCATACGTCAGGTCATTATCTATAACTACAACTTTCGATAGATAGTATAAATAGCAATAAGATAATAACCATTTAGTAATAAATTACCAACTCTGACAGACAAACAATATATTTTCTAAGATGTTTTTTCTATAATGTTTTTACTGTACCTAAAAACTATTTTCAAAATTATTCAGTTCGAGACATATAGATTGTCACTAAAGAAAATAACAAGCCACTCATTAACTCGGTTTAATATTAGATAGAATAATGATTTGGCATTCTTTCACGTTGAAGGGGACAAGTTTGTCAATGACCTTGGCAATTAATGGCGGCTATTGTCATTAAGGATAATGGCAACGTGCCAGGTGAGACCAACAGGCAAGTTTTTTTTAACCGACAAGTAAAAAAAAAAGTTAATCTATTGGTGACGCTCCTAATAAAACAAGACAAGTTTTTCAAAAGGATGGCATAGAAATTACATTTAAGTTTTATCTTTTAACAATATCATGTATTAATTTGAAATATAATTATATATACAATAATTTGGTGAAAGTATGACATCCAGCTGAGATGAAATTTACTTACTATATAATAATTAATTTGCACCGTTTCTTACTACTTGTCCGGAATATCCATACTTAATTGCTTTAAAGGGGCAGAGGTAAAGAAAGTTGAATTCAAAGGAAATGTATCCACATTTTCGTGCAAGGATAGTGGAAAAAACACTATTAATGCACCCAGCCGGGATTGGATCTCTGATATCCCTGGCGTTTATTCCACGTGCCCACCGATGCTTAACCCGCAATAGGGCCATAACAACCTAGCGGCCACCGGCTTTTGGCGAAGATAATGCCAAATTTCGTAAATAGACTGTGTCATGTAGTCATTAGGTCATCACTACAAAATCTCCATTAATCTCAGTTTTCTAGACCAAAGCTGCTTACTTTTCCATCCAAGTAGCTCCTTATTTGTCCTCGCAGGCTGAGTTGAGCCCGTTCCAGAAAAATCTGGAAGCGCCAGGGATCTAATCCAGGAAACTCTGACCACTAGACCATAAAGGTGGTCCCCCAATGTTCGTCATTTGTAAAACTTGAATTACACTAAAATAATATTTAAAATTAATTATTGTGATTCAGTGACTAGCTACAAAATAAATTTATAGATTATAGGACATCTGAAAGCACATTTGGAAAGGGTTTGAAGACATATCAACTAAAGGGCTATTAGGGGTGAAAACTGTATACTTGAGTAAGTAAGTCAGTGAGTAGGGAGTCTCATGTCTATAGATAAATAAGTTGATGAACCAGTCAGTCTTTTAATAAATGCTGCCTACATTGACAGAAAGCTTATGATCAAACCAGTTGTGTTGGACTCAAGGGTAGACCCAAGGCTTATTGACGGGAGGATCTATTGGTTTTCAGACTGCTTCAAGTATAAATATAATATTTTAATTAATACAGATTTTAACCACATACAAAATTTAGTACTAATAAAATTAAATGTTTTTGGAAATTAATTTTAATTCATTATAATAATAAAAAAATAAGACTGTTTGCAAAACTTTTAATTCTACCGGTATAATTATAATATAACCATGATGTATATGTATGACTGCAGGTCATGAAAACCGTTCTCAGAAGCAATAAATAGGAGTCAGCTCTTTATAACATTATAGTATAGGTTTCGATATTTTAGATTATTTTCGAATCAGAAGGGGGAGAGAGAAGGGATCGCCTCAATAACGCCCCGCCCCCTTATTCCCACATGGATCCACTAGCTGGACCTTTTGAACAACTAAATTTTTAAATATACGTTATGATTTGAAATTAATAAAAAGGGTTCTGTTATAAAAATATTTTAATAGTATCTTTATTAATCATATCATATAATTAATTATTTTCGAATCAGAAGGGGGAGAGAGAAGGGATCGCCTCAATAACGCCCCACCCCCTTATTCCCACATGGATCCACTAGCTGGACCTTTTGAACAACTAAATTTTTAAATATACGTTATGATTTGAAATTAATAAAAGGGTTCTGTTATAAAAACATTTTAATAGTATCTTTATTAATCTTAAGCCTATAATTAATTGATGTGTAATTACGAGCTTCCTTTCAAATTACTAAAGCTAACTTTACGTCAAAATAATCTTACTTTAATTATGTCTCAGTTCTACTGAAGACTATGAAAGAACAAACCTCATCCCATTGATAATTATCTCGGCCAAGCGAGTTTCAAACAAAATATAAATAGCAATCCATCACTCCATAAATACCCTAGTGATAAATGTAAGAAACCTATAACATAACTGGTTGGAAAAACAGTTTAGAAGTTAAAAATATATTTCTTTGCGGCTAACATTTCTATTATTTTACTATTTTTTTTCCAGGCATTGATGATATTTATAAAAGTGATAGCTCCAGATAACATGAATTGATGTATGGATATATTAAAATTGTTTTAGTAACTTGAGTACCCACCAGATACTGTTCTTCCTAAAAAAATCAGATATAAATTATTCTAGATCAAGGGTGGGAAAACTACGGTCCACGAGCCAAACACGGCCCACCGGTGTGTTCAATTCAGACCGTGGGGGGAAAAAATTAATCAAATTGTGTTGCATTGTGAAGCAGTTTTTTTTTTAAAACAACAAAACTGTATTTTTTTTTAAATGTCAAGATAAACATTTCCAAATTTGGTAAATCATGCCTAAAAAAATATGGCAATGTTTGCATCCTCATATTCATACTAACAAATGTTTTCTACCATGAAACTAAGGAAAAGTGATCTTAAAAACAGAATTTATTATGAGTATCTGTGTTCTATCTTGAGAATCACCCCCTCACAGTTCACTCAACTCACACACAATCATATAAATATTAACAAACTTAAAAACAGATTAAGTCACTAAAGTGTTTATGATTGTTTTTTAAATATATCTAAATTTATTCATGCCGATCTATTGTGTGTGCTCTTCATTAAAGAAAAAGATGAAAAATGAATGAATAAAAGTCTTTGGATCAACAATTTTGTTTAAATTTCATTTGGCCCTCCTGTGAGTAAGTTTACACATCCCTATTCTAGGCAATATCAGTTATTTTATCAAGCAGGTTTATTTTAATGACGAGATTCAATGTTACTCTCAATTTATTAAAAGTATTTTTTCAACGCTGTGGGATCAATCAATATTATTTATCAACGACTTACGTTGCTCAACGTCTTACGTTGCTCAACGTCTTACTACTAATTCAGACTATCTGCATGTTTACACTAATAGGATAAGATTTTGTAAGGTTTATGTTAGAGGAAGTATACGAGTATTTTCGTGTAAGGAGAGTGTAGAACCATTTAAGAAAATTCATCATCGTACACCAAACTTAGATTCAAACATCGACCGGCTCATCAGGACGAGACTGATCCCTTGGTCTGCGTTCCCACCGGTGTAGGTGTGTGTACAGAGATTCCAGATTTAATCTTCGGTGAGGTCCAAAAAGTATCCATTTGAAATCGCATTTGTTAGATTTAATTAAAGTGTTAAATTAACTGTGATGAGGTTGTTGTGTTTGTCCGATACCAAGATACCATGCTCTACTAGGCCAATGGTCGACCTCCCTCCTCCCCCATCTCTTCCGCTAACCACTCGACGTGGAGAGGAACGCCGGATAAGTGCGGAATAATGAGGCAGACATGTCGCGTCCGTACCATCGAGCCAACACGATATTGGCAAGGTCGGGTCCATACAAGGGAACGCAGTGTGTAAGAGCCCTAAACTGCGTGTTTCCTGCCGCACTACACCGACTGTTGTGGCCTCACTAATAATTTAACAAGAGAGGGGAGAGGGGGGCATATTTGTCGTAAACAGGACGCCGGTCGCACATTTTATGTAGAGCGTCATACGATTAACCATTCGCGAATGACATAATATTTCATTCGGGACTTTATATCTTTACTAAGAGGGGAGTCTAAATAGAACATTTATTTTTTACCAGCGCGTGTTACTACCCATTCAGGTTGTACATTTATGTAATAATTACGCTAATAGGCTAAGCATGAGGAAGGTTGAATTTAGAGCAAATGTACCCGCATTTGCGTGAAGAGAGATAGTGGGAAACCGTTTCGAAAAATCACCCTCACTACATCTAACCGAGATCGAATCACGATCTCCTCATCACTGGCAGTCTAGTCCATTGTGAAAGTAGCGCCTTAGACCATATGGCCACCGAAGTGGACTACTCAGAACATACATTACAAACAGGATTATTTGTACTGGTAGTGACGAGGACTAAATGTCAGGCTTATCTGGTAAAGTTTTCTGGTGATGGGGAGGTCTGTGGTCCATGTCCCAGTCGGGCGTGCTGGGGATGGATTTTTTCAATGATATTCCACTCTAACTCTTTGCAAATTTGACTACATTTTCTTTGAAATATACCTTCCTCATCCCTATTAATGGTCAATCAAAAATGATCCACGTTCAATAGTGTTCGCGTAAATTTACGATTTCAAACCGATTGTATCACAAAGTTGATTAGAATGTGATGCACGCTCTTAAATTCCAGAGCAGCTTCTACGAATATTCAAGAATTCTTGATATCACCACCTGAAGAAAATCAAACTTGATGTTTTTGATAGATAATAATTTTATTTATTTTGACTAAAAATATTTTGATATAAAAAATGCAAAAATCCTTTCCTTAACTCGCGTTGTTATATCCTCACCATATCAAATGACGATGTTTATTTTTGTAATTAATATGTTTCTTTTTATCTGCTACACGCTATACTGCCCTTTCGAGCTATCTGCAAAGTACAACAATTTAAGAGCAAACAAATTTTAAGGAAATAAACCAGGTCTCACAGCGTAAAATTCAAGAGTTTGACAGAGTTGTTAATTCAAAACTAATTTTGTCAGCACACGCTTTAAAAACATAATAAGATGGCTCCAAACATAAAATAAGTTTATCTGAAATATTCATTATTACAGATATATATTTTACTAATATTTTAAAATGAATGTGAAACATCCAGCCCAGCCAACTCCAAAATGACCAACTTCATGATAAGTTAAATCACTTAGAAAAATACACACCATTTGAGCAGATTAATTTCATTTTAACAAATAATTTGAAACTGATCTGAAAAGAGCCAACTCAATTAGGACTTATTAATAATATTATACTGTGTATAAGGTGTCGTTGAAATATGTTATCCCAGTCTTTTTATGGGAATAAAATATTGCCGAGGTTAAATATTTTCTAATGAAACTTAGTCCTCGGTATTTATTTTAAATTGAAATGTTTTGTTTGTTATATAATATAGTACTTCATAACTAGGCAGGACCTTTCCAAATAATTAGGCTTATGCTCAATCCTGTTTGTTTTATAAATAGCATAATACATGAAGAAGTGTTGGTAACGGCACGTTGACACTGAAATGGCCCGTTATTGACATTTTATTGACTAGTTTTTTTTAAGTATACAATTGTATCTATCTTTGTCAATAAAGACTGTTATAAAATGCGTTTAGTATATAACATTAGTTGATTTAGCTTCTTTAAGTTACATTAATAAATAATGAACTTATCATAAATGGACCAAAAATATAAAAGACTTAAGCCGGTTTCAGGCAACCGGCCTCGTAGTATAGTGGTCAGAGCCCCTGGCTGCTGATCTAGAAGTACCGGGCCTAGATTCCCGGTTTGTACCCGGGTATTTTTCTCCAGAAGGGAATAATTGCCATGGTCAACGAGGTTTGGTTAGTTCGGCTTAAGTTTGGTTAAGATATTTATTGATTTCACCCCGTCTTATTCACTACTATCATCATGCCTTCACCTCATCAGGACATGAAAAGAATGGATGATTAGTACATTCTGGCGTCCCCTGGGCAATGATACATTAGTACTGGCTAATATTTCGGATAAATTAGCTTCAAATTGATGTAGCTCAGACACGCCATTATCACTATGGGCCTCAGGAGGCAAATTAGTGGCCTCATTACCCGCCTAGTCCAACCTCTGCTTACCTGGAGGCTCCGGTAATTTATGGGCTCACTTCTTCTTAAAATAATCACAAACACTGAACTCGAAATAAGCATTTAACAACTACATTTTGTTTTGTTACAACATTTTTGTAGATTATGGGGTTTTTAATTAGCGTATCTTACTACCTGTTTAGGTTATACGCATTTATGATAATTACTCTAAAGTAGTATAGATGAGGAAGGAAGTATTTTAGAGGTAATCTAGCCGCATTTGCGGGGAAGGAGAGTGAGAAACCATTTATGGAAAAACCACCCTCAGTAGACTCGATAGGGATTCGAGCCCCAATCTCCCTATCATCAGCAGGCCAGTCTTACAAGAGAGTGATGGCTTAGACCAGCGGTTCTCAAACTGTGGTTCGCGAACGCCCCGGGGGTTCACAAAATCTTCCAAGGGGTTCACCAAAATATTTCTGTAATGGTGGATTTTTTCACCACTTTGTGAGGAGATGGAAAGCATTAATAACTGTTTATTGTCTCACACTGAAGTCAAGTAATTATTTCGAGGTAGAACTCTTGCAAGATTTTTTGAACTTAAACACTAAGTTTTCGTTTTCCTTACTAACTATCTATTTCACAAAACAAAGTGCATGCAAGATCAAATGTGGCTCCAGGCCTTGTTCTATTTGGCAGATAATTTTTCAAAAATTAACAGCTTAAACCTCTCTCTTCAGGGGTCGAATATTAACGTTTTTACTGTGCAAGACCGTATCGAATGGTTCATAAAAAATAATTGGGAAACGTGTTTAATTAGCAATCAAACAGAGTGCTTTGATACCCTTCACGATTTGATGGTACAAAATAAGCTTTCTTCGGATGAAAATGTTTAGAACATGGTTAAAGAACACTTGAAGGGACTTTGAAAAACCTTCAGAGAATATTTCCCAGCAATGTCCAATAATAACAATTGGATTCACAATCCCCTGTAAGAGATAGCAGTTTTGAAATCCTCAACATTAAGCGTGAGTGAAAAAGAGCAGCTCCTTGAAATTTCCACTGATTTTGAATTTTAAAAAAAACTATGAATCTTTGTCATTAATTGGTTTCTGGTTAAGTTTAAATGAGGAGTTACCAGTGTTAGCGAATAAAGCTATTACAGGTTTGGGGCAATTCTATTCTACGTATTTGAGCGAGAAATATTTTCTTCATATGCTTATTCAGAAAAATAAATACAGAAACAGGCTCAGTACTGAAAGCGACTTGAGACTTTATTTATCGTCTGTGGTTCCTGATTTTAAAGCTCTGTTCCATACAAAGCAAGCGCACCCTTCTCACCAAGTCACGTGAAGAGGTGAGTAACAGCAAAAACTTGTAAACAATTTTGAAGCTTGGATTGGCGTAGAATTTTGTGATTATTTCAGTTATGTAAAAACAGCAATTTCCAGTAC
>CABEEJ010000032.1:398110-421174 GCA_901482245.1 Timema douglasi
AAAAAAAAAAAAAAGTGAAATGTGATAAATATTGTGACAGTAAATATAAGAAAATGTTATTACAAAAATTTGACTACTTAATTTCAGTTTTAATTCTTTTTAATAAATTTATAATTATTTGAACTTGTACTTAAGTAGTTTCAGTCTTATTCTATTATAGTTGGTGGGGTATTTCAAAGTACCTACTGGAGCTATAGTAGGTTAATTTAAAGATATTAAACAAATTGATTACAATTAAAAAATTGTATAAAATTAAGTGCGTGGCTATGGATATTTATCAGGGGGTTCGTACAATTCAGATGTTTGTGAAAGGGGTTCGCGAGTCGAGAAAGTTTGGGAACCACTGCCTTAGACTGAGCATTCGATCAATGAAGCGGGTGTATTAATATTAGCGATAATTTTAAAAATAAAGGGACAAAATAATGATATTTAAGTGGATTTGTTTGACTAATAAACGCAGGAACGCTTGTAAAACTGTATTTGTGAAAGCCTAAGGTTGCCCTCTACCGGGTTAGGTTTAAAGGAAACACTGTACTGTGGTCCTCAAAGTTACTTCAAGTCGGGAGGGGTTAATGAACCTCTTCTTTGGACCATACATCCCCACACCAGTTGGTGAAAAGGACTATTACCTCTTCCTGAACAACATTGTTTACGCCACTTAACTTTTCATTCGTTCAGTCCCACGCGCGTAACGGGGAATCTTAAAGACACCATACGATGACCCGCTTGGTAACGGTCTTGTTTATCGACCCTTGCTATAGTCTAATTTTCATAGGATGGGCCTTTTAAAAAGTACAAACATGTTTTTTTAAAGTGGTGAGCATTGATAACATTTTAATAGATTATTATTTATATTTTATAGAAGATGATAACATCTATAAAAATTGACAGATGCATATAACATGACCTGACGTTCTAATGCATGAAAGTGAATCTAGTAAATTGTCTAGCTGTCGGTTAGGACTAAGGTACTTCCATTGGAAATTGGGCTGTACAAGAATTATGTGCATTCCGACACCTTAACTCAATCAGTAGCGTGTCTGTCTACTGATCTAAGGGTCCTGGGTTTGTTTCCTGGAATGGGTGAAAAATTTATCATTGGTGAAATGTGGGTTTACCATTTCACAGTGATGAATTAAAGGTCGGGAAACGGATGCTGTGTCTGTCCTGGGCTTAAGTTAGATTACAAGGCAAATGATGCTAGACAAGTCTAGAAAGCCGGTAGTGGAAAATTATTATATAACTTGAATAAAAAACTTACCCAGGCTACAGGCTGTGATGGAAGTGAAGTAAAGAATGATATGTGTCACAAAGTCACACAGACTCAGACATAACTTGTGTCTATATTCCATTTTGCATGGTGGCTGTATTGGTAGACACTAGACATTCAGACTAAAGGTTAATCTAGTCTAATATGGTCTGTCGGTGACGGGAACTTTAGTGGTTAGCTATCTGGGCTGGTATTTACTGAGGGTGGTTTGTTCCTAAATGGTTTCCACTCTCCCTCAATGCAATATTTGGATACATTACTTCTAAGCTCTAGCTTCCTCGTACCAAATCCAGTTGCCTAATTAATAGCGTATAGAAGGGTAGTAAGATGTGATACAGATATTAATCGTATTTGTGAAAGGCTGAGAAGAGAAGAGGGAAGATCAGAACTCTCTCTTTCTCTTACCTTTAACAATGTTGTATAAAAACACTGGTTTGATGTTATTTTACATGTAGTAGATCTATATGATATAATAATATAGATATGATATAGCTGTAATTAAATTATTTGTAATAGTATATCTATATTTTTAATGTAATGTCTTAAAAAGGGGATAATTAACTTTAATTAAGTATACTCTAAGTTCTATGACAAAAAGAATAGACAGAAAAACTAAATCTAGTATTAGTTTTTTTTTAGAAGATAAGAGGGTATGTCCAGACCCTAGGAACCACCTTAACCTTTCCTTCTCCCACTATCTTTACGTAAGGTCCTTGGTCCGTAAAGTCCGTAGAAATTATTTGATTTTTTTTTCTTACGAAAGCTATTCAGGATATGAGACGAATCAGAATGGCTCAGTGGTAGAGCATTGGCACTCAATGCCAAAGGTCAAGGGTTAGAATCTTGTGTTCATACTGCCATTTATTACTTTATTGCAGTTTACTATGGACTTTTGATTCGTGGAGGACAGAAAATCTATCGCTCACAAATAACTAGAGGTACTGTACATCGAAACATGCGTCTGTACTAAATGAAAGGTCCAAATGCAGCAAATCGATTACCACACAGATGCGTCGTGTTGTTCTTAGTTAACCCCAATAAAATTCCTTAAATCTCTTTAGTAATTATTACTAATGACAAATTATTTTATTTTAAAGAAATGAACAAGAAAGTAAAATAATGTAAATTTTGGCCGTAGATTCTGAGCTGTTCACTGACTCATTTTTTGAAGACTTTTATTGGACGGAGTAATATGCTTTAGTGATTTATTAAATATAGCGATGGGAATACAATTTTTTTTAAACAAAATAGGGGTTTAAGCATTGAAGATAGCTACTATGCCGCCTTCTTCCACCCATAAGTGGTTTTCCATCTTTTCTCTCCAGATGAATATTGGTATAATTTCTTATATTCTCTCTGTTGATCTTGTTACTATATAGTTATAATTATAAGCTACTAATTACAATATATTGGTAGCAATATGAAGTACATAAACAATCCAAGAAGCCGGTAGCGTGGCACGGGTTAGTTTTTCATCAAATTATCGATAATTCAACAGTAACTGTCACTGTCTCCACTGCGCATGCGCGGGTAACCCATCGAACACAAACACGGAAACGTTTCCTAGGTTATTCTCAGTGGGCCACTGAGCTATTGTTTTATTAACTCGAGCACTAGCGTGTAGAAGGAATGGGGGAAAAAATCCATATAAGTTATTTTTTAAAGAAATGCGGACTCATTTACCAGAGTTGATGTCCATTTTCGATGTAAAATAGATTATAACATTGAAATTCCTCTCCTTAAAAGTGAGAGATCAGCCGATTCTTTCTTTTAATTATATATCCATATCAATTTATCAAACATAACCTCCTGACACAAAAATAATTGCTGCCGCACACTATTTACGTGTTTTTTTTTTATCGTAACGCGTCTTACTATCCATCCGGGTTACTAGCATTTAATCACATTATATAATGGGTCAAGGGTGAGCTAGAGTAAATATTCCCAAATTTGCGTGGGACGAGAATGGTAAACTATTTAAGGAAAATAAAACCTTGGTAAACCGCACTGAGAACCCATTCCGACCTCCTTGTCGCTGTTAAACCAGACTAGATTAGTTTAGCATCTAGTTCACCGATGTGGATCACAATAGTTGTACGTCAATTACTTAGAAGGATATCACGTGCATTTTATGAACAAATTGTGGTTTGGTACGCGATTTACAAACTAACTTAACTGAGGAAAACACATATAAATACTAAAAACCCAGTCCTGTGTGCGAACATTGTGGAATCTATATTATATTATGACTAAACCCTACATGGTGTGAGCCTCAGGCAAGCTTCACCGAACGAGCGATGATAGTGCCAACATTTGCGTATAGAGGGTGTCATGCCGTCAGCACAACACGCCCTCTCCTCCGGCCACTAATTTAATATTTCTAAACAGGAGCTGTTACTTCTATATTCAAGTAGCTCCTCATTTGTCCTCATGAGGCTGAGTTTGAACCCGTTACAAATTAATTGTTACTTAAATACATTTATGGAGCGCCGAGGATCAAACCCCAGGACTTCTGGATCTGTAGCCAGGAACACTGAGCAATAGAACACAGAGGCGGTCTATGATTTAACACTAATTCTAATTATGTTGGGCAGCACCTGGGTTAGAATAAGGACATTTAGAGCTGTGATCAAACTCTGGACATTCGTAAAGGGTTAATTCTAAGTTTTTATTATTATTATTATTATTAGCACCGCGTCTTACTACCCGTTCGGGTTATACGCACTTACGCTAATGTGTTATGGTAGGGTGATACTTGTCAGAGGTGAAGGAAGGGTTTGATAATCAGATAAATCTATGCCGGGACCAAGGATTGAACCCCGGCCGCCAGCACAGAAGTCCGACACCTTACCCCTAGACCGCCAGGTCACCTACAATTCTAAGTTGACAGATTCTACATGCCATATCTTACATACCCCTATTATATATTTTTCTAATAAACCCTTAATAGGAGTGTAAATACTGCATACATATTTTTCTTGTCTACACATCTTACTACTGAAAGTATCGAACGTCGCCTTCAGAGGAAATGTAGAGAAACAGTAAGAATGTATGTGTAAATAATAATTATTGTACATGAAGAATGTATATAATTTATACCGGGAATTCATTTGAAAGTTTTCCGTGTCGGCGACTAAGAAACTTGTGAGGCTCATTTATCGTGATAGCTTTTACTTTAAAAAAGCTTAAAACAACCATCTTGAAAATGGCACTACGTGATCTACAGACATATGTAATCAAAAATAGGAAGTCTCGTTTAAAAAAATCAACGTGACCTTAAGGTGGAATGAAAGGAGACGCAAGGAAAAGCCAATGTTTTTGCGGCTTTTATGGAAAAACTTATTTTTAGTCAAAATAAATAAAAATAGCTCCAGTACAAACATAAAATTTAATTTTCTTCTCATGGTGACCTAAAAATTTGTTGACTATCTGTCAAGGGGGTGTTCTGGAATTTAATGACAACTCTTTCTCTAAATTTAAAAAGTTTGTTAGATAATGCTGCTATGCTCATGACCGATATTGAGGAACTGTTGATGTCAACACGTGAAGAAAATTAAACTCTATATCTTTACTGGGGCAATATTCTATTTATTTTGACCAGAAAAAGTTTTGCCATAAAAACTGCAAAAACAATGGCCTTTCTCGCATCCCCTTCCATTCCACTTTAACGTCACCTTAGCAACGTCACCCAAGGTCATACCAGCCTTACCACCTTACTTCCCCCTTGGAACCAAATAACCTTTGTTTAAAACTTCTGTTCTGGAATGCGTTGTTTTCGAGATATTATTTTGGTTAAAGTTTTCAAATGAACACCCGGTATAATAATTAGTAACTAAATATTACTACTAGCATTTTTCCTTTTTAAATTATTTGCTATGAATTTTAACATTTATTACTTAGGGGCTAAATTAAGAAAACGCGCTGGATTTAACTTCGCTCAAATAAATACATTAGTATTACTATTATTATTGTTATTATTGTTATTGTTATATTTGTTATTGTTATTATTATTGTTATATTTGTTATTATTATTATTATTATTATCACCGCCTCTTACTACCCGTTTGGTTTTACGCACTTACGCTAATTTCTAATGGTAGGGTGATTGTGAGATGAAATGGAGGCCTGGCACTCCACACATTCACAAGTTGTGATTAATACACGTCTTGTCAGAGTTGAAGGAAGGGTTTGGCAATCAGATAAATCTGTGTCGGGACCGAGGATAGAGCCCCGGACCCCCAGAACATAAGTTTGACATCTTACCTCTAGACTTCCAGGTCACCCAATTCCTGGCATAGCTGAGGAATATACCAGTGGTGAAATTTGGGCTTCCCCCCCTTCAAAGTATTGAATTTATGGATCGGGGTCTCGGTGATGTGTCTGTTTTGGAATTAAGTATGTTTGTAGGTCATATAATGATAATGTTAGTTGGTTCATAAAGTAGTCTATACGTTAAATACTTCTAATAAAAAAACAGATACTGTGTGTATTTGTCTATGAGAATAAATGTTTGACAGCTGTAGTTTTATTCCCACTTGGTTTGGATGAACAATAATAGAATTACCTAATCGTAAATTTTATGTTTTGATAATTAAAATTTAGCTCAGTCTGGGTTATCCGCATATTTAAATTAATTAAATAAGGAAGACTTTTTTTAGAAAAAGTACAGGCATTTTCCTGGTAGGAGAGTGGAAAACTACTAAGAGAAAATAAATCTCATCACACTCAGCCGTAATTTGAACTTTGTCATTTGAAATCACTTACAAATCATACCAGACGAGACTGACGCGTCAATCCGGGTGGTAGCATAGTTGTAGTCCACAAACCGAACAAATAAGTTTGTCTCAACGTTCCCGCCCTGCCTATTCAAGACTTCGTTCTGTATAAATCAGGTACAGTATATTTCGTGTCCTGTATAAAATCGGGCAAGCGTGAGTCAAATAATGTTGCCGGAAGTTCACCGAACTTCTCTAAACTAGCTACCAAATTTCCGGTATGGCCAGGCTACATAGAAAACCTTTCAAAACATTGTCTGCAGGTTCTTCCTTTATTCGTGTTGGGATAGTTTAAAAGATAATATCATACAAACTTTTCGCTGGTGTTGGGAGTTTGTTAAACTGCTGAGGGGTGGAGGGAACAGAAGACAGATTTAAAAGGGTGAATCTTAATTAAATTGTGAAAACCACCTTTTGTAATATTTCAACTTTATTGGGCTTTCGTAGTAGATTTCATTAGGGTCTTGGTTTGTCTTATAAGCTCTCCATATTACCCTAACGTAAGTAGGCTATTAAACTCAATAAACTTTGTTTTGAAAATTATTTAAGCTTTGCGCTTTTTTCCTATCACTTATTATTCTTATACTGATTACGTTTTCTTATTAGATAAAGTTTTAATTAGAGTCGTTTGAACCTGAAATTTCAATAGATTTCTTAAATTTATTATATTTGCAATACATTTATGACTAAATTTTCTCTGTAAATTTTTTAAAAATTTTGTTTATTTGAGCTTATTTTTTTAACGATCTCCACATCCTACAAGTCTACACATTCCCATACAGGCAATCTATGAATTTACACTGAAGAGATACGGATGAAGCAGTGGAATTTTAGATGAATTGTGTCCGTATTTATGTAGAGAGAGAGAGTGTGGGAAAACATGTTTGAATAAACAACTCAGTACACCCGATCGGTATTCTAAATTCAACTTTCCTGTAACCAGAAAACCACACTAGATGAGACTGACGCCTTTGTCCACATGACTGTCAGTGCAGGCATTTTTAAACATTTTAAGATTTTTCCATCCAAGTAGTATTGAGATTTAAAATATAAACGTGTGTTATTCTAAAGCCTTCACTTAGAATTTAGTACACGTGTTCCCAAAATGTATCCTTAGATCCTCTTGTGTAAGGCTCAAAGCAGTTATTATGTTTTATAATATGTATAATATATAGCACCGTGTATTAATACTTGTTAAGGTCATATGCAAATATATATCTGAGAAAACAATATGATATAACGTCAATGGCTGAAAGAATTCCAAATACTTTTTTTTACTTATAAATAATAAAAAGGGTGTTTTAATTTCTTTTAAATTAGCGCCATGTCTTACTACCTGTGCAGGCTACACGCCAAATTATAATAAAATTAATAACCTTTAAATCGCTAAATGATTGTCGTGTGCATCGCAAATGGTGAGCCTCAGAGATCGCAGGGGAAAAATACGTAAATCATTTTCATAATAATTATTTAACATGGCATCTTAGTCTTAGTTTAAATAAGTACAATTTTTTAACCAAAATTAAAACTATAATACCAAAATAAACGTTTTGTTGCTATATTGAAATGTATTTAATAAACACAACATTTTTACTAGAACCCAAACATATATGTGTGAGACATATTTAGTTTTAGAATAGGCACTTCAACGAAAAACTTTGGAAGCCCCTGATTTTGTATAACTTTGAACTATCTGCAAGAGTTAAAAATGATGTCACCAATTTCCTGAAATATTAATTTGAACACTAAAATCTTAAATGTAAAATTAAATATCAATGTACGAACAAAAAAAATGCCAGTCCTTTTTGTTTTAATTACTTACCTTGTCTGTGGCCTGGGTGAACACATTTGTTCACGTATCAAACAGTGCGGGTCAGTGGAGGTAATAATTAAAGTTATTTATTTATCTTTAAAGTGTCACACGCCACTACTAATTTGGATTTGTTCAAGCCACCTAATTTTCCTTTATTATTTTTCTAAAGTGATTATTTACAAAAATTTGCTTGACGTTAAAAGCTTTGCGAGCTACTCTTACTAATTTTTGTTTTACATTAGATATTTTAAATTAAAACATAAAGGACAGGCAGGTAAGTAGGTATACCTTGTTGGTGGCCTAGGCTTGACATCGATTGGGTGTTCAGAGTTTGAGTCCCATCCAAGTGTACCATGCTATTTTTTCCTAAGTGTTTCCCACTCCCCTCCCCCGTAAAAATTCCGCTACATTTCCTCTAGATTAAACCTTCCTAATACATACCTTATTTATATAATTATGCAGTAGTCCGGATAGGTAATATGGATATTTGTAGGTGTTTGGATTATACAATGAAGAGTTTATTTGTTTCTCTATTTGAAGAAAATAAAATTGTTGCCCAGGGTAGCCACGCAATACTAGACTATTTAAAAATTCAACTAGTCCTTAAGCGGTACATTGGTTGGATAATTTTTGCCATCCCTGAATTGAGTCAAGGTGTTTTAATAAATATGGCAGCTTAGAGAAACTACACTCACAAAAGCATGGGAAATAATTAAGTAAAAATTACATCTTTAAAACCACTACTAGTTCATCCAGCCGGGTTTAGATCCCCGATATATCTAGAAAAAAATTAAGTGCAAAAGGAGACTAATGCCAAAGACCTCTCGGCCACTGATCCGAGCTGTACACAAAGTCATGTTATGATATAGTCACGCAAATGTTCCAACTTACTTCTACACAGACAGTTTGACCGACATAACACAATTTAACAGAAAATATTGTAATAACTTTTTATTATTATTATTTAGCACCGCGTCTTACTACCCATTCGGGTTATACGCTTTGTAATAACTGTTTTTATTACCCACATCGGTGGTCGCATGGTCTAACGTGTCCGTTGGACTGGTCTACCGGCAACAGAGAGCTCGATATTCGAATCCAGGTTGAGTGTGAGGAAAGGGTATTTTACTAAATAGCTTTCCATTCTCCCTAAACACAAATGAGAGTACATTTATTTTAAAACCATACCTTTCAATTACTGATGCTATCAGCGTAATTAATGTATGCTTAAAACCCGAACTAATACTAAGACGCGGTGAAGTAAATATTAATAAATTATATCAGTTGAGGGTATTGAACTTTCCAGGGAAAAACTCATTTCTGTTCTCATTGTGTTGTTGTAACGTTCTGTTCTTTAATAACACAGCATATTAAATCCGCCATTCTACTGTGCTTGGTTGTTGAAGAACAAGAAGACATTAATTTGAGTTGATGTATATCAACTGAAAGAGGAAACAACAATAATTGATATTCTTCCTGAAAATTACAGTACTTTTAGAATAAAGACGTACTTTATTTTATATGAACCTTTCTTTAATGTTGATTTATTTAGATGTGCTGCATTGAAAAAACCTTCATCTTACAAAATATCAATATTTTTGTTACGAAAGTAATGGTCAATTTAATATTTTTTATTACTTTGTAAGACCATATAATATTTTATGTATACAATTTCCACGTAAATAAATACAGGTGGTCATTATTTAGACTTGCCTTTCACACACACACGCACACACACACACACACACACATACATACATACATACATACATACATACATACACACACACAAAAACACACACACACACATACATACATACATACATACATACATACATACATACATACATATCTTACGGTAAATATGCTTGCTTGTAACTTAATAACTAGTAAATCGATTGAGTAGATTTTTTTTAAATGTATGTATAATTCTTCCGGAGTGGTTTTAAGCTGTTGATCAACGGGTCTGAGCAGTGTCGTTAAACCAACACAATTTGATGTTTTTCACATATAAAGGAGAGTTTATGTACAATATGAGTGTTTGCTTGTAACTATATAACTGCCCCATAAATTTGGATGAGTCTTCTATTATATTATATAGAAAGGCTTTAAACTATTGTTAAATAAGCCATGACAAGGTGATGCAAAATCCAATCAAATGTATGGGTTTCCAAGTTTCTGTCTTACACCACGTGAACAATGATTTTTTTCTATGAATTTAATGGACTATTTAATAATTGTTATATTTATAAATTGATCATTAAGGTAAAATATCTGAACATTGAAACCTTAAACCACTTGATCTTTTGGTCTAGGTATCTCTGGGATAAGGAAAGCTTTAAATCTTAAGATCTTATATCTTTCCTAAGGGTTTAGACCACGACACCACAGTATAGTTCAATTTTCACAAGAAAAGCCTGATAAAAAAATACAAACATCTTATTTTGCGTCCAACACTGATAGTATTTATTATTATTAGTTTTTTAATCATCCATCAGTGTGTATCGTTATTTGGCTATTATCGTTTATTTTATTTTGTCATTATACGGGCATGTATGGTATTTGTGTACTTTTCAGTGCTGACCTGTCATAGATCTCACGACTGTTGGCCAGCACTATAATAGATTAAATTGAAATTACTATTATTACTGGTCCTGACACTTTTGATCAAAAGCGACAGCTGCAGATACATATGAATACGTGAAAGTAGATTTATTAGCTATTGAAGCTGCAAGATTAGGTTCTTTCTATGAAAATTATACTGTAGCTACTGTGCATACTATCACATAATATAAAGCTAAAGGGCATTTCACACCTAATATGATGCGATACGTCACGTCGACGCAACCCAACCGATATCTACAAATTCTAATATTCACGTGAGAGTACGTTGCGTGCAGGCATAGTTGATAGCTATGCGTTGCATCTCTTACTGTCATATACAGTCTGATTTTAACACTAAGGAACGTTTTTTTGATGGTTATAAAAGTTACTGAAACAATTCTATTTATATATTTACGTCATCATGCGATCTGAAACTGTCATCTTTAAAATGCTTTATACTAATAAAGTGAAATATCATCTCTGATCATAGGGTTGAAACTACGGACCCACATCCCCCATGACTGGGCATGGGGTGGGGGTGGATTTCGAAAAAAAAGGGGTTGGGGGGTGCAGGAGATTTGAAGAGGTGTTTAGGGGTAAAATGTTAAGAGGGTTTTTAGAGGAATTAGGTTTTAGTAAACAGACGAAGAAAGATAAAAGGGACAATATAGTTTTATCTTATTGAGGACGGGATGCATAGTAGACCGTCACTGTTTTCCCCAAACTATTGTTGAAGGCAAAATCTACGTTTTTCAATCAGCCCTTTGTTTCAGAAATACTGCTCATTCTGTGATTTTATTTTTGAGCTAATGTTCATATACACATGGGACCAGGCGCCTAGGGGGTGCAAGGGCGCAATGTTTTAAGCATCGTAGGGTGTAACCAAACCAACCACTGGTTGATCGCAAAAAAAGTTTGTTTTTTATAAATGTTCCTTCCCACTATAACTGAATAATGATAGATGTGCTGACACCGAATATGTTCCATTGCAGTGCGTTCATTACGTCTTCCATCAAGTACTCTCCGGATTAATAGGCCTACTGCACTGCACAACTTTCTTATTACCCATCCGGGTAGTATGTATACTTACACTAATGAGTGAGGGGTATGTAGCATAGGATTTGAGAGGAAATGCACCCTCCTTTGCGTGGAAGGAGATTGATTATTTATAAAATATCAGCTCAGTACATCCAGCCAAGACCTGAGTTACGAAAAAGTTTTTTTGGATCGACATGGTGTGAGCCCTCGAGTGACCTATACCACCGTTAGCGATGATAGTACCAACATCTGTAGATAAAGGGTGTTATGTTTTCAGCATAACAAAACTTTCAGCCGTTAATCTCAGTTTTATAGACTGGAGCTGCTACTTATTTATTCAAGTAGCTCCTCATTTGTCCTCATGAGGCTAAGTCAGACCCCATCCCAGACCTACTATTCCACAGGAAAATTCTAAAATCGCTGGAGGTCGAACCGGGGACTTCTGTACATACATCCAGGACTCCACCCACTAGATCACAGAGGTGGTTAAAAAATTAAATATAAATTATATTTTAAATGTACACTCTTTTTATATTGAAAGGTCTTATTTATACTACGGCCCTAACGTTTAATATATACCCTTATGGAAACAAGTAAGTGTGTACAGTACCTACTTGGATATATTACATTGAATGTCCAAAGCGACATGTGCAGATGTTTTAATAAACAAAGACAAATCAAGAGGGGGAAGGGGTGGGAGAGGTTGTAAAATATTAATGGGTACCGTGCTGAGGAAGTCAGTCATTATCAATGAAGCCTACATGTAACACGTGTGGTGTTTTTATTCTATTTAAGTCTACATCGCTCACTCGTTTTATTATTACATCAATAGTGTCACTCCCACATACAGTTTTCAATTTGTTCCTAGGTTTACAAGGTTCTTTTGTTAACTATTTACATTTATAAGCATTTAGTACCAGAGAATGTATTGACTACTAGCGACCTTATGTAATTCAGAAGAACAGAAGCAATAGGGAGAATTTAAGGAAAAACACCAACATCTTAAAATGGGTTTAAAAAGTAGTTTCACCCGATTCGTTGCCCGCATGGTCTAGGGAAATACTCTCGCAACAGGCCAGACCGTCAATGACGGGGAAATCGTGGTTCGATCCCGGTCAGGTGAGTTGAGGGTGTTTTTTCTAAATTGTATCAGTGAGGCTGTTGAGAAACGTGACGACTTAAATGATTGTTTTAGTCATTCAAATATCAAAATAAATATTTTAAATTAAGATTTGCTGTTTTTTCTTATTTAAGATATATTTTTTTGTTAATGTATTTTTTTAAGTGAAATATTGTAGGCCTTAAAATGTTCATAGCCCCTAGGCACTGTGCCTAGTTGGCCTAATGGATAAAGCAGCCCTGTCCAACTTACCCAAATAATTTTATTTTGTTTATGATTTTTTCACATTCAAGTGAAAAGGTAAATTCTGACACGTCACATATGCATTATGTTTGACTCCTCAGAGGGCTATGTCTCGCCGTGAGAATATTTCTTGTTCTGTGAGACGTAATCTTTGGACCGGAGTAATTATCGTGTGACACGTGCTCCTGTAAAACACACACACTTACCGCTACACTGCCTCGCTGCGAGTAACAGGATAAATTCTTGGCTGTACAGTCACGTGAGGATATAAACTACACACCTACCACTATACTGGTCCGCTTCGTGTAACAGGATTGATTCTTGGTTGTACAGTCACGTGAGGATATAAATTACACACCTACCAATATACTGGTTCGCTTCATGTAACAGGATTAATTCTTGGTTGTACAGTCACGTGAGGATATAAATTACACACTTACCACTATATTGGCTCGCTTCGTGTAACAGGATAAATTCTTGGTTGTACAGTCACGTGAGGATATATAAATTACACACCTACCAATATACTGGTTCGCTTCATGTAACAGGATTAATTCTTGGTTGTACAGTCATGTGAGGATATAAATTACACACTTACCACTATATTGGCTCGCTTCGTGTAACAGGATTAATTCTTGGTTGTACAGTCACGTGAGGATATAAACTACACACTTACCACTATACTGGTTCGCTTCGTGTAACAGGATAAATTCTTGGTTGTACAGTCACGCGAGGATATAAATTACACACCTACCAATATACTGGTTCGCTTCGTGTAACAGGATAAATTCTTGGTTGTACAGTCACGTGAGGATATAAATTACACACCTACCAATATACTGGTTCTCTTCGTGTAACAGTATTAATTCTTGGTTGTACAGTCATGCGAGGATATAAATTACACACCTACCAATATACTGGTTCGCTTCGTGTAATAGGATTAATTCTTGGTTGTACAGTCACGTGAGGATATAAATTACACACTTACCACTATATTGGTTCGCTTCGTATAACAGGATAAATTCTTGGTTGTACGGTCACGTGAGGATATAAACTACACACTTACCACTATACTGGTCGCTTCATGTAACAGGATTAATTCTTGGTTGTACAGTCACGTGAGGATATAAATTACACACCACTATGCTGGTTCACTTCGTGTAACAGGATTAATTCTTGGTTGTACAGTCACGTGAGGATATAAATTACACACAGCTACAAATATGTCACCCTTGGGGCGTCGGGCCATAAACATTACTTACATCCTTTCAATAATGGTGAAAAATGCAATCAGCTTGGTTAAGTGTTGAAGGGGAAATGTATCTATCCTAGGTTAAGATCATTTGTAAGTCACGTACTAATGTAAGACTGTTTTAAAAACAGTATTTAAAATATTCCCATAAAGATATTTTGAGTTAACAGGTAGGACTAATTGTATATTCCACTTGGAAGCTCAATGTCTTAGTCCCAAACTGGTGCATGTCTATTTTTCACCATAGCAAGGTAATTTCTCATCGTCGCTTTATGCGAACGTTTGTCCTCATCCTAAAAAATTAGTCCCTTCCTGTTTCCTTATATAATATATATTATTTAAATAGCCAGCTTAAGTGTCAAGCAGAAGTAATGGCGACTTTAAGGCGGCAAAGCTGAAGTTCGATGTTAATAGGAAGAGCGTTTTAGAAAATAAAACATATTTTAATGCGGTCGGCATTGATATTATATTACTATATTATTGGTATTATTTTATAGTTATTGATATTATCTATCAAAGGTGACAGCTGCAGATCACATGATTTGAGGTATGCTAACGTGAAAGTAGATTTAGTATTATTATTATTAGCACCGCGTCTTACTACCCGTTCGGGTTGTACGCACTTACGCTAATGTGTAATGGTAGGGTGATTGTGAGATGAAATGAAGGACCTACAGTTTAACGTGAAATCCGAACCACGGTGGAGGCCTGGCATTCCCCACATTCACAAGATGTCTTGTCAGAGGTGAAGGAAGGGTTTGGTAATCAGATAAATCTGTGCCGGGACCGAGGATTGAACCCCGGCCGCCAGCACAGAAGCCCAACACCTTACCCCTAGACCGCCAGGTCACCCTAGATTTAGTAGCTTTTATAACTGTCAGAAGGCTCTTCCGAAGAAAGTTTGACTGTGTGTGGTTTGACAATCGTATTTACCAACTTATTTTATTCGCCTCCTTCAGGATATTTGTGAACGAAAAGTTATAACTCACGCCAGTGGTCGCATGGTGTTAGGCACCGGGCTCATAAAAGATTAGATTCCCAGTGACCGAAAGGTTGAGGTTTGAGTCTCGTTGGGGATGGTTTTACACCCATGACTTATAGATGTAGGTTTCCCAATCTCCTCTTTAACCTAATACGGTTGCATTTCCGTTAATTACCCTCATTCCTACCACTTAGAGTAAGCCGTAAAAGAAAAAGCTTTGTTTTAAAAACTAAAAAGTGTGAACTTATAGTTGAATGGAAATTTATATAAATATCCAAATTTAATTTATTTTGCTTTACAAATTTCCGTCAACACGTTATATTATACCTACATAGTAGCAGAGGAAAATAAGCTAAACACTATTTTCGCGACATTCGTCGTGAACTAAAGTAGCTATACTTAGCCTAATATATTTACCCTAATGAGGTATATACACTTTAAAAGAGAATTTCTTTTACATAACTTTAAAGAACACAATGGAAAACAGCTCCCACAGAAGTGGTGTGGTTCGAAATGACACACATCATACACTTGGCATTGGCTGTGAGTGAGTTGCCTGGAGCACAATGAGCTAAGTCCTTGACCCTATGTCTTACAATAATTTGATTATCATGACTATCACTTTGTGCGATGATATATTCACATAACATATACTCGTATAATATGTAGTAAACGTAAAAAGTTCGTTGATAAAGTGCTCGACAACAAAGCTAAAATTTTGCCTTTCAATAATAGTACACTGAACAGATTATTACATTCGCCCTTTATTTTCCAAATTATAAGCACCTCTTTACCATTTGGGTGTATGTAGGAAAATAAATATATGGGTCATTTACAAACATTTATAATATAAAGGCTGATTCAAAAAATTATAGATGAGCTAATAAATTTAATTAAACTTTCAATTACCTTTTCTTTTCACCATTCTGAGTATATAACAACACTCATCTGTTTAATGTATAAAAGTGAAAGAAGTCACTCGCTCATATCTAAATCTCCAATTCCATAAATAGCTAGAAAACTTAAATATAGCGCAGTTATACATTAGAGGTTACCTAGAAAAACTATGCAAACTAATGTGTAATTTAAAAATGGGGCTACAGGAAATGGGAGGCTTATAAAACATACCTTTCAGGGGCGGTAGGAAATGGAAATTTGGTGCGCAGGTCCACCCTAGAGAACCAGGTTAGCAATAAAACTTGAAATTTCTAAGTGGAATTTGGTCAAATGGGCAGGAGGGGTTAACATTTTCAAAACTCATAAAAACAGCGTCTATATGTGGTAAAATATAGAAATTTGGCAGTAAAGTAAAGAGCACAATCCAGATAACCATAAAAATATGAAAACATGAAATTTTTAAATGGAACTTTCGGAAATAAGGGGTGGTAAGTATAAATAAAAAAACTTTTTGGGGAGATATAAAAAATGAATTTTGACAGGAATGTAATAGGAACCCATTAAATAACAAAATTTGTATTAATTTAATTTAAAAGTGAGGGTTGGTGAACTGGAGGAGATGGGTTTTGAAATTTTCAAAACTATTTCATAAAACCTAGTTTTCATCTGTATAAAAGATTGACATTGGTCAGGCAGGTATTTAAGATCAACTTCAAACAGTCTGAATAATTTTAAATTTCAAAATAAGAACTGGGGAATGAAGTGGAAGGGCTCTCAAAAATATCCACAGTTAATAGAAACAAAACCTTTCCAGTATAGTATTAAATTGAAATATTTACAACCCTCTAGAGAGACAGCCCCAAGTAACCAAAATAATTTGACCCTTTTAAATTTAAAACCACGTATAGGTGCAATTGGAGTGGGGGTTAAAGGGCTTATGAAGATATCTAAAATCTATTGAAAGAACGACACTTTTTGTTATGTAATAAAACTGAAATTTGACAGGAAGATAGAGTAACTACACTATTAACTAGAATTTGGTATGAAATTTTTAAATTTGAAAATTAAAGTTAGTATGAGAGCCTAGATTTAAAAAAATTAATTTAAATAAACACTTCCTGGTGTAGTGGAAAATTTAACCTTGGCAGGTAAGTAGAGGAATCTTCCCGGATTGCCAAATGACTCCTGAACATATGTAATATCAAAATAAAAGACTGGAGAGTACAAAAGCTTAACATTTATACAACTAATATAAAACATATTACTTCAGGGTTTGATTGAAAAGGGAAATTTTGCAGGCACGTAAAGGAGCCATATCAGATAGAAAAAAGTCTTGAAATTTCAAAATGGAAATGTAGGAAATGAAAATGGCGGAGCAGTTTGAAATGTTTGCCAAATTATTAGAAAATCTACTTTTCAGTTTGTAAAAAAAAATCCAGATGAATATAAAAGTTGAATAATTTAAATTTCAAAACATGGGTCAGGGAAATGGGAGGATTCAAAATGTCCTAAGCCAATAAAAGAAATAACTTCTCGATGTGGTAGGAAATTAAACATTTTTAATATCAAGGAAAAAAACGAAAAATTATCTTAAAGATAATTAAGATTACATAGCTAAATATTGAGGGGCAAACTACCACTACCTAATAACGACAAAACCTTTAAAATAATAAATTTCTGGTGACATATCTCGGTGAACTGTGATACTTTTTGGGAAAACATAATGCCCATTTTTTAACATGTCGCTTCAACCAGAGTTAAATATTTAATTAAACTCTTTGATGAACTGTGATGCTATTTTTACTATTATGTTATTGTAACAATGTATATATTATTTCATTTCACTTTTCTTATAATAGTGCTTGGGCAAATATGATGTTGTCAATGGTTTGCGTTCGCTTATGCACTCAGTGCCCAGACTCAAAAACCCAATACAATGCGAGTCAAATGACTGTTTGGTCAACGGTTCGGGTATCAGCAGCACTGATTATCTGTGTATTATTATATTTTTATTTTCACTATCACAAGTTATTTAAGTGTTGAATAATGTGTGCTGAAACACTTCTCGTTCGTTGGATGTTTGTGAATAATAATAATATGCCATCAGTAGATTCTGCTATTCCATGATTTACTTATGAATGTATAGTACATTTGGAATACGTTTTATAAAAATAGTTTTTTGTGTCAACATTGATAACATTTACTATATGATTAGAATTATTTTATAAGTATTTATTATATATACATATATATTTATTATATATATATAATGAGCAGCAGATAACGTCACTTGACGTATGAATACTTGAAAGTAGATCTAGTTACTTTTTTTTAGCTGTCGTATTTGTCCATTCGTAATTAAATTGGGGTATGCAAAGAAAGGTCAGTCATTCACCTTATCTCAATCGGTAAACTGTCTCCCTATTGAGATAAGGATTCCAGGATCTTTTCTTGGCACAGACGAATAGTGTTTCATTTATTAACTCAGGGGCCCTCATTCGTTGTGATAAATTAACGCCTCCGGGACCAATTGCTGTATATTGGCTCAGTGGGGACAAGTATATAACACGCACAATTAAATAACTACTGAACAATTTTTTTTAATAATCCCGTGATGGTTTCGTGGATTGTCTATAAGTATACTTTACTGATTATAGACCCTATTGGAAAAAAAACTTACCCCTAAATAATGTCAAATTTGTTCTTTAAATATAATGCACATACATTCACTCACAGCATAATTATTGTGTATGTGGTTGATTAAATGGATGGTCACCAGTACAGTACCTCCAAGCCTGGCATCAACTGGTAACAACTTACAAACTACCACTGACATAATCACTGAACCTAGTATGCGATACGTATTCTCAACACCTTTAGAAGCGCCCGCCGAGCATACGCCCGTTTATACGTTTTAACCCAACCTCTCTGCTCGGCTAGTCATGCCAAAAGTAGAAATTACAAAAGTAGATGGTATTTCTGCTTTGGATTAATCGGAACGCTCATCTATCGAATAGATCAAAAAGTGGTTCACACTTCAGATTTTGGCCCAGTTTCATGGTTAGAAACGGGCCCATTCCAAGGTAGGTGTTGTCCGGTGTTTAGTAGGTATGGCACCGCACTCTGGGTGTGACAAGTATGTATATAACACCAGCCCTTTTTTATTTCCACATTTTAGGCAGTTAACGAAGGTAGTGCCATCTAAATAGGTCTTAAGATACTCAGATTGTTGACATACTGGTATGCAATCCATCTTAAGATGTGAACCCGAAGGTGCGAATTAATCTTAACTTTGAAAATATAAACCAGAAATATCAAGCTTATTATTTTAGTAGTTTTTCCGTGCTCCGCTTATTATTTATCCATTCGGGTCATCCAAATATTTTCATCAAATTAGAAAATGGGGAATAATTTAAAATAAGTTTATTCACAATTCTGTGGAAGAAGAGTGAGAAAAATATTTTGAGAAAAACACCTTTATACCCCGACTGGGTGTCGAATCCCCACCTCCTCGTCAACAGTAAAAAAACACACACAGACTGATGACGTATTTGACTGCGGGCAAGTTGTTTATTATTATTATTATTATGGTGGCACGTGTCAACACAAAGATAGTTAAAGCTTAACTCGTGGGTGAATACGCGAGGGGAGGTAATTTAAGAGATCCGCACAGGTTTTTGATCTATATATACAAAAAAGTTAATGTGGAAGAGCCAGCCAGCCAACCGTAGTTTAACTGGTGTGTATTGAGTCCCGCCCTTTAAACCCAGATCCAAACAAATACTTCCTGGGCAATCTATGTTATGTGAATGCTCCTCTAATGTGAAATCATAAATATCAAGTTTATTGATCTTCTACATGAGCACTAACATGACTAGCTGCACTCTCCTGTTTTGTTTGGTTGATTTAGTTAATTAGGATCCAACCCACGGCTTGCAACCCTTTTTATTAGAGCCCACCAATCTCAGCGTGTTTTTTTAAAAATAAATGTTTATTTTTTTAAAAAAAGCCTTAACTTCCATCTGCATCATCGAAAAACTTGTGGCACACAAGATAAAAGGGATCAGTAATCTTTATAAACATTTTAGAATATTCATAGCTAGTCGTCATACTCTGGCGGAAAATGGCCTAAGTCATCACATTTCTTCCTTGTCCAAATTACAGTTTTTTTTAAACAAAGCCGAGCGACAGTTCAAACGTTTGTGATTTTTGTGACAATTTACAGCCCAAGACAATTTTCTAGATCACCAACAATTTTTTTTATGACATCGGGAACCAATTTACGTACATTTTATACTTGATTGTACTTGTATATTGGTTCTAAGTAGTACATATTAACAAAAGTGTAACCCGCCTCGGTGGCGTAGTTGGCTAACGACCTTGTCGTGTTGAGCTCTACTGTCGATGACGGGGAGATCGAGGTTCTAATCTTGGTCGGGTGAACTAGGGGTGGTTTTCCCTAAATGTTTTTCCACTCTCCCTACACGCAAATGCGGGTTCACTTTCTCTAATTCAATCTTCCCAATTCCTAATCCATTAGAGTAATTAGTACTTAAAACGTATAACCCGAACGGGTAGTAAGACGCGGTGCTAAATATTATTGTTAACAAAAGTGTAACTGGTTTTTACGACTATTATTATTGTTGTCATTATTATTTATAGAAAGGTTAGAACAGCATTATATTTAGTAGACTATTGGTAATAAACTAATTTTAGCAAATACAAATTAACATAACATATTTTCTTGTGGTCAACCATGATAACATTTTATCATATTATTAGTAATATTTTATAGATATTAATAATATCCATCAAAAGGGTCAGCTGAAAAACACATGATTTGTCTTATGAGCAGGTGAAAGTAGAACTATAGCTGTCAGATAAGGCTCGTCCCATGCAAATTGGACTGTAGCTGTTGAACTGCCGTTGCATGCTCGCGCTTTATTTCCTGCGAGGATTTTATCAGCAATTTTAAATGTTCCCTCTTCAGAAAAACAGATTTCTCAAGGTGCTTACTCAAAGTCGACGAGATAAGTCTCAACCTTGGCTGGCCGGGGGTCACGACAAGGCAAAGGGCTTTAGGAATGGGTTTTTATAAGCCTTAGAAGATTATAGTCACTCTATGAACACCCTTATTTAAGGCGTAACTTCTGAACTATCACTTCATTTGAAAGGTTACTTTAAAATATAATTTCGTCTAGGTTGATAGGAGAGAACATAGGGAGAGAATTACGTGTCAATTTGGTAAAAAAAAACCTCCCAAAATGTTCACATTATAATAATCTATACTTTTAATTTGTCGTTCAAAAAATCAATATCAACGTTAAAAAATATTTTCCACCGCATCTTAATACCTGTTTGTGCTAAACGCATTTTAAATATGTTAATTTGGTATTGATGAGGAGGAGGTGGAGGTAGAAACCATTTAGTAAAAAAACACCTTCAGTACACCCAGCTGGGATTCGAATTGCGAAATCCCTCTTGCCGGAATAGCAAGCTAAACGAGCTTGATGTTTAGTCCGTGTGACCATATAAGCGTTTGCCAAAATATTTACATCACAATTAACTATAGGCACTTAAAAAAAAAAGGATCATTACATGCATTTTGGAACTATATTTTATTTTAATATGAGAAAACTACATCCGTAGCGAAGGAAAGAGAACCAATCCAAAGAATTAAACTTTTATAACAAGGTATATAACATAACATAATAAATTTGATAGAAAAAACATTTATAAAATAAAAACTTTTTTGTGGTCAACAATGATAACATTTTTTGCATATAAATAGACTCCATGGTGTGAGCCCACAAGCGAGCTACACCAACCGAGCGGCCGCCGCCGTTAGCTATGATAGTACCAACATTTGTTAATAGAGGGTGTCATGTGGTCAGCACAATGAATGAGCCCTCTGGCCTCTAATATCAGTTTATAAACCTTAGCTGTTACTTCCTTATTAAAGCTGTAATAAAATATATTATTTTATTTTTACAGTGATACTAATGAAATATTATATAATATATATATATATATAATACTATATCTTTGACCGGGAAAATATCAATCTTTTAAACCTCGGTTCATTCAAACAGTGTAAGAGATATCTGTGTATTCTCTTTACCTATATACATGTGTTTTAGTTGGGCGCCACCCCTAGCATCTAGGGGAAAAATAATAGTCATAAAAAAAACTTTACCTCGGCTATCCACTCAGTGGCACGACGACTCTCAACCTCGGGACCTCTGGGTGAACTTAAAGCTTAAAAAACCATGACCAATATAGATAAAAAAAATTGATTGTTGAAGAAAAATATAATTTAGTCTACAAATAAAAATGAATGTATGAAATAACCATTGTTGGCACTTTTGTGAATTTATTGTTGTTTCCCTTTTGCCCACATCCAAATCCTACCTATGATATTCCGGTTAATTATAATTATAAATTTACAAGGTATAGCACAGTATTGTTGAAACCAAAGGAAGAGAAAAAAATATATATACAATCAGTAAAATCAATAATTAGACATAACATATAATGTTAATTATTTTGTTGTATTAGTTTGTCCTGCTGGAAGTAAATAAGTTCTGACTTATTTATGAAAGAGAAAATAAATGATTACAATAATCAAAAGTTGAAGAGTTGGTTTGACCTCACCCATGTATAATTAGTCCATACTGAAATACCATCTTCATAAATGTATTTCACTTCGAATTCTTCCACAATTTACTTGAGCATAAATATTGTAGCTCTCACACACACTCTTAGCTTCCTTTTTTTACTCCTTTCACTTTAATATTCCACCTTTGAACCACTATTAAATAACTGGAATTGGGAGCCCACATCCATTTGGCTCCATGTTGGACCACCAACCCCGGAAGAACTCTCACTACTTCTATTTTAAAAACCTTCCAATCTTTATTCAAATTTAAAAATGTTCTATTCCAAGTCCAAAGAGAAAACAAACTATATGTAAATAAAAACGAAAATGAATTGTTGGCTATAGACTAGGGAGAGAATAAAAATGAAATGTAGGTTCAATATAAGTATTTAAATATAGCCAATTGAATATG
>CABEEJ010000032.1:421270-461916 GCA_901482245.1 Timema douglasi
TATTTCCTTCTGTCAAAATTAAAAATCGCGCTCGTTTTTTTCTTCCTTCCAAATCACGAGGTTCGCTACTCACTCGTTTGATAGCACTGCCCATGCGTTAAAACAAAGATGGCCGACCTTCAAAAATAAACACAGAGTCGATCACACTTCTTAAAAGGATAATTAATATGCTTAATAAAAGGTAAAGTGTTCTTCCTTAAATCAAAATTCCTTATTTAAATTATTTAAAACAATGTTTTACGTTCTTCCCTCCGTCCTTTTATTTATTAAATATATGTAAACATTGTCATTAGTCAGGCTGGGAACCAGCTGGTGAGGGCGAGCTTTCACGCAAATTAAATGGGAAAATAAACTAGAAATAGTTCACAAAAGTAGAAAAAAAATAGGGAAATACAAGGTAGGGTGGCAAATAATATCACAAAGCAGCGACTCGTTTGTTCTCATGAGGCTGAGTTTGAGCCCGTTCTAGACCCATTGCTTCACAGATACATTTTTAAAGCACCAAGGACCGAACCCCGGACCTCAGGATTTGTAGCTATGAACTCTGGCCACTAGACCACAGAGAAGGTTTTATTTTACAAATTATTTATTTTATTTTACAGGTATTGAAAATATTTATCTAATGTGACAGCTGCAAATCACATGACTTGTATGAGGGCGTAAAAGTATTTCTAGTAGCTTTTATAACTTAAAGATAAGATTCTTCCTATGAAAATCGGACTGTACTGTTGAATTTGAGCATATTGACAGCACGCGTTCAGTAAAAATGTTCGCTGCGTACAGTGACTTGACACTGTTATTTCATACCTTACGTACAGCGTTCCCGTCAATCTTTTCTGTGACAAACCAGTTAAAGCCACTTATTTGTTACTGGGTCAAGTAACTGTCCACCAGCCAGCTTCAGTGGCCACATCGTCTAAGGCGCCACTCTCAAAATATACTAGACTGCCGATGACGGGGAGATAGGGGTTCAATCCCGGTCAGGTGTACTGAGGGTGGTTTTTTCTTAATGGTTTTCTATTCTCTCTTCACGCAAATGTGGATACACTTCCTCTAAATTAAACCCATACATTCCTTAACACATTAGTGTAGTTAGTGCATGGGCTCATAACCCGAACGTGTAGTAATACGCAGTGCTAAAAACTGTCCACTGATTGGTTGATCTTATTTAATTTAAAATTAGTTCAAAAATGACACCTGATCACTAAAATCGAACTCAGGACCATTTGGCTCAGCATGCCAATGTTTTACCACTTAGCTATTGAGGATTATTATCGTACTCAGGGTCAATCTATATTCTTTACTGGTTACCTGGTGATCTAGGGGTAAGGTGTCGGCCTTCTGTGTTGGAGGTCCGGGGTTCAATCCTTGGTCTCGGCACAGATTTATCTGATTGCAAGACCCTTCCTTCACCTACGACAAGACGTGTATTAATCACAACTTGTAAATGTATGAAATGCCAGGCCTCCACCGTGGTTCGGATCCCACGCTAAACTGTAGGTCCTCCATTTCATCTCACAATCACCCTACCATTACACATTAGCGTGTGTATAANCAGGCCTCCACCGTGGTTCGGATCCCACGCTAAACTGTAGGTCCTCCATTTCATCTCACAATCACCCTACCATTACACATTAGCGTGTGTATAACCCGAACGGATAGTAAGACTTGGTGCTAATAATAATAATAATAATAATAATAAATTCTCTACTCATAGTTTAAGGCGAGTCTGTCATATTTTTGAACTAAATCGGCCACTTCGGTGGCGTATCGTCTAATGCAGGGGTTCCCAATTATTTTTGATGGAGGTCCGTTTTAAAAACTCGAAATTCTTTCGTGGTCTGGCAAAACTTTAACAGTGACTCAAGTTTAATACCTATATGACTATACTGATTAAAAAACGTGATTTTCTTTACTTAAGTTATTTTAATTAGGCTATTTATTATTGCCGGCCTCCCATATCCACTTTCCGCCCACCATCAAAACAGCATAATTTCTTCTGTTTATCGCTATCTCGTCAAGGTCCTTAAAAAATATTAGCGGTCCGGATGTGGACTGCGGTCCACCATTTGGTTACCACTGGTCTAATCCGTCACTCCCGCAATATACTTGACTTCTAATGATGAGGAGATCAGGGTTCGAAACACGGTCGGGTGTACTGAAGGTTTTTTCCAATGTAGTTTTCCACTCTCCCCTCCGCGCAAATGCAGGTACACTTCCTCTAAATTGGACTTAACCTCATCCCAAACACAATAGATTAATAGGCCTATACATTTGTACAGCTCGAACGTGTAGTAAGACGCGTAGCTAAAAAATAAAGAGGAAGGGGGAAAGGAAATACTATCGCGGATCTTATCTAATTAGATCTGTGGTACCTTTTACCCAATATTAAATTTATAGAGCTTTAGGTCAGTCAGAGATGTGTAATGTCCTCATTTAAGTTTGTAAGACATGTGTTGTATTTATATTACTAAGTAAACTTTGAATGCCTTGGATTAAAAAATAAATTAATAAAATGTCCCCGTAGAATCTTGGACATTCTTAAAATAATGCAAATTTAATATAAACATCTTTATTCTATTTCTATAGTTTGGAAAAAATAAAGTGTTTGTAGATTGTTGTTAATTTTTAGTAGTTTGATATTGGGTGTTTTATTATGACAGGCCTTACCCCACTCAAGGGAACGCGGCATGAAGACAAGCGTTAAGTGGCAACTTTCAATTTGCTCTGGCCGCGCTTTCTCAAGCCCTCCACTAATTTCCGGTTCTTAATTTATTTCTCTTGACTCTGTCGGCTGAGGATAGTCGCACCTGATCGCCGGAAGGTCGTACTCGTGCCTCAGCTCGCATGCCTCAAGTACTACTTATCCTGTTTCTTGATTATTCACATCGCTAAGTCCATCTCACGACCGATTAGCTGAGATATTAGATACAAAATTACGCTCGAATCAAAAATCATTTAGAAATACGTTTGTTTTTTTAATTATTCACTTGACGGTGGAATTGTGACCAATTTCATATTTTTTTAAAATGTTTAAACATTTATTTTTCAATTATATTGTGTTTTTTTAATGTGGCAAAACAGTTTCACTGGCCTCATTTTTACGGTTTACTAAAATATAATCATGGTGGCTACAGACAGGGAAAACCTAAAAAAAAAGTCAGGGAATTATTTTATGTCAGGGAAAACAGGGGAATGTCAGGGATTTTAAACATAACTTGGGAAAAGTCAGGGAATTTAAATACTTATTTAACTCTGCACCTAAAAATGTAAGCAAGAGGGAGGGATGTCTTTTGTGTGTCAAGTTGACAAAATGCATTGCCTATACATGAGATGTTTGTACAGGGTTTTATTTATAAAACATTTACACAGAAACACAAATGATACCTTAAACACTAAATACTATAAAAATAACTTATAAGAATGTTTAGCTCTAGTAGCTTTTAGGGTTGTTTCCGAAAACCTGTAGTCAATGCAATAAACGAAAAAATTGCTACTAACCAATAAAAATTTTGAAAAGAATAAACCAGAAAAATGTTCAAATATTAGGAAAACCTGGAAAAGACAGGGAATTTCGTAAAATAAGTTTTGTAGCCACCCTGATAATACATTATTATTACTAGCACCACGTCTTACTACCCGTTCGGGTTATACGCACTTACGCTAATGTGTAATAGTAGGGTGATTGTGAGATGAAACTGAGAACCTACAGTTTAACGTGGAATCCGAACCACGGTGGAGGCCTGGCACTCCCCACATTCACAAGATGTCTTGTCAGAGGTGAAGGAAGGGTTTGGTAATCAGATAAATCTGTTCCGGGACCGAGGATTGAACCCCGGCCGCCAGAACATAAGTCTGACACCTTACCCCTAGACCGCCAGGTCACCAAACTTCTGATAATACAGAAAATCGTAATAATATGCACCACCTGGTTGTCACGCCGTGGCGAGCCCATCTCATCCCACGTTGACTAGGTATTTAAAACAGTTTGCACCAGGCTTCACATCTTAGTAGTGAAATAGCCTTGAGTCTTCTCTGGAAAGCAGTGGAATAGTTTCACCACATTAAAAATACCCAACAAAATGGGGGGCGGGGGGGAGGATTGAAAAAAGTATCGCTGAACCACAATTACTATGTTGTCAAAATGAAGAATGTAGAACGCTGCTCCTTGATACGTTTTATGACTCCTTTTTAATCGCAAATCTTACATCCCGATTAATCGATGGAGAGATGGGTACTTATTAATAGTTTTTTTCCCCACGCTTTTCTATTGTTCCGGGCTCTTCCCATATTCACATTGATCAGGTAGGAATGAAGAAGATAGTATTTTTTTAGAGTAAATACATCTCCTTTTATGTGCAGGGGGACTTCGAAACCAATTAAGATATATACCTCAGTAAGTCCGGCCAGTATTCAAACCCTGACCTTCCCATGGCCGGCAAACCAGATGAAGCAAGACTGACATCCTTACATGCGTTACCTCTGACACGGGTTCTATTAGTATTGTTTATTCCTTTAGTATAATGGCCATGATAGAGCTAAGGAAAGCAAATAAACTTTAGAGGAAGTGTAAAACACACTCTAGTGTGCTCGCTAAGGTTTGGATCGCTAATCTCATTAAGTATTCTCATTTACTTATTGCTTTTTCTGTTTTGTTTTCTCTGACACTACAAACATTTTATTTAATGTATCTTGATCTGTTTATAAATATTCTTGATTTATTTAAATATTTCTCACTACTTTTCATTTTTCTCTTAGTGTTCTATTTTACTCACTTTATCTACTATCTTTTCCATATTGAGTTTTATTGCAAATTCTACTTTTAAGGCTAAGAGGGTTCCAAGTTTTTCTAAACGGATTTTTTTAAGCGTTGAAACTACAATTGCGTCAATAAAACGCGATCAAGATGGCAATAAGAAATCTTTAACTCCCCACAAACATTTACTCTACCAGAAAATGTTTAAATACAAACTATATAATATAATTTAGGATAGCCCACCTTTGACACAAGCTTGTTTTTTATTTAATCATCTTATCTCTATAAATACCATTGAATTATCTTTATATTTCTTCTTTCTAACACGTTTATCAACCTATCCTATCCCTTTAACACTTTCTTCCGTCAGTTTCCAAACGATTCATTCGATCATCTCATCATCTGTAATGTACTCGTTACTTGTTTGCTCTTTCCCTTGCTCCGCACACGCTGACACGTGCACACACTCCAAGATGGCTCCACGTGAGACCAAAAGGAGTACATGAAATCAGTCCCACAGTCTAGGCGGTGGGAGGTCCCATGAGGTCATGATGAGGCTCCAGTCCCGAGGGACACGTGGCACACATGACATATCTCTCTCTATTTCACACACACACATATATTCTCCTCACGTGTGTCACGATGGTCCTAAGTGGAGGCGGGGTGGAGCCTCTAACTGGCTTTGTTTGCTCTGGATGAGTTGTATTTGGACTGGACCAGTTTAATTCAGTTTTTCACATGACACGGCACACGCAGGCAGTCCTCATTACTCTCTTTTGAGTATAAAGCTAATTTTACTGAATACATTTATCTGCCAACACATTGATAAAGGCAGAGTAATTATCCATAGATGAGATGTAGATCATGTTACAAATATTATAAATTCCAGTAAAAAAAGTTTTAAATCTGCTGAAAAATTAAATCCTACGAGAATTAAATTGTTTGGAAAATATGTTGAAAACAATTTTAATATAATATTTTATTTTTAAAATTACTTAATACAAAAGGCAGCATAATACGGAAGTTAAAAACAAATTAAACTCAATTGGAGGCTATTACACTTTTATAAATTAATAAATTAAAATATGGTTTCAGATATGTTTAAAAAACTAACTTTTGACGAAAGTTAAACAATACATATACATACATACCTAATCACGGCGTTCCCTTACGTGGTAAGCAAGAAAGAAACTGTGTATATAGCTCAAAAACAACTCCGTACTTAATCTCTCCTCACTAACGTTTCCACACTTCCCTATCCTAGAATACTCCCTTCGCAACAACATCCATACACCGAGTCATACATGCACTTTAATTCTTAAAACTCTTTGTTTCTATTTTCTTACACATTCGTCTACAACATTTAGCAACATCTTTCATCGCATACCCATTCCTTTTGATCCACACACAATACCCTCATATATTTATATTTAAAAAATTTTACCAATTTATTATCTAATGACATAACATAATATTTTTCTGGACGAGGATTTATAAAAGCATCTCAAAGTATAAGTATATGTGCTCAGTATAATTCTTTGATCTACCGGAGTTAAATGTAGGAAAGCTTTCAAATTCAATGAAAGAATATTTCTTGAGAATTTAAAGGATTCTTTTTTATTCGAACTTCTAAAAGGAAAAAAAAACACATCATCCATATTAAAGTAACATTTCAAAGAAACATCTCCCCTTACATACACCATAAAATAAAAATCTTTATCTTTTGATGTAGACCCCATCAGCTACAAAATACTATAAGAACAGATATTGAAAAGAAACAAAATGAGACACGATATCTGGTTAACTGACGCAGCAGAGTGGATGGGATGTTTTTTTTATTTCCTTTGTGAAGAAAATCCTTTTGGAAAAGTGTGTTTTTGCAAGAAGCCAGCCATTGAGAGGAATCATCTTGAACATGACAGGAAGACTTGAATAGGTTGACGGGGACATTTCGTAGACCTGCAAGTGAGTGGTGGCCTGGATGGGCGACATTGCAATGTTCATAAAAGGCCAACGCTCCCGGTTGGTGAACAGGAGACACATTGTTGAGTAGGTGGATAATATTTTGAAAGAAGAGCTTTGAAATATATACATTTCCACATTTTCTCTTAAGAAGAATCGTAAATCATGTTCTGCATTCATAACAAAATGCTATCAATAAAAACGCATTTGTTATCTAAACCAATATATTTAAATGACAAACTAAAATATATTGTCATGAACAATGAACAAACTAAATTTTTCTAGCATTTTTAAACCCTTTTTAGTTAGTACATTCAATACAAGGGCTACTTACTAACTAAAAGCTATGGAGGGAAAAGGGGAAAAAGTTCCATTGCACACATTATTCAGGACACATGTTATACCTATAAGCCCACATCAAGACCCAACAATTTTGTAAAAATATTAAATATTAAACATTCTAAATAAAGTGTATTAAAAGATCTCATTATTGTCTAAAAAAATGGTAGAAAAAGCTTAGTTTGATTTAAAATTAGACTTTCTCATTTTTTACTTTGTACCATCAACCGTCTAATCCAAGGGCTAGGAATGAGAAGTGTGTTTTTTTTGTTTTTTTGTGAGCTGTGGGATATCCACATATTTACACTGATAGTTTAAAGATGAGAAATGTTGAATTTATACTAAATATATCCACATTTGAGTGGAGAGATAAGGAATGGGGAACCATTTAGGAAAAAAAAAACTGAATACACCAGACCGGGATTGAAACATCGATTTACCCGTAATCATCGAACTGGTTCATCGCGAGTGTGACGCTTTAGACTATGTGACCACCAAAACAGGCTATGAGGAGGATGATTGTATTAGAATAAATGTATCCTAATTAGCGTTGGGAGAGGATGTGAATAAATCAGAGATCATTAAACACTTTGCCCATAAAAATAATCAATTAAATCACACTCAACCATATTACCTATACTCCATTCACGGTAGGAATTACTCTCTGAAAGGTCTTTTATCATACCAATATCCTACTATATAATAGATTTTTGGTAGGGAAAAAGGCCTTTCAGAAAACAATTCCTACGGTGAACGGACTTTACACAGTCATACCCCGAATTACGACCCTTCGTACTTATGACGCTTTTCAATTGAGGCTCTTGCTTGGCAGATACGACACCTTAGTTACATGACTCTACCACTCGCATCTTTTTTAACCGATCAAACATTTTAATTTACATTATTTCTATTAAATACAGCGTGAATGGGAGACTCTAAAACCTTGTTCAGGATACTGATTGGCAAACCCAATAGAAAGCTATCATTGGAAAGACCTAGACGTAGATGGGATGATAGCATTAGAATGTACCTGAAAGAGTTAGGGAATAATGAGGTGGACTGGATGGAACCAACTCAAGATAGGGATAGGTGGCATACTTTCGAATTCCTAATGCCATAGATTAAGTAAGTAATTATTTCCATATAGCCTAATCGAATATAACGATGTATTATCATTGTTAATGCCTCTTTATTGATGTTTAAATTGGCACCAACATTATCATCAATAGTTAATATAGATAAATTCATCCTTCACAATCTATCTGTTTTGCCCCTATAATATCAAGGAGAGTCCTCACCTGGGCTCATTCATTGATTGCTATTATTCATTGCTGGATCCGTAGTTACATGGACGTGTGAACGCATAGGTTTCTTGTATGTGACCTGGAGTCAACGTGACTGCCTCTGAGGGCTGGAAGTATGCCCTTATTTTGGTCTGAGGAACAATATTTGGTGGCTACTAAAGTTATTAAGACACTTATAATATGTTTTAATATATCAAGTCATGTTATCTGTAGCTGTCACTTTTGGTAGATATTATCAATACCTATAAAATAAAACAAATAATAATATAGTAAGATAATATCAATGTTGGCCGCGAAGAAATATGATTGAATTTTCTAAACTGTTCTTCCAATCAAAATCAGAGTATAGCTGCCTCTCCCACATGTTCACGTACTATAGACTCGGAGTTAAATAATGATTATGGAGTAAATAGCCAATCTATTATATTTTTAGTTACGGTTATAGCTGTATCTAAATATCATATTCTTTAAATTGAAAAATGATACCTGGACAAGGGAATCGAACTAGAGACTTTTGACTTAAACCAAAAGTCCCGGGATTGATTCCCATGCTCAGGTGTCATTTTTTAATTTAAATAATATAAATAATGGTTCATAAATTTCATTAACAAAAGGCAATTCTGAGTAGTGTAAGTACCTTTAAGCTCCATTTTGTTGTATATATTTTGAAATAACACGCTTTTAGTAAAATATTTATGGAGTATCTGCAATAATGTTTCGTAACTTCAGTAGGCAGATGACCTTAAAGTTCCAAAAGTGTAAATATATATATATTTTACACTTTTGGAAACTTTTTTACTGTATTATAATTAAGTTTTTCACAAACGTATTCAACACATTTATGATTCTTCCGTATTGACATTCCCTTGCTCAAACCTTACTATAGTCATATGGGAAGGTATGTTACGAAGAAAATATGGTACACTTTCTTATAGCACTGCGTCTTAGGCCCTACTACGCCTATGTACTAATTACTCTAACAGTTTAAGGATTAGTAGGTTTTAATTGTGATGAAGTGGACTCGAATTTTCGTAGAAAGAGAGTGGAAAACCATTTAGCACCCAAATGGAATCGAACCCCAGTCTCCCTGTATTTGGCAGTCTCGTCCAACTCGAGAGTGGCGCGTTAGACCACTTGGCCACCAAAGTGGGTCTTTGGTACACTTTCAACCAAACAATGTTAATGTGTAAATTATCCCCTAATCTAACGACACTAAACAATGGTATGTGAGTTAAAATAACTATACACTTTTTCATAAAACATATAAAAAAACATATAACCTAGTTTTATATTTTAACATCTTTCATTACATTGCATTACATTACATAATTTGTGAAAATGTTTGCTGAAATCATTCCAATTTGACCATTGTATAACGCACTTAAGAATAAATCTAGAATAACCAACATTATGTTTATCTTACAGGGGTGAAAATCAAAATTTAAGTTTAGTAACTTTTATAATTATTAGATAGTGCTAAATTTCAATAAATACTGGGATGGATATTCTTGGTGTATTAATAGTCCTGTCAATGGCCTCTACAGATTGACAAAGAGCAATAAGCCGAGGGGCTTGTTTGCTAAGGGTGTGTCATGCAAAACCATATTTCTTAAAAGGTTCCAGAGCATTAGGGGCAAGAATAAAGATGAGTGTTGTTTGAGGCATAATTTTCTTGCTAGGGGAAGTGCATGGTCATTTGATCAAGAGATGACGTCAGAGCATTGATGAAGATTTAGTGGAGAGTTAGGGCTAGAAAATAACGCCTCAGTCGCACTCAAACAATATTCAAGCTCGTTCTTACATATCACCCAAGGTCTGATGACAAAAGATCTGAAGTTGGACAAGAACCACTAAGGTAAGTTACAAAAACATTTTCATTTATATTTAAAACTATACCAAATCATTATTGTTTTTTTACAATAAACTATTTATAATTAGGAAGTTATTTTTAGTACCACATCTTACCCCCCGTTCGGGTTATACGCATATGTACGTTAACGTGTTATGGATAAGGAAGGCTGTATTTAGAGGAAATGTATCCACATTCGCACGAAGAGAGAGAGAGAGAGAGAGAGTATGTGGAAAATCGTTTGAGGAAAAACATCCTCAATTCACCCAATCGAGACTAGAATCCCGATCTCCCCGTCATCGGCAGTCTAGTCTAAAATGAGAGCGATGGCTTAGACCATTAGTATAACAAAGGGGATGCAATTGGAAGTTAATCCTGTTTAAAAAAGTAATTACCAATGTGGTGGGAATACGGAAAAAATAGAGGAAATTCATCCTCCTTAGCATGGAGAGGGAATTGGAAGACCACCATCCCTGCATTCAGCCGAGATTTTAACTTTGACCTCACCTGCTCAGGTGGCCGCATTGTCTTAAGGCGTCACTCTCTCAATATACTAGATTGTTGATGACAGGGAGATCGGAGTTTGAGTCCGATCTGGGTGTACTAAGGGTGGTTTTCCTTAGATGTTTTCCACTACCTCCACGAAAATGGGGTACACTTCCTCTGAATTCAACCTTCCTCATCCCCAACTCATTAATGAAATTAGTACATACACGCATAACCTGGACAGGTAGTAAGATGCGGTGCTAAAAAAAACACCTTTGACCTTCAAGTCTACTGCGAGCCTGACCACGTGAGTGGGTTGGACCAATACTTCCATCGGTGGGCTTGTTTGGTGTTCTTTGTCCTGAAAGGGGAGGTCGGAGTTAGAATTACGTCCAGGTGTACAAAGGGTGTTTTTTCTTTGCCATCCATTCAAATTCTGTTACTTATATATCCTATAGATTTGACCTTCTTCATCCCAAGTGTAGTTAATATATAAGCTATAGTGCAAACAGGTAACGAGACTCTGAAAAAACATTGAAATGAAACTGTAGTCTCTATTATTTTTCCTACGATGAACCAAGAAATCTTCTAGCTCACTCCACATATGTCCTCGAATGGTACTTGCCTTGGTAAATAACTTGATAGCTATCACATGTTTCAGTATCAGTGGTGATCAACAACTCCATTTGAGGGAAGCAAATCCTCCAGTCAAATGGAGACACCTTTATTACTCATAAACAAGTGTCCCGTGACATGATGAAACCTACAGCGACTTGCTATTCAAGCAGACAAGACTAATTAACGAACATAAAGTATTGGTATACATCTTCTGGTTCATTCCGGGGACTTTCAAACTGGGATACGCGAAGCCATGTTATGAAAGCATAATCCGCACGGGCAATTACGTGGTCTAATATCTCAAGAAACTGGTGACAGAAAAGTCGAGACCAAAAAAAGATTATTTTTTTAGCCCTGCATTTTACTACCCGTTTGTGTTAGGGATGAACAAGGTTGAATTTAGAGAAAGTGTACCCGAATTTGCGTGGAGGGAGAGTGGGAAAACGTTAAAAAAACCTTCAGTAAACCCAGCTGGGATTCGATTCCCCATATCACCATCATTGACAGGATAGTTTATTGCAATGCACCTGAATCTTTCCCGTATGCACTTTAGGTGGTTTTATCCTACAATTTATCACTGTGATATTTCCATTATCTCCCCATGATAATGCGGGTGCACATTCTCAAAGTTACGCATCCATTCCCTACTCATCGTTAGTGTGGATCCCTGCTTACTACCCGTCCGGGCTATTTGCGTATTTATGGTCCCACTTACAGGCTAAGAGTAAGCAAGGTTCAATTTAGAGGAAATGTACACACATTTGCACATAGGAAGAGTGAGAAATAAACCCTCTCAGTACATCCGACCTGGATTGAAGGTCCGATCCTCCCGTTACTGGCAGCCTAGTCTATATCTAGAGTGACGTCATAGAACATGTGACCACCGATGTGAGTTGGGTCGTATATAGCCTTGGTGTTGAAAATAATGATTAAATAAATGGTATTGGAAATAGTAAAGTTAAATAAATCTCAAATATAGTTTAAAATGTTTCTCCCTTCTATTTGGGAGCAAAAGGAGAAAGCATGTCCGTACCTTCACAGAGCTCTCATGGATATCAAACCCATGACAATCGATATCTCGATAGCTCCACGATACATGTCACCCCCTTGAGTCCATATTTGAGAAAGCTTGCTCCCACTCTCCAATATTACAGATTGTTGATACAAGCGGCTTTGCATTTATTTTGACAGGTTTAAACGCTATATTTTATGAGCATCACATGTATCAGTTTTGATCAAAACATGTTTTCTATATTTACCCTAAAAAGATGGCAGTCTTTCCTTATAATTTATTTGAGATATTTAACTTGCACTTTCTGAACCGATTGTATATATCAGCACACGAGAATTTCTATGAGCAAGAGAGAAAGGGCCTACCAATTTGGCCTGGGGAGGTATTTTCTCATACCACAATCGGCACGGGACCAACGGCTTTATTTCCCCTCTGAAGGAAGTTGAGATATGGATTTTTATCGATAAAGAAAAATCTGTTGACCCGGCTGAGTTTGAACCCACGATTATTAGGTCCTGAACCGAGCCTTTTAACCCAAGACCACCAAGGTCGACAACTAATACGATGAAAATCTTATTAAAACCAACCGTTCTGGTAATACTTGGTAAGCCAAAACGAGCTATACTAATAATAAATATTGTTGTCTACTTAGAGTGGCTTTCAAAATTCTACTTAAATTCTACTTTGATGGAGTTCAATTTAAACACAAAAATTCAAATTGAACAAAAGCCCACTTGTGGTCACGAAGATGAAGGCGTCAGACTCATATTGTTTAATGTGATGATTATGGAGAGGTCAGGGTTTGAATCCTGGACAATATACTGAGACAGTTTTTCATAAATGCTTTCCCAATCACTCTCTCTCTCTCTCTTCACGTGAATGTGAATATATTCCCTATAAAATACTTCCCTCCTCATCTCTACTCCAAAATTGTAAAAATTAAGTGTGTAGCCCGGATGGGTAGTAATAGTCGGAGAAATCAAAATTATAGACTACTAAATGACTCAAAATAACACATAGCCCAGTGGATTTTAACCTGGAGTGTGTGGCATATTTATTAGGTGTGCACAAAATAATTTAATAGTGGCGCCAAATTTGAAGCTTAACTAAAAAAGCTCTGTTTTTAAAACAAGTATAGGGCTCTCATCAGTTTTATATTTGATGTAAGCCTATTTTCATTCCAATATAATCTATTAATGCATTTAATGCCTAATCTGCAAATAAATTTGACCTGTGTTCCACGATGGACTATCAAGTGGTCCATAGGAGCCAGGAAATTACGTAACCAAAATTAATTAAAGAATGTTTCTCATATATAATACAAAAAATTGAAATGAGAAAGATTAAATATGAAATATCCATATAATTATATATTTATTTTCTCGATTGAAACAAATCAAATAGAAAAGAAAGACTGCACCAGCTCAGTCAACAAATCTATTTATAAAAAATTATTAGGTTTAAAATATTAAAATCACTTAAAAAAAATTACAGTATTACTTACAAATTCAATCTAATTATCTGATATTTTTGTTTAAAATTTCATTTAATACATCAATTTTTGTCTTGAAGATATAGTCGTAAAATGCAATTGCATAAAAGGAAAAAAAAAACTTCATTAGGTATTTTACCCCCCAGCCCTTCTACTCCCAGGGCCCCAATAATTCCTCAGCGCGCATAGCTTCTAATTGGTGGCTCTTCATCACCAAAACTTTGAAAAACACTGTTTTAGTTCATTAATAAACTCATTTATTAAAAGAAATATACTCTTGATGTACTTAAGATAAATACTTATCAAGAAGAGGACACGCAACAGAAAATAATGTTGAAAATCACTGACCCAACATATCTTTTCAAACAACTGAAACTCAAAACAGTCACAGCGATAGTTTAAACACCCTACAATCTCAATATACACAACTCACATCTAGCGCATCACGTTTTAAGTTTTACATCATTTAGGAACATTCAGGGGGAAAGTATTTAGTGTGAATGTTCGTTCAATTATGAATGATAGAAATGCAGTTCATTCATAACCAGTTGTGCACGTGCCAGTGTGTGGGTTATCCTATTATATACTCGTTCTTGAAAATAAGTAAAGTAATTAGAGTGAAAGGAGACGGAAATATAATTAATGAATCTGTGTTTAGTGTATTTTGTGGGTGGTTGTTGACACGGGATTCCCATTAACAATTATAATAGTCTATCAATATTATATCAAACGTGATTAATAATATGTATGCAAAACATTGGTCAAGCAAATAAACCTCAAACACACCGGGTACTTGAACCAACCTACTACGACTATTTATCAGATGTTGAATAAAAAACATGAAATAATTTAACAGTAACAATTATCATTTATATATATCTTGGCCTGACTACAATCAGTACTCAAAATATGGCATTGCGATGGTATAACTAGATTAACCCGGATATATGCTATTAATATCCACAGTATGACATTGTGGAGGTAAAACTATAAGAGTTTGGATACTTTGAGTACTGTGGATATGTCGTGTCTGCAAGCGTAAACTCATCCGCTAAACTTAATTCTAAATTTAGATATCGCATACATTTATAAAATATATTTGATCAAAATCTTACATTTACATATTTAATAGAATACTTCCAATAAACTCCATAGTAGTTAAACAAATTTGCAAAATTTTGTGTATTTAAAAAAAAAATCCGTTTTCTTGAATAACAATGTTGCCAAATAACGGGAAGACAAATGTATTCATTAAAAATAATATGAAAACGGGTACGCAACCAGAAAAAGAGAGTTAACTCGCTTTTATTTCTCTATCTCTCTTTCTCTCTCACACAACCTCTCACTTTCTCTTATTCTTTACCATTTTATCTCTCTTTCTCTCTCTCTCTCTCTCTCTCTATATATATATATATATATATATGTGTGTGTGTGTGTGTATTTCCATCTATTTGAGTGGTTAAATGCAGAAAGCTTGGATGGGTAGTAAGACGTGGTGAAACAAATAAAACACAGTTTAAACATCTTCATATTTAAAATTCTTAGTTTGTGTTTAATTAATTAATATTAAAATAGCCTATATTATTTTTTTATATAAATAATTTTACTAATGGTCCTAGAGATATAGAAGAGCATCTGCCTAGTTTTAAAAATTAATTTTAACCAAATATTCTGAGTGAAAATGTGTAAAATGAAATTCTATATTCATTGGCTTTGAGTGGCTTGTAACTCTCGAAAACTTTAGCAACTGCTGCTGATATTGAGAAGCTCTACTTTTCCCATATAAGATTAATTTGAAGAGGGATTTGAAGAGATCGCCGAAAAAAAAAGAGAATAAAGTTAAGGTTCCCATTCCAGAAGTAATTTATGTCTTCCCTTTATTTATCTTATGGTCAACTTAACCCAAATTTGAACCACAAATATCAACTGCAGACATTCAGTATTACCCAGCTACTTATGAAATCGTTTTTAACATTATTATGTGACCTACATACAGTATCTCTTTGTAGAATTTGGGCTAAATATTTGAGTGTATAATCTCCTTGTGGAAATACACGAAAATAAAAGCATTAACTTACAAACCTTGACCGCGTTTAAGAGAAAAAAATACTCCCTTCAAACGTTAATCAAAATTGATATATAATATTTGAATATATACCATGTTAAAATCCAATCAATTCATAAATATATAATAATTTATGTTATTAATAAAAATATATAACAATTTGTAAACAATATGAGAGAGTTAACACGTTTAGTTTTAAATGGAATTTACAATTTATATATAAATTAACAGCCACGATCAAACATATAAACAAAGCCATCTTATTTTATTTTCATATTTGTGTCTAATTTTAATTGAAAGCTATAATTACCTCCGGTGTAACACTTCATTGCTTTTGAAACACAAATTAAAATAAAAACCGGGTATAATTGATAGTGTTTTACAAACGTGGAGGAATCGTAGAGATCACAAAATGAATACATATTCACCATGAGCATTGGGTCGGAAAAGCCTATTTCATACTCCATTTAGACACTTGTAGCACCGTAGATAGGATGGACAATACTGCATCATGGTGTACCTTTACAATTATTGTTAAAAGTAGCTTGGTTATGTAACTTTAGTTTGGAAGATGGTGTTTCTGACAATGTCTCTGTAGTGAATATTTGTCCATTTTTGTATCCTCTAAAATCCCTCCACGCTTGCAAAACACATTAGTTTACATCATGTGTGTGTGTATATATGTAAATACATAGTTAGTTTTAAATAATGAAATACATCTTTTAAAAAAATTGCCAGAGAAAAAATATTGCTCATGATAAATATGTAAAGGGGGGCGGGAGGGTCTAAAAAGTAAATTTTACATTTGTGGTTTATTAGCTATAGCTTCCGAATTCAAAGCTTCCAGTTATATATTTTGGGCATTGGGAAAAAATAATCTAAGGTAAGCCCCAGGGACTTTAGACCAGTTTCATAGTCAGACTTAGCACTCCTCGAGTGTGGTGCTACCACCTACCTAAACTCGAATATAATAGGCCAGTTTTGCATATTAAACTGGCCCATTATATTCTGATCTGCGAGTAGATAGGCGTCGTCTTGTATTTAGTATAGCGCCGCACTTGAGGCGGGCTAAGTTTGACCATGAAACTGGCCCGTATCCTAAAATGTATGTCTAGGCGTGGGATGGAGGGGTTGAGGGGGCACTCAAACTAAGAGAGAGAAAAACTCGTGAAGAGTGATGTCTGGGGCTAATGGGTACGAGGACCTTAAAGTTATTATGGTTTTAAATTACTCAACACTAGTTAGTTCTTAATAATTAACAACCATACATATTTGTACTTTTTAATATAACAGTGCAGTCATTGAATAAATACAATTTTATTAATAGCACTTCAATGAGGGAAGGGGAAGAAAGACCACATTGAATCAGAGGGGGGCGTGTGCTCCCGGTCCCCATTGGCACAGTCCGATTTAGATAGGGAGAAATATTTTTGACAATTATAAAATTTACTAAAAACCATTCTCATATTATGTATCTATAAAATTTTATAATTTGAAGCTGTCACTTTTCATAGATAGTATCAATATATGATAACACTAGTAATAGATTAAAATATCAACAATTCTGACAATTAAATGATTATTATTTCTAAAGGTTCCTTCCTACCAAAGTATTAATATTTGAGTAGCTTCGCCTCACCACGTAAAACTAGCAATATAGTTGTGAAATTTAATAATTTAATTAATTTAACAATAACTTTGACCCACTTGAGTGGCTGCATAGTCTAAGGCTTCACTCTCGCAATAGACTGGCCTGGTGATAACTGGAAGATCTAGGTTCAAACCCAAGTCAGCTGTACTGAGAGTGTTTAAAAAAATTGTTTTCCCCTCTCCCTCCACGTAAATGTGATAACACTTCCTCTAAATTCAACCTTCTTCATCCATAACACATTAGTGTAATTAGTACATAGGCTTATAAATCGAACGGGTAGTAAAACGCGGTGCTAGAAAAGAAAATTTTGTTATGAAAGGGACCAGAATTATAAATTCTCAAACAAATTCAAGATCAAATAAAATACGTAAATAATATATTCTTACCACAATCGTTTTAGTTTTTATTTGACAAGGTGTTGACTCAAGGAAATCGGGTTTAATATTCTGCATATAAAATAACAATGATAAAGGGCTGATGAGTGAATCAGGAGATTTCACTTGTCCCAAAGGGGCTAAGTGACTAGAATGGTCAATCACAAGACTAAGAGACTTTAGTTTGATTTAGGGTGTTGATTTTGAATATACTGACTATTTGTGTAGGGGTCATTCCTGATATTTAATTTAGTATATATATACATGATATCTTGAAGGAAAGGTTGAAGGAAAGGGGTACTTAAAAAGAGAGAGCATTCACATATTGATTGAACTGAAAGAAAGAAGAAAATTCCGTAAGCCTAAGGAGGAGGCAGAGGACAAGGTGCATTGGCGATCTAAGCTCACTGGCAATAGTAATGGAACTGTCGTAAAACAAAACGCCTAATAGCAGTACAGTCCTAGATTAAGTTAGTCTGTAATTAATGTTTTTTAATTTAGAAAATATACGTTCATTACAAAAAAAAACGAGTCTTGGCTTTAAATATATACATATTCAACGAGTATAGCCAGATATCAATCATATTTTTAAAAACTTTAAATTAAATGTAGTTCTAGAATAGCTTAGATTGACAAATTACAACTGTAACATTCGATCTGATCTGTCAAGAAATATCGTGAAATGCATGGCTTGGCGAAAAATACATAAAAGTGAGACCATACACTTTTAGAACTGTCAGATAAAGTTGTTATTATTATCATTATTATTATTATTATTATTATTATTATTATTATTAGCACCGCGTCTTACTACCCTTTCGGGTTATACGCACTTACGCTAATGTGTAATGGTAGGGTGATTGTGAGATGAAATGAAGGACCTACAGTTTAACGTGGAATCCGAACCACGGTGGAGGCCTGGCATTCCTCACATTAACAAGATGTCTTGTCAGAGGTGAAGGAAGGGTTTGGAAATCAGATAAATCTTTGCCGGGACCGAGGATTGAACCCCGGCCGCCAGTATAGAAGTCTGACACCTTACCCCTAGACCGCCAGGTCACCCAGACAAAGTTATTTATCTGGCAAACTGAATTTATAGATATTGTCTATGTGGAATTTTTGTGGCTAGTGATTATAAACTTTAAATAAAGTTTGCGTTGGCTCCATTTTCGTATGTTACTTTACGTGAACTGAGGTATTATTGTTACATGGGTGATGTCGAAAATGTATTTGAAACTATAAAATTCAATAATAATTGTAATTGAAATAGTAATAATTTAATATTTACAATCATTATATAAAACAAAAGTTCAGTGAAAGTAATTTAAAATGGCATGCTTAAAACATATTTGACATAAGAGTGATATATGGTTTGGTAGATTTTTAAACACCGCGGATTACTACCCTTCTGGCTATTCGCTTAGTTATAATGTGTTAGGGATGATGAAGGTTGAATTTAGAGGACATGTAACGGCATTTGCGTGGAGGTGTGAAGTGGAAAATCATTTAGGTAAAACCAAATTTGGTATATTCTACTGGGATTCGAGCTCCAAGCTTCTCGTCATCGGCATTTCAGTCTAATAAGAGAGTGACACCTAGACAATGTGGCCACCGAAGTGGTTATGGATTATTTTTAAACCAAATAAACGGACAAAAACGGATTGTTGATAAACACCCTTGAATGTATTTCTTCGTTGATAACAAACGTTTCTGCTTTCTAGTCTTAATGTTGATGCTGAAAGTCCAAGCGCAAATAGATACGTCGTTGGGAGCAACGTATTTATCGCGAATTTTTCCAATCGTCGGGTAGTTGTTGCCATTGTGACCTAGAATTTATATAGCACTAGTTCAGCATACTGTCTTGACCTTCGTGTTGTGATCTATCTTAAGTTCAGATAGTCATTCTTGTTTTTACTTTCTTATGTACAGAAAGTATTGAAATAGTGAAACTTATCTAGTTTGAAATTATTAGGGATCTTGGCGTTTTATGTGCCCCTTATTTTTTTATATGTACCCATGTACGTCCGTTTGTCTATACCTGGCTACAGCTGGAATGTTATAATCAATTTCTTTCAAACTTAACATTTATATGTCATATAGCCATACCTCAAGTTGAAATCGTGATTTTAATCCTACCTATAAGGATTCTCTACAGATAAATTATTTTTTTAAATTAAAAAAAAAAGTTTTATAATGTTGCAATTGTTTTGCTGTAGCTCTCCACTTTTCCTTATACTGGGCACAGTTTTTTTTACATCTTTGTACCTTCTTTTGCCAACATCGTCTGCTATCTGATTCATTTACTTATGTCTCTTTCTTTCTATTATCTTCATCAAACTATCATGTCTTAATATATGCCTTATCATTGTAACACTTCTTTTATGTGTGTATCTTTACACCGTTTCATTTATTTTTTTTGCTTTTCTTAGCCCTTCTGTATTTTATACAATAAAATGTATTTGATATATAAATCTTGGGAAGGTTTTACGTGATAAATAACATTAAAAATCCTTTTTTTAAATAAAAATTGGCCAAATAATATAAAACATTGCTTCAGTAGATACGTTTAGTTTAATTTCCTATATATTGTAATCTCGATAGTTCTTTGATTTTCATTACGAGCATCTCAGCATTTGTCCGGAAACTTTTTAAATTAAAAGAAAAAGTCTTGACCAAATTATGCAATGTCTATGGAATTATTTTCAAACACTTTTGAGATTACTTTGTGTATGAAATTTAACTAAATGCATATGTTTCAAACCAATAGTTAAACTGCCCATTTCACAAACTGAGCAAATTTCTGTCCATTTTCATGAACTGGCCTGTTCTACTTGATCATTTAATAAACTGTGCAAAAAATTGCAATAATTCCTGTCCATTTAATGAACTGGAACTTATTGTACTATCTAAACCAAGATTGGCTGAAATTTGTTTTAAGATGTCATATTAAACAACTTAACCAACCAAACTTAACCTAACCTTCCATTTTGAAACGATTTAAGAAAAACTAACATAAATACCAAACCTGTTCTTTGCTTGTCCGTGTCACGTACCGGTCAAACACTCATCCAATTCATGAATTGAGAAACGATTGGAGCTGCTCAGTTCATGAAAAAGCCAGTTCATGAATTGTGCAACACAAGCGCTATCCAATTTCATGAACCGGACGAGTTTTTGCCCGGTTCGTGAAATAGACAAGTGAAAAGGCCAGTTCAAAGAATGATCAGAAATTATCTCAGTTCGTGAAATGATAATTTTCACTTTTGGGATGTAACATAATTATATAGGCTCCTGAAGAAATATTTGATAGATTTTGATTTTAAAAAATTGTTTTTTTATCATAAAGAAAATACAGAATTTAAATCACGTTCTCTTCTAGGTCACCTTAAGTTAGTGTCTCAGTCATGTGCATTGTTGTTCATTGCAATCAAAAAGTGCACGATAAAACGCGCCCTGAAGTCACATCCTCTGTCGGTCTTTCAGTAGATTCCTGAAGCTCTCCTGCCTGGGTCTGTGATGCTGGAGCTGGTATCGATCCTGGCAGGGCTGCCACATCTTGCTACACTGTTACCGACACCCCCCACCTCACCATGATTTATATTTTATTGTTTTCGTGTAGCATGTTGAAATATTGTTGTTGTTTTTTCTCTATTAATGTCTTATAAGCATATACCATATTAGATCCACAGTTTCTCTCGATTCAAATTTGACGTTTAAAATGTACTTTGATTAAAAATTAATTTTTATAATCAATTAATTATTTTATTTTTTAATAGAATATATTTCAGATTTAAATATATTTCGATTAGAAATTCATTTATAAGATTTTTTATAAATGTATTTTAAATGTACCAAATTTAAATCAAGGGAAGTTTTAAGTTTCATTTGGTGAATACTTACATACAATACATAAAAAAAAGTTATAAATACTTATATATAGATATCGAGTGGTGGTTTAAAAGTTTTAAAAATGTAACAAAATAAAACTAATTTTTAATTCAGGTTTATTTTGAGTTAAAAACTACAATATTAACTATGCTTATAAAAATAGTTAGTTGTTTACTAATTAAATATTTATAATGAAATATATAATTAAATGCTATTACAAAAATTACATCTCATTCAAATAACTTATAATATTATAACTGTAATAATTTTTTAGAGTTAGAAATGTAAAGGGAATGCCACCACCAGGGTCCTATATTATTTGACCACCCATTATATTTTCACCACGATATGGATTCTGTAACTGACCAATCATATAAAGCTCGTTAAAAAATAAAACTAGTTAAATAATTCACTAAAGATTTTTCTTCCCTTGATTGTATAACTGTTCCTCATTTCATTGAAGTAAGGTCGAAACTGAAAGACCCTTCTATTATTTGGAGTTCTTACATCAGGCAGTGATTCTGGCCCACTCGAAAAAAAAATAACGTACATTTTTTATACCATACTATGATAGATATTTCAACAGAATCATTTCTAGAGTTAACTATCGGGCCATATCTATAAATATATAGAATATTTAATACTATTGCAGTATTTGTGATAAATATTTTCAATTCATGTTTATATCTCTGCGTCCTATCCGTTCGGGTTGAACGCCTATGTACTAATCACACTAATTTGTTAGGGATTAGGCAGGTTTAATTTAGATGAAACGTACCCGCATTTGCGTGGATGGAGGGTAATTTTTTTTTTAGGAAAATCACCCTCAGTAAACCCGACCGGGGTCTATAACCCGGATCTCCCCGGCAATATTGTTTATTGCGAGAGTAGCGCCGTAGACAATGCAGCCAACGAAGCTAGTTTATATTTATTAATCTATTTCTATGCAATACTTTTGAAAACACAGGTTTGTGTACCATTATACATTTTCACGAAAAAAACCGATATAAAGTGTTATTCTATAGTTTCCTCTACAAATAGAGCATATAGTGTGCACAGTAACTATCTCAATAACTTTATTACTAAAAACGTTATTCTAGAATTAAAAATGTCATCTCACCTATATAATGTAATTATACAGGTATAATATGATAATATATCTAAATTAAAAACTGCTAATCTGAAATAATGTTTAATGTAAACTAAACACTTCCCTATATTTATTATTTGCAATATTTTAAACTTTTTGATTTGTTTAATGTAATATTCTTACTTTATGCATATTTTTTAACTCATCATCTAGAGAATATTATAAATGTGAAAATTCTCACCCTTGAAATTTTTTTTTTTTACGTTTCATGTGCCCCCAAACTCAAAATAGTTGGTCTGAAAATTCGTCGCCCCCCCCCCCCAACCCCCCATGCTCGTCTGTCTATATAGCTTTCTACAAAAACAATTTGATGGCTTTCACTCAACCATAATAGTTAGATGTGATATGGTCATACCTTAAAAAGTTAATTTAATTACAACCTTAAAATTAAGGGCTATCTAAAAAGAACCAATATTTGAAAATTCGAATTTATTTAAAAATCGATCTAACAATTTTGATCAACATTATTTATGTCTGGAGAGTTTTACATAATTATAAAAATAATATATTTGTGCTCCAGAAATTCATACAAAGAGGTATTTATATTTACTTTATTTTAAGTTTAAATGTCAGCCATTTTATACTTATTCTGTAACTATATTTCTATTTAAGGTACTGTACGTACAACATAAATTCGGAGCAAATATTTATGGTTACGAGAACCATAATTCTGGGGTTTTACGATAGCATTAAAAACAATGTTGTTGCAAAACAACTTTTATATTAACACATATCATTCCAAATTGTGTTCAAACGTGATGTAACGCATGCATTTTCATCATTTTATTTCCACATGTGACAGGTTCTTATATCATTCTTTGATTAATTATAGTGATGAATAAAAAATGTTAATGCTTCATTTTTGAGTGACGTCCAAGCACACAATTATTAAAAAGGTGACTTGCGAGATTGTAAACATGCAGAAGAAATATTGAGTCATGAATTTCTCAAGTTTTTTTTTTATTCTTGGTCAATCTCAAGGAAGGCACTGAATGGTTATAAATGCTTGTACTTGATCATATAAATCACACGAAATAAAACGTATTGTGATACTGGAAAAAATAGTATGGATGTGCTGTACGTTTGTATCAGGGGCGTAGTTTGAAGTACAGTGGCCACGGTATACAGACAGGGCTTGTTACAACTGTTACCTGTGATAGTCTCAGCCACTATGGCCTCAGATACCCGCCTCGGCGGCGTAGTTGGCTAACGCGCTAGTCGTGTTGAGCTCGACTGCTGAGGACGGGGAGATCGAAGTTCGAATCTCGGTCGTGTGAACTGGGGGTGGGTTCTCCTAGTTGACCAATCTACGTAGCCTGAAGTTCAGTGGCCACGGTATACAGGGTTTGTTACAACTGTACCTGTGATATAGTCTCAGCCACTATGGACTCAATTGACCAGTTGACCAATCGTACGTAGCCTGAAGTTCAGTGGCCACGGTATACAGGGTTTGTTACAACAGTACCTGTGACATAGTCTCAGCCACTATGGCCTCAGTTGACCAATCGTACGTAGCCTGAAGTTCAGTGGCCACGGTATACAGGGTTTGTTACAACTGTACCTGTGATATAGTCTCAGCCAACTATGGCCTCAGTTGACCAGTTGACCAATCGTACGTAGCCTGAAGTTCAGTGGCCACGGTATACACTGTTTGTTAAACTGTTCCTGTGATAGTCTCAGCCACTATGGCCTCATTTGACCAATTGACCAATCGTACAGTACATAGGCCCTGCTCTACGCACCGCATATGAGAAATGTATTCTCGTTGATATCTGACAAATGAATGCTCATTTGAATGATGAGAACAATTCACAGGTATAGTTTAAACTCTGCTTAGCCCGGTAACACTCAACAACACGACATTGGTGTGTATGTTTTTATTTGTGTTGTAAGTGTATGTTTTAATTTAGAATTCATATTGGTGCGATCCATTGAACTTTATTACTCCCTTATAGAAAAGTTTGTTTGTTGTTTGTTCGTATAATGCCAATGAAAATAAAAAAAGTTTACCAACAATAATTTTACATTTAAAATGTGTTTTTTTAATTTTGAAATTTCAACTCATCTTAGAAATTTTAATAGCATTATTAACCTCATTTTTTGTGCTTTATAATGAAGCTAATTATGTAGATCGATAAATTGTGTTAATCGCTAAAACTAAGATTTATAAGCCCTTTAATTGATAAATAAGTATATTTCTTTATTTAAATACTTCCTTTCATTGTTAAAATCATTACTGACGTACTTATGTTTCTATTATTCTCGTTTGAAGTCCTATAATTTGTTGCTGAATTATTAAATAGTTTGGTTATATGCCTAAGTTCCACACCAGGTAGGGCCTAATACAATTACTATTTGTGGATTGTGGATGAATCCATCACAATCCACAAATAGTAACACACTAGTAGACGCTTTTCTTACAGTAGACTAGACTACCGATGGTGGGGAGATTGAGGTTCAGATCTCAGTTGGGTGTACTGAGGATAATTTATCCGAAATTGTTTTCCACTCTTCCTCCACGCCAATGCTGGTACACTTACTTTAAATATAAGCTTTATAATCACTATCGTAATTAGTATATAAGCGTATAACCCGAAAGGGTAGTAAGATGTGGCAATAAAAAAAACTAAAAATTTAATCTTTATATTAATCTGAGAATAAATACCATAGTTTTTAACTAACAATGTTTCATAAAAAATGGCTAAACGCTTCTGGTTTTTGTTTAACTATTTATTTTCAAAACTATTCACAACATCAAAAATGGCTTAGTTTTGTTTTTAACTCACGCCCCTCTTGCATCCTCTTTCGGATGTTAAGTCTTGTTGTGAAGGAGCTACACGGTCAACATCTTTGGATTAGTATTACCGCTAGGAGTCGTATCCAATGTGTCGTCGGCACTCACACTGTGGTGATTTTCAAGATGCAAATGAGTTCCCTCTGCTTGAATAAGTTGTAATGAGTTCACTGGCAGCTCTAGCCGACTATAACATAGTTAGTCGAACTTTGTAGTGTACGACCTTGGAATAGTTTGTCAGAACATGCCCGACATAACACTCCATTCATCAACTAACAACTTAACTTCAGCAGTGGCTCACTAGTTATAAGACTTTTTAAAGAGATCATCTTACAGTCTATTAACCGGTTTATTAGATACATGATTACGCTTACACCAGAGATCGCATCGCAGGGAGTTTTTCTGCATTCTTCACTTGACAGCCAAATACGGATAATAGAAATTTTTAAATAATACTATTTTTTTTAATGTTGTAGTATTTTTCTATATTTACTATTGAAAAACTGTTTTACTGGTTTCAATTCCACTGTGTGTTTTTTTATGAAGAATACGACCTGATTCGAGTTGTATTACCTGCCTGAGATACACGTTACCCGTGGGGTGGAACGGACTAGTGAGACTCATATTGCATTTGATCACCATTGACATGGGAGATCAGATTTCTAATCCCAACTGTGCTGGCGGCCGGGGTTCAATCCTCGGTCCCAGCACAGATTTATCTGATTACCAAACCCTTCCTTCACCTCTGACAAGACATCTTGTGAATGTGGGGAATGCCAGGCCTCCACCGTGGTTCGGATTCCACGTTAAACTGTAGGTTCTCCATTTCATCTCACAATAATCCTACCATTACACATTAGCGTAAGTGCGTACAACCCGAACGGGTAGTAAGACGCGGTGCTAATAATAATAATAATCTAATCCCAAACGGGTATACAGCCATTGATTTTTATTCTTATTTAGCACCACGTCTTACCACCCGTTCGGGTTGTACGCGCTTACGTGAATGTGTAATGGTAGGGTGATTGCGAGATAAAATGGTAGACCTACAATTTAATATGGAATCCGAACCACGGTGGAGGCCTGGCATTCCACACATTCATAAGTTGTGATTAATACACGTATTGTCAGAAGTGAAGGAAGGGTTTGGCAATGAGAAATTATGCTAATTGTTTCAGGGACTATGAAGGTTATATTTAAAGGAAGTTTGCCCACATTGACGTGGAAGGAGAGTGGAAAAACCACTCTCAGTACATCCGACAAAGATCCTAATTTCGGTCTTCCTTCATCGGCAGTTTAGTCTACTGCGTTAGACCACGCGATCACCGAAGAGGGTCTTTGATTTTCCACATCCGATTTTCCCTGTGGTTTTTCCATCTTCATAGCCAAGATAATGCGTGTATATAGGTTATAAGCTACCATTCATCAGCTATACCATTTTGATTAAATCGTGGAAAAGATCTGTATTGAGCTTTCGAATATAAAAACAAATTAAATTAGAAATAGGCCAAGGGACAAAACTCAGATAACTGTCTACATGCCAACACCTTTACTTTCCATTCAAGCTATCTGCAGCTTATACTAATTTTTAGGTAACGCAATTAGGATGAAGACTTTAAGGTAATGCACCAGCATTTCTATTTAGAGAATTATTCATTTATTTAGAAAAGTTAACACGTTTTCCTATTAAATGTAAGAAACCTTAATTATTTATTTTTGTATGGGTGTTATTTTCTAAACACTCAAACCATATTGACAATAAGAAAATTGATCCATTTTTACATCACTTAGTACTAAACGAAATATTAAAAGCATTTGCAAATAATTCATTTTATAATTTTTGTTTAAAATATATTATAAAACGTTTATGAAGTACTCCTGTTCACTTTTAATTTTAAAACATTATTTCTTGGCCTATTTATTTAATTTCAAAAGTAAATTTAGAAAAAACTTTGAAGGTGACTATATATTACAACTAAATATCTACATCTAATTTTTTTTTTTACTATTTTTAATCAAAGATATCTGCTTCGGTGGCCGCATGGTCTGATACTCTGTTCTCGCAGTAGACTAGACTTCTGATAACGGGGGATCGAGGTTTGAGTCTCGGTCAGGTGTACTGAAGTTTTTTTCCCAAAATGGTTTTCCAATCTCCCTTCACGCGAATGCGGGTACACTTCATATACATATAACCTTCCTCATCAATATAACTATTAAAGTAGGCTAATTAATGTGCATAACGTGAAGTAAGACGTGGTGCTAAAATACATCTAATAGGGCTTTGAGTTTCAAGTGTATTTCTAACATAATATAATAACAGCATTTTTTAGAGTAGTGCTACGCACAACTAATCTGTACATTAATACTTGAAAATATTTCTTAAATTAGTTGTCTGGAAATTTTTAAGCTATAAAATATAATTGCCATATACCACGGATCTTAAAATAGAGATAAATTAAATATGATATAAATCTTGAGCCACACATTGACTTGCCTCTCCTGATAACCTTAGTGTTATCATAACATGTAAGCTATATTGAAACAAAGTGCAGAGTTGAATAAATTCAATTAAATACTCAGGAGTGTTCTAGTTCATTTTTTACAACTGAGAGATTTTTACATTGGATCCTTCCTAATCATTGGACATTTTTTATTACTGTTTATTTAGTACTGCATCTTATTACCCGTTCGAGTTTAAACTTTATTACGGTTCATTCCATCGGTTTAGCCCCTCATTTTTCATTACATCATACAAAGAGGATAAGGGTTTGCGGATTCAGTCTGCAATTCACAAATCAAAATATTAGCCTAACGATCTATATCGCTTTTGTCAAATTAGGAAAAAAGGCCAAAATAGTATGTCGTCATATATTCTGTCCCCCCACCCCCCTCCTCGGATAACATAGTACTTAGGTTGGTAATAAAGCTCGAACCAGACGTCACATCATGATTTTTTCTTCTACTATTTAAAAAAACATGCAATTTAGATCAGTGAAACAGTTTAATCTCATCTTAAAAAATAATACAAGATCGAAAAATAGCTATTTTAAAATGAAAATATTTATTAAATTTTTATCTATTATACTGTTCTCAAGTTAATATTGTGGAAAGCCGTACGTATGTGCTTATACGTAAGTCTTCATGTTCGATCGTAATAGTGTATATAATGTCCTGATTAATTAGTTTTGAGATGGACTCTGCCAGTTTCTCTTAAAAATTACCTAAACAAGCAGTAATAATTTTCCTCCCCTTCTACTTCACCCAGCCTTGTAGCTGTGGTAAGGCCTCGAGTTAGTTTTCTGACACATGCCTCTCTCCTGTTTTCATAAGAGAAGAAAATTTATTTAAAAAAGTACCCTTAGTTTGCTCCAAAGAAGTAGCACGCTTATAATGTTTCCACTATTTCATAACTTGTAAGAAATAGCGATTGTGTAGTAATTAGTCCAGGTGAAAATAAACGGAGTGTACATACATGCATGCAATGATTAGACATAATGTCTTGAAATGCCCCTGACCACAAACCAATCAATAGGTTTATCCCCCACACAAACTATGTTCATCCCTTATAACAGGAACCCCTTCGGAAGGTATGGGATGAGCCCCAGAAGGGATGTTCGACTAAGCTCTAGACACTCTAATGATGAACAGAACACAATCGATCATCTCCTTCGTTATTAGAGATATTAGTTACTACGTCATTGTCCACAACGAGGTATAGTCACAAGGCTAGATGGCATTGATTTAACCCCAAACGCATGCTCCGAGGATAATTTATTCATCCTATTAAACTACTCTCTCGCTTTAAGAGAAATTGTGCTTAATTTATCCCTAAAAAAAATTTCCATGGCATTAGCATTCAAACAAGTTGTACCAACCGAGGGAGTGGCCTTCACATATTGGTGAACTAATACCAACATTTGTGTTTAGAGGTTGTCATGTGGGCAGCAAAATGAACCCTCAAGCTGATAATCTCGAGTTTCTAGACCAGAACCGCTACTTCTTTATTAAAGTAGCTCCTCAATATTTTCCTCGTGAGGCTGAGTTGACCTTATACCAGACCCAATGTTTCACATAAATATTTGGAAGAACTGTAAATCAAACCCAGGAACTCTGGATCTGTTAAGAACTTTGACCACTAGCCCACAGAGGTAGTCAGTTTACCTCTATACTTATCATAATGGCTCATTCCACAGGGCTCGAGTGAGAAAGAAAGAAAAAAACGTTCTCACCAACCTGGTAACAGTCACTCGAGCCCTGTTGGGTGTGTGTAGCACAGTAGTTTTTTCTCTACACTGATGGACGCATGGTCTAAGTACCAAGCTCATTTAGTCAGATTTGCCGGTGATATAGAGGTTAGAGCTCGAATCTCAGCTGAGTGCACTGAGGGTGTTTTTCCCTCAGTGGTTTCCCTCTCTCTCTCTTTCTCTCTCTCTACGCAATTTCTAGTATATTTTTTTAAAATCTACCTTCATCCCTGCTTCCTTAGCGTAATTAATATATATGTATACAGCCCAAACGAATAGTGGACGAGATAGAATAAAAATAAGCTTATAATCAGCCAAATTAAAATTGTACCGAAGCACGAATAAATAACTACACTCATTTTAGTGATGCCTTGGGAATCTGGTACGCCAAATATAACAACAGCATCAATTAAATAAGATAATCTATTATATTATGTGTGATCGCAATAATAAGCCAATTAATATCCTTAAAATGTCCTTTTCTAAGATTAACGTTATTCAAGCAGACAAATTGTATCTGCGCTTGAAAATATCACTATGTTAATTATTTTCAATACATTTAAGTAGATCTAGGTATTTAATAGATCAAATAATATTTGAAAAATTAAATGACAGTTATTTTAAACCTTTTACGAATAATTTGTTTGTCACCAAAATTGTATTATCAGTGGTTCGTTCTTCGCAGATAACACTCGCTACGCCAGTCTTACATCAACTAGAAGAATTGATCGGTGCGATCAGGAATAGAAGCAAAACATCACGCAAGACTTTCAAAGAATGGGAGCACCAAAAACAATATTTAGTTTATCCCTCCACTAGATCACGATATAAACTTGTGCGATGTTGAGCTTGTCTCAGTTTAGGGATATGATGTTGACGTCCTTCCTAAACTAAAAGAGTGACAAAATAAAACATAAATAACAATGGCTATGTTTGTGAAACAAACGAACGTCAAGCAGTCTACTTTTTTATTCATAATATTATTTCGGTTAAAACATATAATTTAATTAATATTTAAAAAAATTATCATACTCATTCTCTTTCAACATCTCTAACGCAAAATTTTAATTACTCTCACAGGTTCTCAAAGTTATTACAAACATATTAACTGAGCTGAATACATTTTCAATTATGTTAATAAAATATAAGGATATGGTTTAAAAAATTACCCAGAAACTCGTTACGTTTTGGTGGTTTATTTTATCCTCTTTCGTACAAAATGTAATACGGATAACATTGTATGAACTGGGTCAAACTCACTTTGTGTTACATTCTTCAAAGCTTAAATCAAAACTGATCTTAGGGTTATTGTAAAAATGACGTGGTTAACATAGTTTGTAGTACAAACTAACTGAAGTAACAAGATGTAATTCGCCTTGCGACGCAATTTTGCATGAATAATTCTTAACTATTCTTTATCTATATCTTTAGTTTACTTTTTTTGAACTATGATAAATATTTGCGTACCGACGAATAAAATGCGTTTTCGCTTGTGTAATAATTTAGAATGTTTTCTAAAATTATGTGTAATAAACGCCTAATCATGCTAAATAATTGGGATAAGTGCTGTGAGCCAGGTGGTCATTTTAACATTTTCAATGTAGATGTTTATCTATCGTAATATATAATTATTATGTTAATGACTGATGAGTGAGAATATTGACATTTTAATATATTATATATATTTTTTTACGTATTAATTACCACAAGTCCTGCCTATCAAAATGTCTACCTACTGGGGTGAGAGTGAGGAGAGTAGAATTTAATACGTACAGCGCGGAAGGTTAATAAATACGAGAGAGAAATAAATAAAAAGTAGCTTGAAGTTAAAAACATAAACTGAATAAAATGCGCAAATGAAGTTTGGAATGTTCAAATACATAAACAAATTCTTAAATAATACTTTTTTTTACATAAGGGAATACTACCCATATGCTGACAAACCCATAATATGTAAAGGGTAGCCTATCTAAATTTACTTCAGGCGTGACTGGCCCTCATGTTATATCAAGTAGATAGAGAGACTCCATAAAAAGACTTTCGATTCGATCCACGCAGCTGACGCCGATGACGTCAAAGCAAAAATTTAAAAATAGAGAAGGCATCCAATAACACAAATATGCTGACCTATGAGTAAAAATGTATTTCCAATTGTAGCTTTAAAAATAAAAAAACTACCTACGTCCATAAAAATGCAAAAATACTTTTCCCGTTCCTGTTTATTCGTGTGCCATTGTGCCAGGACCGGTCATCGCTGACGTATACCATTTAATTTAAGAATACACAAAGAGGAAGGGGAATTTTAATAAACCTGGTTGAGAATTAAAACATTATAGGCTGAAAAACAAGCTTAAATGCATTTTATCGACATATACCCCAGATTTTATGAGTGATATGCTTTCTTCCCTTTTATCTTTACTAAAACTGTTTCTGATGCTATAATTATAACAAATACAAATTAAGCAACTAAAAGGTATTGCAACAGAAGTTTTAATAGTGTTTTAAAGATTTTTCCCAACCTTAATTAGAAATATTTTTAGTTTCGTCTTGGAATAAATATTTCTTAATCCTAATTTAGGTATGGGGTTGTTGGGGAGGAGGGAAAGGGTGGTATAAACAAGTTGGAGATCACTATAATCGTTAAGTGTGTGTATACATTTAAATCTATAGATGTACTTCCAGGCCCTTAAATTATGTTTATAGCCTGTAAAAACTGTTGCATAAATCATAGATACATGTGTGTAATGAAGTTTAATAACACGCCTTTTTACTAACCTAGGGGTTCCGGGTTCAATTTCCATTACATTGAAAAAAGTATTAATTAAATAAAAACTCATTTCCAAGTCAGTGGCACCCGCATCAGTGGACAAGCAAACTAAAATCCAAGCTCGTCTGGTCCAGTTTTGCCGATGACAGAGAGGGTCAGGGTTCAAATACCAGCCAGGTGTATTAAGGTGCTCTTCCCCTAAAATATATCCTACTCTTTCTTAATGTTAATACGAGTATATTTATCTTGGTGCCTTTGCCATCCTTAACCAAAAGTGTAATTAGAAATAAAATAATTTAAAACCACGTCTTACTACCTGTTCAGGCCATACGCTTATGTACTACCTATGCTAATTAGCTAGGGACGAGTAAGGTTGAATTATAAGAAGTGTGACCACATTCGTATGAAGGGAAAGTGGGAAAAACATGTTATAAAAAGTACCTTCAGTAAACCCGACCGGGATTCTAACACCAATCTCCTTGTCATTAGGAGTCTAATTTAACACTAGGGTGACGCCTAAGACTATACGTCCACCGAAGCAGGTGTTAGTGTAATTAAATGCGGAAGGGTATTAAGAAACGGTGCAAAAAATGTAGATGACCGGGGGACTGTTTGATGGTTCTGTTCTAGATGAAAGTTAGTTAGTAAGTCGTGTGTTGATATAATCAGTTGGTTCAGAAAGTGCATGTGAAACACCCTTAGTAAATAAATTGTGATAAAGTTTGACACAGAGTGAGTGCAAACAAAGTTTAACATCGGTAGTAAATCCCATTGTTAATAGAAAGTGAATCTGCTGGGCGCAGAGCGTCCCGGACTTGTCGATGGCGTGGAAGCACGATATTCCCTTCTCCCATCTGAAAGTGGGTCAAATTTGTGATGTGATCTTCACTCCACTAGTGCTTATGTACTGTACCCGCTCTTGTCTCAACATCGCCAGATGTGCATTAATTAGTTTACCTTATTGCTAGTTCATCGTGGGTTTCTCCGTCGTTTAAACAAACCCGATAAACTTTATGAACATTTGAATTGAGTAGTGAAGTAAAATTACTAATAATAATAATTCTCAGTTTTATTCTCAAGAAATTATAAATTTACTCCGGGTCTTTTAAAACTCCTCATAAAAATCAAACATTTTATGATTTATCTAGGCTTTACACAACAACAACAAAATTAATAGAAGGCTTTCACCATTTAGCACTAATATTCTCAAAGTAATGTTGCGATATCTGAGGTGACATAAAACCATATATATATATATATAAACTCTCAATACATCCTGCTCTGACCCAAACCCCAACATCTCCATCTTAAGAAAATCAGACCAGATGAGCTTGTTCGCTTGTCCACCGATGCTAATAGATATGAAATTTAATCTAGTAATTTTAATAACTACGCTAACCATCCTCGTTTCAAGTGGTCAGAGACTTGGTTGCTGGCCTAGGGATCCTGTGTTCGATTATTGACCTATTCTGGGGGATTTTTTTTATCAAGGGGAATAGTTCCCACCGTCCCCAGGGCTTGGTTAATTAGGCTTAGATTGGGATAAGATCTTAATTTGCCTCAGCACGTCATATTCACTAACATCATCCCTTCAACTCATCGTGACATGGAAAGGATGTACGATTAGTATATTCGGGCATCTCCTGGGCAACAGTACATTATTACCGGATAATCTTTCAGCAAACTGAGCTACAGAGTGATGTAGCTCAGACATGCAATTATTATTTTTATTATTATGTTTATTATTGTTATTGTTAACTTATGCTTTACTATTTAGTGCAATTAAATAGTATACAAATTGTTAAACAAATTTTAACTATTTTTAGTACTTAATATATTAGGGAAATAGTTCATAAAACCTATCTATAAAATAATATATTATTCAACAAGTATACTTGGGATTAAAACTAAAATAAACTTTCTTGGGGAGTATTCAAACAATATGTGGTGTACATATTCCCACGTATATTTGAGAACTCATCTAAATAAAAATATTAAATTATTTAAAAAAATACATTGTTGAAGTTTAGTTTTCTATTATATTAAAAAAAACGTATAATGCCTGTCAGCTATAAAAAAAATAACATGCAATAACTATCAAAAGATTACTTTTAATAAAACTCTCTACTATGAAAAATGGCATTAATAGTATAAGTTTATCAACTAGTAGTTTGATTTAAAGTCTGCATTTAATCCACTTGTTTTAATTGCTTGTCATAAATCGTACTCATGTTCCCACCACAACCGAGATATCGTAACGGCGTCAGGATAACACAAAGTCTGTATCTACTGTATTCCCGACAGAGCAACTCGTTGTAAATTACACCTTTCCATGTAGCCCACACTTTTCATCAACCGAATATAGGTTACAAATATAGGTTGTAGTACGTGCCGTAGACCTATTACTTTTGTTTTTTACTCAAGTGTGTTTATGTCGGGACAATTATCAAAATGGGCACTTAAAAAAAATAGCAATCATAATGTATCGGTATTTTTCCATTTTTAGTTTTAGTTTTAGTTTTGACAATATTGATTTATAGATAACATATTTTTTCTATTATTAATTTTATATCATAATAAATTAATTGTACATTCTTTTTAACAGTAAATTGACATTTGTGTATAAAATAAAGTGTAACTCTTCAACAAATAGTGAACGTACAAGTCAATCTACATTCACAATTTGTTAGATTAATGTATTTTAATATACTAACATTAATTTTAATTTTAAATTCGCTATTACCTTAGTTCATAGTTAATGATAATATAAGCAAACTTTCTTTCAATATGCAAAATTTGAACTACCATTAAGCTCTCCCTATTTTTACTTTCTCGCTATCTTACAGGTAGAGAAATTATTGTGATCGTCAAGAAAATTGAACTCGGGATTTTGATGAATCTTGACGTTTCATGACCTCCAGAATCCGAAAAAGTGGTTTTTAAATTTCCATCTGTCTGTCTGTCCATCTCTCTGTACTTCGGACTAGAGCCTAAGCTATTTTACCAATCAGGCTAAAACTTGGTATTTAGGGTTTTCATAGAGTTGCCTAGAGGTGTTTTTGAAATTGGATATCTAACCCTAAAGTTAAAGGTAGTTTACTGAAGGGGGAAAAAAGAAAAAGCAGATTTTCTTAAAATCAGCTCAACCGATTTTTATTAAATTTCATTTATGGACATCTATAAATATTAAAAACCAAATGGCTATTCTCAATATATCGGCAAAATGACTTTAAAGGTTCTGGTCTGATGCGTAAATTATTATTATTTATCGTATATCAGTAACTCTTTGAGATATAACATTACTTACCATTAAAAATATAAAGGTCTATGTATGATAAAAATCTTTTAATTGAAACATATGTTTATAAAACCAATAATTTTCAAGCTATATACAATTATATATATATATTAACTTTTGAACACTAAAGGTAAAGTATTGCGACCGTAAGAAATCCAACCCTAAATGTTGATGGATGTGGACGTCTCATGACCCCTCGAACCGCAAAAAGTGGTTTTTGCAATGCCATCTGTAAAATGTCTATTTATATTTTCCTATGAAAATGAATTTTAGGGTACTTTACAGAAGCGGAAATTTCTGTATTTCCACAAATATTTGAGATACTAAATACCTAACATATCATTGCAAAATTGTAGTACCATTAAAAATAAAAAACTTTTATTTGAAATATATTTTTATAAACTTAATATTTTCTTAGATATTGGTAAATATATTAATACAATAATGTGAGCTTTAGTTGTAAAGAGATACTACTTAAGTTTTAACACAATTCTCCAATGCCATAGAGTAATTAAATATGAGTAAGTCTCTCAATAAGTTTGTTATTTTTCCTTTAACCACTTAGGAGAAATGTTTGTACAACAATGGTCTATCTCCTTCATTTCAGACTCAATAGTCAGTATTTATATTTTTTATTGGTCAAAATTTATAAATGAGAAATTGAATAGCTATGTGATGACCTGAAGATGTGAAACACCTAATAAAATGTTATAATTTTAACCAAAATTCGAAATTTTAGTATGAAGTGTTGATCCTTGTGGGCCCAAAATTGATCGTTTTTATTGGTCCAAACATAAAAATGAGGACATTCTTTAAAAATAAAATTATAAAATTTAAAACTGGGACTCAACAAATGTTTTACGTGAATATAGTGCAATATATGCTTGGGTTTTCTAGTGTATATTATTTCTTTTCACATGTATTACGAGTTTTGAGTAAATATCTCCATTTTTAAACAATAGAGCGAGAAAGTCCACGCGGAATTCCGTAACATTTATTTTTCAATCAAATGTAATCAAACAAATTGCCAACTGTGGACAATTTGGTGCGTTTTTATTATACTCTTTACACGTCCTCACCCATATGTTTTCGTAGTTTCAACCCACTTCCTCAACTTAACGAGTATATTTCCAACAATTATATAAAGCGACCTCGCTGATAGATATAAACATAATTAATATTTAAATTACTAAGAGATTTGAGTTTCAATAAATATATGTTTGCTATAACCACAAGCATGCGCTTACTTTTCAACATCTATGCTTTTAGAACTACATTTTAAATTATTATTCATACAAATCCCGATACATGTAAATACAAGGAGACTATTTCCAAGTTTGTCCTAGACACAAATAAGAGAAGAATGCGAGATAATTGTAATCACATGTCATCATTCAATGTGTGTGATTCAACAAGAAACTCTATAAACTATAGAGGATTTTGAAAACTTATGGGTAACCTGCCTTAAATTTATATAATCGCACATTTATTAAGATGTAGATAGTTCATATGTATCTAATACTTGTGTATAATTAATATAATCATTCTAAATTACAAAAGAGGTTGATTTGAAGTTATCAATCACACAGTCCACAGGCGAATGTTATGAAAGAAATGTTGGAACATTACTATTATTACTATTGTTTAACGAAAGAAAAGGAACACTAACAAAATTAAATTATTAAAACATTGCTAATAATTTAAGTTTCAAGTTTACAAGTGTCATCCAATTGAGTTTTTAATAGGCCATATGACTTGGTATGGACCTAATTATCTCTCAAGCTTAGAAAAAAAATTTTTTTTGTTTGTTTCGGTGGCCTGAATCTAGGTCAATATCGGAGAGACGCTAAGTTTCAGACGTTGTCTGACCCCCTTTGAGAGATGGGCTAATGTCCCCTTGGAGTCGAAATTTAGCCCTTACGTGATGCAGAAAAACGTGCGTGCTACGAGTGATTTGGGAGCTCATTCTAAAAGCACTCCCAGGCTCTAATAACCCTACTTGCGTGCTTAGCGCCTGTGAAAAGAATAATTCAGATAATATACAATAGCCCCGTGGCTTCTTTGGTGCTTATTGACAGCTCACAACTGACTTCTCACACTCAACATTTAGGTATATACCTAAATTAATTTTGACTGTCAGAAGTGACAGCTACTAAACAAACACATGTTTTTGCAGATCATATGGTTCGGCGTAGGGATAAATAATTTGGTCTAGTAACTTTTCAAAGCCGTCAGCTGTCAGTCAGCACCAAAGAAGCCATGGGGCTATTGTATGTTACCTCCTGCATTCGATTTAAAGTATCAAGTAACAAAAAAATAATTATACTATTTAGTAATTTTTGGAAGTAAACTCCTTGACCTTCCAACAGATTTAATCAGCTAGTCTTGTAATAAAAAGGTAATAAAAGTATTATTATTTTTCTTTCTCTCTTCCCTGATCGATCGTCTTTCAACTCCTTCGGGATGTATTGTTCCTTAATGAGCAGCAACACACTATACACAGCACTCCTCCGCCCGCCCTGCAGCGTCCCTGTTCAAGTACCATTAGCGGGAGTGTTGTCGGGTAAATGGAGGCAGAAGCTTTTTACATGATTGCAAACATTCCCGTCAAAGTCACGGTCAAGATTAATCCCGATATTATTAGCACTAAATAATGATCATAAAGATAGAATTGGATGTGAATAGTTTTAAACTTTTAAGAAAACAAATAACAGTAAAACTTCTATAATCTGGACTAAAAGGGGAGTACAAAAGTTCAAAAGTCTTGATTAAAGAGAATAGCAGCAGTTAAATATAAGAACTTAAAAAAAATCATAAGCAAAAGTGATTATTTCTGGATATGAGTTTGCACAGACATGTGGTAGATTCTTGTCACAAAAATTGTTTGAGATACGAGGTAAGAATACTTTATGCATCTTATAGCGGAACACACTATTTTAAAAGAGTCAGTTAAACCATCCAAATAAAATAGATAGATGGAATAGATTTATTCACTTTAAATAATATTTTATGATGTTGGGATGTATGCGGGAAGCTAAGTCAAGGCACGTATTTTATAGCTATATTACAACTTATTATTATTATTATTATTATTAGCACCGCGTCTTACTACCCGTTCGGGTTATACGCACTTACGCTAATGTGTAATGGTAGGAGTAGGGTGATTGTGAGATGAAATGGAGGACCTACAGTTTAACGTGGAATCCGAACCACGGTGGAGGCCTAGCATTCCTCACATTCAAAAGATGTCTTGTCATAGGTGAAGGAAGGGTTTGGTAATCAGATAAATCTTTGCCGGGACCAAGGATTGAACCCCAGCCGCCAGCATATATTACAACTTGTGATGGGCTGAAAGTATTTAATCCTCCACAATAAAGGATTATACATTTGTTCACTGTTTCAAAATATTTGCCTTATAAAACATCTAATAAACCACCAATGAAATGTTTCTACTTACCATGATCTCAGTCTTTGTGAACTACATTTTGGTTACATACACAATCTTATTGAAACTCACGAGCCGATGGCCCATTCAAATTTATTTGAAACTTCAACTTTAGTTGAGACTTGGGGAGAAAGGAGGAACGTCGCGTCGCACGCAAGCGCATGAAGTTTCCCATTCCAATAAACTATTCTAGTCGAGGGAAGCAAGCATCACGTGATAGTCTTCCTCCACTATACTAAACGGGAACGACGCAGGGGAAAACAAGACTCCCCTCTAACTACCCCAACTTCGCGATATAGAACTTATTATTCACTTACCGACCGAAGAAGACACACTGCTACGTTTGATTGTAGTCACCTACTGCCCAACATTTAGCTGATTTGTGTGAGAATAATGGTGGTCTCGCCGACTAGGTGGAGGAATTCCTTTAGGCAATTATAGGTCTCCTTTTGAGATAAACTTAGTCGCTTTACGCCTGCTTAGATGTGTTAGGATATTGTCTAACATTTGTTTTGTTGAGTGGCAGGCAGTCTGTCAATTTATTTAAAGTCGATTTGTAATTTATTAATGCAATTCGTTTAGGAGTAGCCTACTCAATCTTTCCAACATGTTGCTGAGATGCGGTGCGTACTTGAGATTATGTTTGTGTAGGAAGCTAATCTTAGTTACTTACATTACGACGTGTATCAGTAGTCAGTTAATTTAATTTCCGTTTGATGTCGTTAAAAACACCATTTCGTTTATTTTCTAGAATCTTAATTTATAGACCCGCCTCGGTGGCGTAGTTGGATAACGCGCTTGTTGTGTTGAGCTCGACTGCTGAAGACGGGGAGAGCGAGGTTCGAATCTCGGTCGGGTGAACTGGGGGTGGTTTTTCCTAAATGGTTTTCCACTCTCCCTCCACGCAAATGCGGGTTCACTTCCTCTAATTCAACTTTCCCAATTCCTAATCCATTAGCGTAAATAGTACTTAAAGCGTATAACTCAAACGGTTATTAAGACGTGGTGCTAAATATTATTATTATTATTAATAATAATTTATATGGGCTCGCCCGAATTGCGCCAATTCTCTTAGCTCGGACCCGAATTGCGCCAAGAGCTTAAAAGTGCCCCCCAGACCGGACCCGAATTGCGCCAATACCCCCCTTCCCA
>CABEEJ010000032.1:473419-533658 GCA_901482245.1 Timema douglasi
GATATTTTGATTCGTTAATCTAATTAAAACATTTAAATGCATTAAACTCACGTGTATTCTATTAGGTTTATGAATTTCAAAATATAATTTTATATTATATTCCTTCAAGGCTTTATCAAATCAGCTATATGACTAAAGTTAAATAAAGCAATACCCTTCGAAAATGTTAAAATTAAATTTCATATAAAAAGACTTATGTATTTATTATTAATTAACCTTCTCGTCTATATTTAGTTAGATCAATTTTGTTAAACGAACAAAAAAAATTTGATATTTTAAGCAACACATTTTACCAGCGGTTCGGGATGTAAGCATATGTATTAATTTCTCTAATATTTTAAGTACAAGGAAGGCTAAATTTAGATTAAGTGTATGACCATTTGAAGTAGAGAAGAAAACTTAAAAAAAATTAGTAAACCCTACTGAGATTCAAACCCTCACATCCCCATCATCGGTAGTTCAGTATATATTGCGAGAGCAACGATTTAGACTAGCGGTTGGAAACCTGCGGCTCGCGAGCCGGACCCAGCCCACCGACTTATTTTATATGGGCCGCAAAAGATTTAGCAAACAAACAATATTTGTGTTCATAAAATAGACTAAAAACTAATTACAATATGAGAAACATAAAGTAGAAATTCTATGCTTGAAATTTATTCCGAACTGGCCCAGTTTTAAAAATCCTTACGGTTCGCGATATAAAAAAGGTTGCCGACTTATACCGTTCGACCACCGAAGCGGTAAGCTATAAATTGAAAGTGCATTAAGCTACAAAATAATTTGTGTTTAAATTAGACCCAGAAGGAATTAATTTGTATGTGTCTACCTGTTTTTTTAATTACAATCAATCAATCCCTGAACATTTTCTGTTTCAGCCTTGGTCTGGCTCTGGTTTCTAACATGTGAATAAATAACTATAGTGAAATTGTCTTACGAATTTAGGTAAATGAAAGTTGTAAATTCACTAAAGCTAGTTTAATTTATTCAAATGCCAAATCATATTATATGCTGTTGTAGTATTTAACAGATAGTATCAATGTTAATCAAATATAAATATAATTATTTAGTTCAATTTTCTCAAGCCAAAAATGTCCTATTTCTAAATCTATATTTTTATTCCACTATTGTTATAAGAAAATTATGATTGTTATAACCTCTACGTCTTAATTGTTATGATTTTGAAATTTAATAAGAAATTAATGGTAATGAGGCTATTTTAAAATCTAGATTTATATTGGATTCGTTTTGGTGGGTATGAAATAGGAATCTTGTCTGATTATAACTAATGACTTGCTGTAGATTATTCGTCAGCCAGCTTAAATAACTCAAAACTATATGAAATTATTTATCTTATGCGTTTTTTGAATGGAGAATTTGTTTGAAATGGGATTCAACACATTTGATTGATTTCAACCAGTCACATTTAGTTTGTCATCACGAATAAAAGCATGCTAACTTTGTTAATTATAGCTATAAATAAAAGATTTTTTTTACTTTTAGTTTACAGATATGTCTGAAAAAATAAATATGTTTTAAAATTCGGGCACCTTATGGAAGGAAATAGCTCTAAGGAAGTTAAAAAATATAAACTGGAGATATTCTATTGGATGACCATACTCTCATCATTTTTATTATATAACGGTTTATTCAAATACTGTATAATTTGACAAAATGGTGTAATCTATTTTAGTAAATAGTTTTGTACAATTAATTGAATACTGGACCTTGAACTATATCACTAAATGAAAGTCCAAATTTCAATTGTTCTTCAAGGCAATATATTTTTAAACATAAGTATGTGTAAGGTTTGGTTGTTTTTACACTGTAATTAAATAATGAGTTTAGCACCATCCAAATGATTTGATACAACCATTTATTTAAATATATTAAGGCAATGGCCTATGCGTATTTGTCATTTTCAAATACGTAATTGATATTAAATATATATAACTATTAATTCTTTTTATAAAAAAATTACATTCCAATTTGCATTGGAACAAACTTATCTAACATCTAGAAGAGCTACTAAATCTACTTTCAGGTATTCATACGTCATTTCATAACATTTTCAGCGGTAAAAATGAAATAAATTATCAGTGTCTATAAAATATATGATAATAAAATAGTATAGAAATGTGTTATCAATGCCACAAAAAAAGATAGGTTTGTATTTTATATAAGGCTTTTCATAACAGAATTCTAGTGTATCTTTACTAAGATATGAAAATGTATGTCAAACAAAATAAAAGGTTCACCATAAACTAGAGGTCGTGTCCTTGTTTTGAGAGCCATGAGATGCGTCTGTTGATAACAGCGGCGCGGATTTCAGACAACAACAGCGCTCTGGATTTCATGTTGCTAACACTGACAGACCTTGCTTGTTCCTTAATGGCCCTGACCATACATTTCAAGGACCATTTTTGAAAAGTATAGAATTTGGGATCCATTCCAACACTATCTAAATCGATTATTTTATTATCTCAGTCACAATTTAAATACTTAATAAAATAAAGTGTGTAAAGAAGTCACAAGTTCAACATGAAACTTCTTTTTTCTAAAAAAACAGGAAATTTTAGATGCTACTGAAGCAAATGCTAATTTTATATACACAACTAATTATAATACTTGGATAAAAGTTGAATATAGAGGTAGGTTACCCGCATTTGTTTGAAAGGAGCGTGGAAAACTATGTAGGAAAAAATATCACCAGTACACCCGACCCGATCTCCCCGTTATCAGAAATCTAGTCTATAGTGACGACCGAATTAGACCATGCGGACATTGAAGCGGGTCATATTAATGTTAAAATATAGAATATATAGACTATGACATTTAATTTAATCACACAAAATAAATGTAAATCCGCTTGTTACTAATTTTTAAGTATATTGTAGAATCTAGTATGTTATTTTAAAAACAAATACATTTTTATAGAGTCTCGACAAAAGTGATATTATTAGGTTTAAATACGTTCCTAGAAAAAAGTGACCCTTAGCCTTACAAACTTAAAAACTAATATGGTTAAATTAAAAAAGGCCTTACAGCTAGTTTATCTAAGAGAGCATGGCCACTTGAAAGTGAGAGAGAAACAATAGAATGAGGTGTTAAGTAATCAATGTTGAGAGCTATTTGTTCTCTTACATTGGGCGAACTTGTTTGTTGGGTGCCCCCTATTCGAGGGCTGCTTAATGTGGGATGGAAGAGGACGCGAGAAAAAGGCAGTGTTTCTCCAGTTTTCATAAAAAGCAAATCTAATATTGCTCCTGTAGAAACATAAGTGTTTGTTTTTCTATACAACCTCAACAATCCTTGAATATTTGACATGAGCATTATTAGCATTTGATGAGAAACTTTTAGATTAAGATAAAAAGTTATCATCAAATTCTAGGACACTCTTGATCGATATTCAAGAGCTACTAAGATTATTTTGTGAAAATATTAACCTATTTGTTTCTACTGAAGAAATATTTGATTTATTTTGCAGAAAAATTGTGAAAGAATTTTAGGATATTAAAAAATATACAAAACAGAAAAATAATTATTTTAAAAGTAAAAAAACTATTAGATTGATCACAATTTCTCTTTTCTCAAGTGAATAATGCAGAAAACCCCCACTTTAATCAGTTTTTTGGTTCGAGCATAACCGTGTATACAATTTCCCGGTCGACCATCCGTGAGATGTGCTCTTAAGCTTCCTACCACCGAGCTCATTAAGTTCCTTGAACTGGCACTTGAAATGCGCTACGAATCAGTTCCATACTTTCTGCTTTCTCACCACGTGAATCCTAGACCTTCCAACTCACAACGATTCGCACCCAAAGTCTCTCAGAAGAGCTAAGGCGTGATCTGAATCACAATGCCATAACGATCATGCACACAACTGAGTTTTAGTATGGGAAATATAAAAATAGTATTTAAAACTACTTTGTGATCTAAATATAAAATACTTTTAAAGTGTTGTATTTTATAAATGATTAATGCTGGTTTTTTTATTATTTAAGCTATTATCATGATTACGGGACCTCTTAGATAGTTTGGCCTCCAATAACCACGTAGAGTGATTTTTTTCTAGCACCGCGTCTTACCGCCCGTTCGGTTTATACGTTTATGTACTAATTACGATAATTATTTTAGGGATTAGCAAGGTTATATTATAGTAAGTGTATCCACATTTTTATGAGGGCAGAATTTAAAACAATTTTGGATAAACCTCCCTCAGTACACCCGACCGATATTTGAACTTAGATCTCCCCGTCATCGGCAGTCTAGTCTACTGCGAGAGTAGCGCCTTAGACTATGCGGGAACCGAAGTGGGTTGGAGTAAATTGATGACATTGATAGTCTATTAATAAAGTTATCTTATAGAACCGATACAATGGTTTTAATATAACACCAATTGGAACCCATACACACGACCGTTGACGTTTATACAGCCTTAAAGACTGGTAACGTTACGTGCTAACAATAAGGTTTTTGTCATCATGTTTCACAACTCGTTCGGATTATACGTATATAATATGTACTAATTATGCTAATGTGTTAGGGTTGAGGAAGGTTGAATTTATAGGAAATATACCCACATTTGAGAGGAATGAGAGTGGAGAATAATTTAGGGAAAAGCACCCTCAGTACACCCAACCAGGATTACACCCCCGATTTTCTCGTCATCGGCAGGTTCAGTATATTGCGAGAGTGACGCCTTCTCAGTCGACCATTGAAGAGGGTACTTAGAAATATCAACTCGATTCTATATAACGGCCACAACACAAAAAATCCCACAACTACTCAATGTGCACAATCAGTGCCATAACTAGGCAGGTCCAAAAATGTGCACATGAACAAGGCCCAGGGCAAACGGGGCCTTGAAATCAAACTGACAAAAAAAAAAATGTCACATTTTAAATTTCACCGCCGTGTTCTGCTGTGCGGCTCAGATGACTATGAACCAAAAGCGTCTACACTGGATATCACCGCCGAGGGAACTGTATATATTTTCTATTGGGAAACAGCGTTGTCATTTCCTCTTTTTTAATGTGGTCAATCTCCCCTCAGATACAAGACAATTTTCGCAGCTCAGGTTAGTAGAGTTTGCCAGTGGCTCCTTGTTACCCCAGCATACCACCTCCCGATATAACTGAGATCGAGGAAATTTGGCAACAGTTAACTGAGAGATAGCGAAGATAAAGCTGTTCTCCATAAGACTTGCAATTTCCTCAGCAATGATATTGGATGTAGTGGGCTCAGGCAGCCCATTGCATTACTTAGTGGTTTAACGAATGGTCAATGCGTCACTAAGGCCCGTATGCAACAACGATGCTGAGCACTAGCAGAGCATGAGGCCTGTCGTGAATACAGCTGTCTCGATCGTCTATGCGCGCAGCGTCACGTTGTGGAAATATCCTCCGAGTACGGGCAGAGTATAGCCAGAGCCAGCCCGGGACCAGGCTCTGGCGAGACTCAAGATATTGCGTCATAGTTTGTACTAGCACGAGGCTCATACTCTGCCTGTACTCTGGCTGTGCTCAGCATCGTCCTTGCATACGGGCCTAAGTCTCTACGCGCCCTCAACGCACTTTGCTCACCAACATCTGAACGACTGAATCGCAGGGCTTATCTATGCACCATTCGCGACAGAAGAAAAAGTTTATGTTTGTGTCATGGTTTATGCCACTTTTTTACCCGACAACCACAGATGAAAATATTGTTGGTGCTGTCTGTTAACTATTCTGACTTCTACTTGTGATACATACGAAGCGATATGTCTATAGGAAAATTCAACCAATCAATAGATGGCTAATCAATGATTGATTGGACGATTGTGCAACGAGAGGTGACATATGAATGCACGGGGTAGTGGGTTTATCTTGTGGAAGTGCTTTTGGGGTGGTTTTTTTTGTAAGTAACACGTTATGAGCAACTGAAAAATTATCTTTGATGAATTTTGATTTCTCTTTACGACTCGTTCTTAGAATCACTGAGTTTCACTGATTTATAAAAATCGTATGCAGATCTCGTTATTAAGTTTAACAAAAATTTTAATATGTACCTACAAGCTCACATGGGAATTTCAAAGTTTGAAGTTTGGAGCTTTGACACTAATACAAAACATCACAATTGCAACTTTGGATTAATTGAATCATAACTTAATATCAATGATGCTCTCCGAATATTTCCCCACTCTTTCCGTTTCTACCGCTTCGTGTGAAACAAGTTTTAGCCAGAAGAGAATTCACACTATCGGCCCACTAGGCACGGGTGTAGGAGCGGTGGTCTTAGGGGACGGTACATTTCGGATAACATTATTTTTATTATAATATTTTGTTTTTAATAATTACGTTCAAAAATTACTAGCTAAAATTATCGAAATAGTTAAAGTTAAAGTCAAAACGATAATATTAGTTTTTATATAACTGTAATTTGCAATCGCCTTGTAAATGACGTCACTCTCCCCTTCAAATTGGCTTTCCACTTTCCCTCCACACAAATCAAAGTAAACTTCCTCTAAATCTAGCCTTCCTAATACTCAAGAAAACCTTTAGTGTAATTAGTACATATGGATATAACCCTAACGGGTAGTGAGACGCGGTGCTAAAAAAAATGTGCATTTATAAATACATGTGAATAATGATCTTGTATGTTTCTTGTGTACACAAACATTATTTATAGACAACTGCTATATTATATTGGTTTTATTACTATTCCCCCTACCCAAATATATTTGAGGGCCCCAAAAATAAAACCTTGCTCAGGGCACATGAAAAGATAGTTACGGCATGGTGTCCAATGCACTTGTGGAATTCGAAAGAGTGATTCTGGCGAGCGGGCATCCCGATTAGTTGGTTGTCCCCCTCAACCCCCAAGTATTGACCGTGGCTTCATACTTGGCGTCTGTGACGTCCTCTTGATCCACACACGTCAAGTGTAATAGACGTGCCCGTAAAGGTCGTTGATAAAACAAACATAGGGGTGTTGTGAGGCTTGTCCTTGGTTGGACGGGGTTGCAATCATGACCTAAGGGCCCCATACACTTTTTTTTTCTCCATCCTATTTGAAGAGTCCATACCAAAAAATATATATATATTCCTCCAAATTCTACCTACACACATACACACAAAAATCTATGCGAAAGCATTGACATGTTGCTAAATACTGTGACTCGTGTATAAAAGGACATATTAATTTTAAATAGGGAATACTCACAATATAACCGTAAAATAACCCTTACCCCATAGTTTTTACATAATTTTTACTTTTTTCTATGTTATGCCATAATATTTGTGTTTAGCACTTAGTTCTCTGTATATCATTTGTATGTGAATTTAACTATATATTTATATATGTGTGTTGTATATATATAATGTATATATTTTATATCTACTGTATATACATGTATATGTAAGTGTATGTATAGTTAAGTTTACAGGTAGACAAATTATACATAGATAACTTTCCAGGATAAAAAAATGTTTGTAACTACAAGTATTTGTTATTTGGAAGAAAAAAAATATTTTAAAAAATCTTAGTGCTTGAGCAAATCTTAATCTATTTGAACCCATATAAAAATATACTGTGGATATTGACTACAACAATATAATGACTGCATTGTGCAGTATTGTATGCAGGATAGTTATAAGAGAATAAATATTGTACGTAGCTTAATGTATAGATTGCATTATATACAGAAAAATAAGCAAATAAAATTAAACGTTAATGTAGACCAATATGTGTACACGAGCACAAACTATACTGATGGAACAGCTGATGGGAATGAAAGTACGACCTAGAAGTACCGTAGTCCAGTGGCGACTCGTGAATAAACTTAAAGGGAGGGTAATCTCTTAAAAATTGTTAAATTAGGTAGACAACAGTTTACCGTATAGCAAGGCCCAGATTAACACTTTTGGGGGCCCTGTGCCAAATATAGCTTGGGGCCCTTAGAAATTAATTTTCCAATGAACGATTATGAATCTTACAAATACATCATACATGGCTAATTTTATTTAGAGACAATTTTTTTTTTTTTTTTGCAAACGTTAAGCAATCATGGTGAGTACCGTGAGTTTTGTTATTAACATATTAATTATTAATACTATAGTAACTATTAAACAATACATATACTGAGTGGATTATAGTACTGTAAATTAATAGCTAATAATATAATAATGGACATTATATGATTATAGACCATTTCAGAGTAATTACATTTTATGTAGTCCGCCGTCTGCAGATAAAATAATGGTATTATAGTAAAAAGAAGTTTATTATTTAAAACTTTTTTTTTTGCATTTTTCTCACTTCGCATTTAGTTAATACTTCATTATTAATAATTTTATTATTTTACCTTGAAATTATTTTCAATAGAAATTCAATGTTTATTTTTCCGTCAAAAGTCAACGGTATCGTCTGCAGATATGTAGTATTTCTAGTTTGCCAAAAAGCAAAGGTTGCATTTATTTTTAAGCATGGACTGTCAGACTCCATGTAATACCAGAATAAAAGCGCCAATCGATTAGGGAATTTCTAGATTAATTTAGGTTAAATTTATTAAAAAACATAAAAATATTGAGATATTGAAATATAATATTATCACAAAATAAATATGGCACGTCAAAGTGATTTATTTGCCAGGCTAGCGTGGGCTCATGTGCGTATATAGTTTCGAGTATTAAATAATATTTAATATTACTTATGATTTCATCAAATTATAGTTACAAACATTAAATAATATTTAAAATTGTTTTTGCTAAAACCGTTGTTTATAAAATAATTTACCTCGGTGGCATAATTGACTGACGCGCTTGTTTCGTGTTGTGACAGACGGTCGAGGACAGGGGAATTCGAGGTTCGAATCTCAGTCGGGTAAACTAGGGGTTTTTTTCCGCTATACCTCTACGCAAATGTAGATTCAACCTTCCCCATTCCTAATCCGGTTGGACTCGCGGTTCTGCTTCTTCTTTCAATCTGTTGTAATATTTGGCTTGTTTGAAGTGTACATAGAGAAGAGCCAGCCTCGTAAAGATTGTTAAATCTCTAAAAAGTGTGCAGAGTGATAGATACCCGCCTCGGTGACGCAGTTGGCTAATGCGCCAGATTCGTGTTGAGTTAGACTATGGAGGACGGGGGAGATAAAGGTTTGAATCTCTGTCGAGTGAAATGGGGTGGTTTTTCCACTCTCCCTCCCCGCGCAAATGCGCGTGCAACCTTCCCAATTCCTAGTTCATTAGCGTAAATAGTACTTAAACGCATAAACCGAACGGGTAGTAATACGCGGTGCTAAAAAGAGTAATAAATAGCAAACTGGCCTACACTAGAGGACAAAGTGGTAATCACTGCTTCGGTGGCCGCATGGTCTAACGCTCTACTCTCGCATTAGGCATTGAGGTTCCAATCTCGGCCGGGTGTACTGAGGGAGGTAGTTTGAGCCCATACCTGCACTTGGAAGGTTTTGTTTTGACTATTTTGTTTATGATGTCACCCTTTCATAGCTAAATAAATACAGTAACACTAATATTTTATGCATCGGTGGTCGCGGGGATACAAGTGGTCAGGCACGCACTAGATTAACTTGACGGGGAATAAGTGTAGTAAAGCCCGAACCGGTAGTAAAAAAAATGCTGTGGAAAAACATCTGTTTATATGTATATTCCAATTTTTATACAAAGAGACTTTTAGAAAATACAAACTTTTTTCAGCCAACATTTATAAAATAATACTACAGTATCGGTGATATTTTATAGGTATTAATAGTATATCAAAATAGGTTGCTGCAGATCACTTGTATTGACGTATGAATACGTGAAATTAGATCTAGTGGCTTTTCTAGTTGTTCCTATGAAAATGGGACTGTAGTTCGGTGAGACAGTGCTTAGCTGTCATGTTCATCTCTAGGATTCGGTTAGAATCTCGTTGGGGTACAGTGGTAATAAATCTCGATATTGAGATTTTCGATCTTGTTATTCTATTCTTTATTATATTAATGAAACAGGAATCTATAATAATAAAAGGAAGTGTTTGTCTGTGTGTTTGTTTGTTTGTGTGCGATGCACAACCAAGGCTACTGCAAGCAAAGATCTCGAATTTTTATCATACGTGTATGGGGTGGGGTCCGAATCCCCCTCGAAGCCGGATTTTTAATTAGCTTTTTAATTAGGCTATTTTTTTAAACACAATACCACAGTGGGTCACGGGCAACGCCGTGTGAGCTTGCTAGTTATAAATAATTTAAAAGGTAAGTGTGCCCTCGTTTGCGTGAAGATAGATAATGAAACCATTTTATAAAAAATCAATTCATCCGATCATATTTGAACCCCATCACTGGCAAAAAAAAAGACTGGGTCCTTGGGTACCAATCTACCGTCAAAATCAGTTTTATAATAATTTTGGTAAACATGCATCGATGGTAGCATGGTCTAGGGCGTCACTATATAGCTGATGACAGAGTGATCGACGTTTGATATTCTCAATCCAAACAAATTCGGGTACACTTTCCAGCCGGCATAGAAAAATCTGGTCAACCAGCAAAGCCCCTTAAAAAATGGTGGGGGTGCACTAGGAAGTAAGTACGACCGTTCTAACAGACATTAGCCGTGCTAAGGATATCGAGGTTCGAATCTTGGCGTGCACGCCATCTAAATGTCAAGCTCATCTAAATCTGGCGGGGGAACGGGGGAATCGAATCCACGCTGTTTAAACTGTAGGTATTTCTCCCTCCGGAACATTTTCTTAATCATCCCTACCGCACGTTTTGCCAGATAGGGTACGTGTCACTCATATAGTTATGGCAGGGGAGGTAGTAGGTTAGAATCTCGCTTGGTTTTCTACTCTCCCTCATTCCACGTAAACGCTGGAACATTTCTACCTTACTCCTCCAATCCATGACGGATACCTACATCCACGAATGTCGACGGACGATACCAAACAACCAATTTTAGTAGACTTTTGGGGTGGGGGATAGTGGCACCTAACTGAGGATTCACAAGCTCCTGATTGTTGGTTGCGACAGAGCGATGATGTCACCAGGGAAAACCCATTGCCACATAAGAGGGGAGGGTTGCGACATCATTCAAGGTCGTGATCTATTCCTGTCTTGTAAAGCCGCCAAACTGGCACCAGGTATGAGTCATCAGGAAAACTCATTGACACATAAGAGGGGAGGGTTGCAACATCATTCAAGGTCATGATCAATTCCTGTCTTGTCAAGCCGCCAAACTGGCGCCAGGTATGAGTCATCAGGAAAACCCATTGCCACATAGAGAGGGGAAAGGGGTAAAGAGTTGCCAGGGCTAATGACCTCATGTACTAGCTCACTGTTTCAAGGTCACAATCTATTCCTGTCTCTACTTGTCTTGTCAAGTCGTCAAACTGGCTACAGGTATGAGTCATCAGGGAAAACCCAGGCGGAAGTGTTGCGACATCACACGCAATGATTACGTCACACAGATCGAGGAGGCTTGTCTTGTCTTGCCGCCAAACTGGCGCCAGTCCTCAGGGAAAACCCATTACCACATAGAGGGGGGAAGGGAGTAGGGAGGGGTTGCGATGACGAAAAGCGTTTTGAGCCGGTGGCGGAAGTGGGATTCCCAAACCCCCCGCCTACTACTAATTCTTTATATAGCAATGTCAAAAGCATTTAACCTGTCTTCACTCATGGTGATTCTTAACCAAATAACAAACATACAAAACAAAATAAAGAATTAAATTATTCTCATCCACATATACACAGATTTTTATCAAATAATGTCTAATCAAAATGGTGCCTAAATTCTCTTCTTTCTTTGAACTTTTTTTTTGTACCTGACCTAAGTTCAAACCGTGCACTAGTCTTGCATTGTTTTTAATGTCAAACTTTTCTTCTAATGATGAAGAACCTTAAATTCAGTTGTTTGGTATCAGAAACTTTCATTTTCAATCAAATAATCGAAAACTTGAGTGAAACACGGTAACGTCGCACTTTCTACTATACAAATAAACGACTGACTGCAGTGTGTATCACAGGGTCTCACTTGAACTCAGCCCAAATAACGTGCTAGGTGAGCGCTGAAATAAGTACATTGGTGTCAGGTTGTCATAGCAACCACCCTGTGACACATGCAGAGTTTGTAGCCAGCCACAGAAAACATATTAACATAGGTGCGCTTTTTCTCACGCGTTGATACGATTCTGATTTTACTAATTTCATCATTAAAATGGGGAAATATTGAAACAATTTTTATTTAATTATCTATGTTTTTTATTAATGAAACAATTTGAGAAAATTAGTAGGAATTTTGAAGTCTGTTTTGTTTCTTCTTTTGTATTATTTTGCAAGGAGGGCTGCACCCCATAGCCCTCATTTACAAGCCACCCCTGCCGTTGCATCACTAAGTAGGCTATTTTAGAAAATTCCCCTAGAGGGGGGAGGTAGGATTTTTCAAACTTAGAGCGATACAATGATAATACTACATTCCTACAGTAAAACATTTTAGTGTTTTCAATTTTTGCCCACTGTTTGGAGATTTCTATGCATAAATGTGCTTATTTAGCAGTGCCCATTTCCATTATTGAGAAAGTCCATTATTGGGATGCTGTTTCACCGTAATATCCGGTGTTACTTTGCTGGGGAAATTTAATTTGTCCGTCATCAAGCAGAATCCGTTATTCAGAAGTCTCCACTAAAGGAGATTCCACTGCATACATATAATTAGGTTTATAACTAAACAAATTAGATACAGAGAACTAAACACAAATATTATGACATAAATAGACAAAAAATGACACGGTAATAATATAAAACTTAAGTGGTAAGTTATTTTAGGTTAAGCCTGTAAAGAAGTCACCTCACACGCAAATATGTACATACACTCTACATATGTATATAAGTTTACTATGTATATATTTACATATATACATATATACTCACAATAAAAGCCGTATTTATACCATCCTATACGCTTAGATTTGTAAAATGCTAGTATTGGCACGTTAAAGTACTAATAAACACCAGTTGAATAATTGATGTCGTCTTGTTTTCCTTAGTGGACTAGCGAAGGTAAACACGCTTGTAGTTAGAAACTGCTTGCTGCTTGTTTATTTGATGAGCCTCTCTTCCTCGCGAATCTGACGGGGAATTCTTATCTTTGGAGGTGCTCGAAACCCTTATCCTGTTAAAATATGCATCACCCCAAGAAGGATAACGCTTGGAGGTCTAAGTGCCACAACAACTTCATTCCACTGAATATGTGTAATTTATAAAATGTGTTTTCTTTGCTTCGGCACGCTTTTGTTTGGGTGCTTAGGGTATGTATTTATTTGTATTTACCACTGGTACTTAAATGAGTTTCAGAATGTCCCGAATGTCAAATAAAACAGTAATTAAGCTCAAAGCTATCCGATTAAAAGTTATTCGATGGAGGAAAAAAATACCAGCTTTAGACAGACATTAAATAAAACTTTATACTTAAGGTCCAATTTTCATAAAAAATGTCTTTAAGAAAACTCAAAGTTTTTTTTGTAGTCAAAATTAATAACGTTTTACCATACCATATTATTTGTGCTATTTTATGGGTATTGATAGTACCTATATATCAAAAGTGACAACTGAAGATCACATGACTTGACATATGAATACGCGAGAGTGGATCTAGTAGCTTTTCTAGTTGGCTTCCTTTTGGAAATGGATTGTACTAACCCGCATCATTGGCCGCGTGGTTTAAGGCGCTACTCTTGCTATATACTAGCTGCCAATGACGGGTAGATCGGGGTTCAATTCCAGTCGGGTGCATTGAGGGTGGTTTTCCTAAATGGTTTTCCAACCTACCCCCACGCAAATGCGGGTGTACTTAATCTAAATCCAGCTATCCTCATCCCTAATACAATGAAGTAATTAATACACAGGCGTGTAACCCGAATGGGTCGTAAGACGTGGTGATAGACTGTCCTAGGCTAAATATACAGGTTATACAAACATGATTGATGGACACGCGGACTAAACATCAAGATCATCTAGTATAGTTGGTTTTTTTTGTGATGAAGAGGTTGGGGTTGAAATACTGGAGGAGTTTATTGACGGTTTTTTCTCCTAAATAGTTTCCCACTCTTTCCCAACGCAAACGTGGGCAGATTTTTTATATATTGGATTTTCCCCATCGCTACCACATTTGTGTGGTTAAATGTGGACAGCCCGGACGGGTAGTAATACGTGAAACGACACAATAATAGTTCAAATAATAGAACGGTAGTCATCGATGAATTGGGGCAAAACGTCACTGAAGTGATATTACAATTGATTTACTGACCGCAGCTTAGCGGCCACATTGCAATAGTTATTTACAATTTACATGCATTTGAAGCTTTTCATAAAATTAAACCACAATGTTTTGTATTTACAATCTCCCTCCATTCAAACCTACTGAACTGAATATAATCACCAGTGAGCGTAATTATAAAAGTGGGTCTATCTGTTTGCAAGAGATATAATTTTCTAAATTGTAAATATAATATGTGTGTTACATACACATTAATTTTGTGTTCTCTATCAACAAAGCAATGCTCTAAAATTCTTTACGTGATGTCGAATCACATTTGATCAATAATTAATATGCTTGATTCTAGAGAGACCGTTCCACATGTTTGTCATTTTAAATGTATGACATAATTGTTAATTTTTTTGTTATTATTACTATAATATATCCTATTTATGTTAAAAGATGAATGTGAGCTCAATTTTATGTTTCTCATACAAAGTGAATGCTTACTTTTATTTTAGAACTTAAACTTTCTTAATTTCGTGACTCAACCTATCTAATTTTAAAAATAGCTGAGTAGGGAGGATTAAATTTAAGTAAGTACACTAGTATTAGTTTAGAGAGAAGATAGATCAACATACTAGAAACTACTTTCATGATTCCTGTCGAGAATTGAGCTTCTCCTTTCCGGGTCAGATTCACTTCCGCCATGATCCACATGTGTTCTAAAGCCTCATCTTAATAATTCGGTAATTCCGTATCTTTATATTCAAGTCCATAAGGTTTTTACTTTTGCGCACATTCTCCGTGTTCTTAATCACGTGATATTGTGTCACCAATTAGGAAAGTTTAATAATATAATACTTTGTTCGTTCAAATTTGTAATAGTAAAACAATCTCAGTTAAAATATTCATAATCTTGATATACTAAACTTTCAATCCTTAGTCGGTAGCGTGTCTGTCTACTGAGCTAAGTGTCACGGGTTTGATTCCCGGCATGGCCGATAAATGTATCATTGGTGAAATGTGGATTTAATCTTTCACAGTGATAAATTAACGGCCAGGGACTATATGTTGTGTTTGTTCTAGTCTTAAGTTAGATTATAAGTCATATGAAGCTATGACAAGCCTAACAAGCCGGTAATGGAAAATATATGTCTTGAATAAAAAACTTACCCAGGACATAGACAGGAAACAGTAACTTAATGGATGTAAAAAAAACACTAAAGATTTTTTTAATGAATGAGAGAGTACCTTACAGATAAGTAGACGTGTCTTAGCTCATCCGGTTTTTAATAAACTGGATCTCATTTTATGAAGAGTAAGCTGTTGCTCGAATCTTAGCTGTAGCTAATAGGTTTTCTCATTTTGTCTATGTGTAAATATGGGTGCATTTCCTCAAACTACTCTTCTCACCCTTGTCAGATAGCCGTATCGGTTGGCACGTGGACGGAATTTAAAGTTTGTATAGTCTAATATTCCGTTGATGAGGCGGTTGCGGTTCTAATCGCACCCGGGTGTATTGAAGTACTTTTTTCATAAATGGTTTCTCACTCTTTTTACACGCAAATGCGGAATAGTTCATAATTTATCTTTCCTGTTCCGTGTTTTTAGTTAAATGCGAATATATCATACAGGCATACAGGTAGTAAGACGGAGTACAATAAAAACTAAATAGCTAGCCGTTAAATAACCATGTTGTTAAAAGGTGGGAGCTACAATTATTAGGCTACCTTTTTTAGCACCGCGCCTTACTACCTGTGGTTATACGGATATGTACTAATTACGCTAATGAGTTAGGGATGAGGAATATGGAATTTAGAGGAAGTGTACTCGCATTTATGAGGAGGCAGAGTGGAAAACATTTTGGAAAAGCCACCCTCAGTATACCTGACCGGGATTCAAACCCATAATCTCCCTGTCATCAGCAGTATATGCTAACACAATAGTGATGCCTTAGACCATGGGACCACCAAAGAAGGTTAAATTTTATGTTGATAAGGAGAGAAAATAAATAATTAAAATAAAAAAAGAACACAATCAGGATGGCCAAACTTGTCAGCATATTTAACTACCTAATCAAGCTTTATGATTCATTTTTTTTTTATGTGTTTTACTTATACATTCCTTTTTTTCTTAAATTTGATTCTAATTTTCTTTCACCTTTCTCTCTCTTTAAATTCAAAATGTGTAATATAATTTGTTTCATGCTTTCCTTCTTTCTGTAAGATTACACGAATTTACATTTATTTGTGATGCTCTAAAAACACTTCAAGTCTTCCGATCTCGCACAGAGTTCAGTGTAATATTCATACTATTCACCTTGTCAAATATCGTAACAAAACTAGAGGCAAAAATTAATATTTTTAAGTGTTTTTTATTGCGTCAATGGAATATCTTCATTAAAATAACAGAATAGCAAAAGTGACCTTTTATACATTGACTTTTCTTTACGAATGGAGATTTGGAGCACCCTTTTATAAAATACAAATATATTTTTTGCGATCAACATTGATAAGATTTTACTCTATTATTAGTGTTATTTTATAGGTATTGATAATATATATCAAAAATGGCAGCTGAGTATTCCATGACTTGACGTATAAAAACATAAACTTTGATCTAGTAAACTTCTAGTTTTAGGATGTATCCATTCATAATAAAATTGAGGTATGCTTCAGAATTATGTAAATTAAATACTTTGTTAAGAATAAATTTTAAATGGTAAATATAATTTGGGTCTTCGTTTGAAGTACAATTTTATTGTTTTGTTTTGATGACAGTGCTCTAGCTAATGGCTACTTCAACTTTATGAACTAAGAGAAGAAAATGAAGAAGGTGAGCTGTAAATAAATGAATAAGTTGTCGTCTGTAGTGAGAGTGCAAAACTCCATTATGTTTGAAGAGGTGGGAGGAGGTAAGACACCCCATGTTCTCGGTTAGATAACAAACCTTACGAGTATACCCCTTCCTCTCTCCCCTCAGCATCCTCATCCAGAAGAAAATGTAAGTCCTTTATAAACTAGTGGAAAATACATCAAATCTAATCTTTATTTTATTTAAAAATTAATAATGCTTTATGTGAACGTTTGTAGTTAGATATTCGCATGAGAAAGGTCAAACTAATTCAAGTTCTAACAGTACCCGCTTCGGTGGTCAAATGGTCTGACGAGGTGATCGGGGTTCGAGTCCTGGTCAGGTGTATTGAGGGTGATTTTCTCTAAATAGTTCCCCCCTCTTTCTACGCAAATGAAGGTACATTTCCACTTAATAAAACCTTACTTATTCCGGACATATTAGCGTAGTATGTATAAATGCGTATAAACCGAACGAGTGAGTAAGACGTGGCTGAATTTTTTATTTTTTTAAATCCATCATTTTAACTTGTGTTATTTTGTACCGTTATTTCAAATAAAATTTAAACTTTTGTTGGTGTTTAAAAAAACCGGTATGGGGCTAGAGGAGTTGTCAGCGAGCTAAATTCTGATATGGATAGTTACGGTTTGATCACGACCGTAAGTGCTAAGATAGTTCCTCGCTTTCTCTTCAATGGGATAATTAACCCTCACCATGTTCCGTTAGCTTAAATAGTAATTTGCCATCCATTTCGGTGGATGCATGTTCTAAGGCGCTACTCTCGCAGTGGACCAGACTGCCGATGATGGGAAGATCGAGGTTCGAATCTTTACCGGATGACCTGAGGTTTTATTTCAAAATGGTTATCCACTCTCCCTTCGCGCGAATGCGTGTACCCTTCCTCTAAATATTACCTTCCCAAAACCATCTGCGTAGTTGGTACATCAGCGTATAACCTGAGCAGGTGCTAAAAATAAGTATATTACCGATAGCTAGTACTGTGAATAAAACCTAATGTATAATTATATATAAAGAGAGACGGGAAAAAGATAAATCAAAATTATGAATTATTTATGTAGGCCTATATGTTTACTAGAGAGAAACAAGGGGGCTACAATTTGTTGTATTCATGTACTTAGATTATTTTTTATGAGTAAATTAATATAAGCCAATTTATTCGACACAAAATTATGTATGGCTATTATTGACTTCGAAAAAGAAATATTCACGCTAACAAAGAACTGTTGTCGGCTTTCATTAATCAAAATTAACTCTATTTTGCGGCCATCCTCGAAAGGTCAACAACACCCCTCCACGGCTATTAATAAGATTACCCCCAGATAACAATCATAAAGAACGTTGAGCCACGTTGTACTTAGATCTAGTTATAAAAAAAATTGCGATGTTTTCAAACCATTTGGTTGGTAACAGCAGGCACGAAACTGTGTACTTTATGTAGAGGAGAATCAATGTTCTGTCATGGAAAGTATGACGTCATTGCTAGCGTAGAACTGTTGGCGCTTGCGCAATGGTAGTTTTAAACCGCTGGTCAGAGGTGTGTAGAAGGGGGTTGGAGAGGTTAGACATTCGTAATGTCGTGACCGTGAACTCTTATTTTTTGACCAACAAACGGATCCATGGCACGTACACACAATATCCGCACCAGTGGGCAAGTGGGCAAAGACGTCAGACTCGTTTGGTCTGATTCACCGCTAATGTGGGGGATCGGTATTCGAATCCCTTCTAACTGTAATGAGGTAAATGGGATGATACAATGATACTTTTATTTTATATAGTCTATATATTTAATAATTTGTAACAATCTTATTAAAACTCGGGTAATTGGAAACAATTCTCATATATTTTGTCCTCAGAAAAAAATATAGTAAATTGAAAATAATACTTTTAAGACATATATTTTTAATAAAATCGTTATAGCCATTTTTAAAATAATTCATATTTTCAAAAATTAGTCAATTAGCTTTAAATATATTTGTTCTATAAAATAGACAATACATTCTTATTTATCCCCAGAACTACATTTTAATAAAATCGTTAGAACCATTTTCGAATAATTTTAGGTTTTCGAATATCACTCATCAGTAAACCACCCTTAATTTTAGGGATGGATTAAAAATCTAAATATTCATTTAGGTATGACCATAAAACACCTAAAAATTAAATTAGAACGAAATTAATCAAATTGTTTTGGCTGTAGGCCCAGGTAAAGAAGAAACACAGACATACACAAAGTAAGACGTATTTTTATAAGCTCGCGGCCACGTAAAGCGTCAAGAGCCATTCGCAATATCGAATTAGAAAGTATACAGCACTACAATAGTTTCTCCATATGAGAAAGGAATATCAACAAATGCAGTATACTATAGGAGTGAAAAGTGTTAAACAATAAATGGAAGACTTTTTATTTACACATTTTAGAGGTAATATTGGCTATTCGCAACTTACTATATCTAATCAATGAGTTGAATAAGCGCATCTCTTATTTGCGAGACGATATGAAACCAGTTTACGGGAGAGTGCTACCCATTTACTTATGTTATTGGGTACTACAGGGGACTACAGTAAATATCAGGATCATCTAATCTAGCTTGCTGGTAACTGGGAAGTTTGAGTACGATCCGAGTTCGATTTACTTAGGTTTTTTTCTCTAAATAGTTTCCTTCACTCCTTCCGCACAAATTCGGGTGCACTTCCTCTAAGTTCTACCTTACTCACCCTACCCATTTAGTGTAGTTAAAATTCGTATATACCAGACTGCTAGCATTTAACCGTTGGATACAAATAAACGTGTTTTTCTTAAAATATAGTGTTTCGGGGTTCATGTGGCCAGTCATCATGATGCATTAATAATGACAAAGATTACAAAAATAATAGTTTTTATCGATATTTTTTGTAAAATTAATTTGCATATAAATACAAATTAAATCATTAAAATTGAATATTTCTATATTATGATACAACTGTAAATAATAATAATATTTAGCACCGCGTCTTACTACCCGTTCGGGTTATACGCTTTAAGTACTAATTACTCTAATGGACTAGGAATATGGAAGGTTGAAATAGAGGAAGTGAACCCGCATTTGCGTGGAGGGAGAGTGGAAAACCATTTAGGAAAAACCACCCCCAGTTCACCCGACCGAGATTCGAACCTCGATCTCCCCGTCCTCAGCAGTCGAGCTCAACACGACAAGCGCGTTAACCAACTACAACTGTAAAAAAATATATAAAATGTGTCAAAAGGGAAAGAAGTATAATGTTTTGAGATCTCTCTTTTTGCTTTCGTTCGAATAAGTTTTAGTATACAGTTGTTGTTTTTTGTGAACAGCTTCGTTATACGCGTTGGAAATATCAGCAAATTTTATTCTATTTGGTTAAGGATGAGAAAGATTGAGTTTAGAAAAAATGTATCCGAATTGGGGTAGAGAGAATGGGAAATCAATTAGGGAAAAAAACATCTTTAGTGCAACCAACCAAAGCTTCAAACCCCGATTTTCCCGTAGTTTATAATCCAATATATTGCAATATGGACGCCTTGGAACATGCGACCACCAAAGTGAGTCATAAAGGTTAGATAATGTCATAATTTATGGTTTAGAAGTTTAGTTTTAGAGAAGTATTACCCGCACGGGAGGGGGGGCGGGGGGCGGGCAAAGTGTTTGATCGGTGTAAAATCAACTCAATGCATCCGACCAAGATTCGAGCCTCTACCTCCCCGTTTCGGACAATCCAGTTTGTTGGGAACGACCTGTCATAAAAGGTTTTTACTATGATGATTCAACTTGGCATGGTTGCCAACATAACCGCTACCGTGTATCTAGACTTTATCCCGTCACAAGCAGTTTAACTTATATCTTATATGTTAATAATACTTGAAAGACACATGTATAATTAGTACGATGGGTTTCAAGAAAGTGAATGTTCTAACTTTATCTTCTCTTGGCTTGTAGCCTAATCATTTATCGCTAAATGGCCCTGTTTTATTTAAAGCTATTATTTTACGTTTCTGTGACTTAGTTTCATAAGGAATAAAGGGCGTGTCCATTCTGTATATTTGATAAGATAACTAGGGGCCGGACTTTTATGAGCTACGCATTATTAAAAACCTATAAAATGACCTAAACATTATAAAAATGTCATCAAATTTATAAAAATGGACCTAAAATTATTTTTAAAAACCTCTTAATGAATGCACATGACTAATTCAAACACTCACATTACAAATGAAAACTCAGGGTTTCCACGCCGAGAAAACACAACTAATTTTTCAAACTCTAGTAAAAATACTGGAATATTTGTTAATTTGGGATATTTAACAGAAATTCTTTGTATAAATGTAAAAGTGAACTGAAAAATTAAGCACGCTAACTCAAAAACTGCCTTATTACCCCCTAAACAAGGGTTGTGAACTGACAGAAGATGTATTTCCGCGTCAATCCTAAACCAAAATTTTTTAAACATAAGTTAAGTGACTTCACAATAGTCAGTTTGATGAAAAATGACATTTTATTACTTTTTTCTGCCTGGAGATATGGTAATTCCTTCTGGAAAACTTGGAAAACACAGGGATAAGAAAATAGTAGCAACCCTGAAACTATGGCAAATATATGCCCTTAAAAACTAAACTATTGCATCATGCTAAATTTAATATTGATTTACAAATAACTGCTTCCACCTCCCAACGTAACCCTTTTCAGCTTAGTTGCAGTGTCTAACCAGGAAAGAATATATTACAACAACAAGCAAAGAGGATACAAAATTAATTTTCTCCTCATTTGAACAAAAAAAAAAGTTATATATGAGTATTTATAAAATATTGATAGTATTTAAAAATATAATTATTCCATAAAAATGCTTAAAAGCAACTCAAAAATGCCTTAAAATGACCAAATAAAGACATTTAAAACGCGTCCACAACCATGGGATCATGATCAAAATTTATGTACACGTGATCATTGTTTGTGATGAAACAAAATAAAAATAACAAGGCATCAAAATCCGGGCTTTAGGGAGGTATGCAAGCACGTTAGTGAATGAATGCTTAGTGGACCGATAGTGTGGTCCCGAGCAACCTATGATGACGGAGGCAAACCCACTCTAGTGTCCATAAAGCATCCACTTGGGGCCAGTTTCATAGTCAAATTTAGTACGCCTCAAGTGTAGCGCCGCACTTGAGGCGTACTAAATTTGACTATGAAACTGGTCCTTTAGTCAAGCTCTTGCATACGGCCTTTAATAACCGTGTGAACCGCGAGTGTTCTCAGGATATTGAGGAACGCTATTGACTAAACACGGTTGAAAATCCACACGAAACATTCAAGGTTTTTATTATTAAAATAAAACAACACGTAAGTCTACACTGATAGAATTAAATTAAACACAGCTAAATAAGTCACTGAATTAAATAATAAAAATCATAATTAGGTCTGTAAGTGAGTAAGAAAATGAGAACAAATAAAATAGAACTAAATTAAGTATACAGATTAATAACTATAAAACACATAGCTATTCAAATATTTAGAACAGTTACAAAAATGTTAATTATCAACACAGTTCACAATAACAATCAATATCTACATCATCCGTGTCATTCATTTAAGTCGCCAATAATTGTCCCCGCTCACGACACTCTGCGCCGACCCGTGTGACACAAACGCTGGATTCGCATATGCACTCTCGGGCACACTATTCAACTCACTGGACACGCCGACACACAAGCTGGACAAGCTAACCAACTTGCTGGACACGCCAACCCATAAGCTGGACACGCTGGCCCACTCGCTGGACATGCTAACCCACTCCCGGGCACGCTATCCAACTCACTGGACACGCCGACCCACAAGCTGGACAAGCTGTCCCACTCGCTGGACACGCTGGCCCACTTTCTGGACATGCCAGCCCCACTCACGGGCACGCTAGCCCGCTCCCAGATGCACTGGTCCACTCACTTCACTATCCACAACCCGGACTGAGGGATCCTCTGCCTATCACCGACCATGTATACATAGGGGGTCATAGTTGAGTCCGGGATCTTCAATTTCTGTAATACTCTACAGGATTCAAAGGAAACAAGCACAGGCTCTTCTAAAAGTGTCCCTTTTCTTTCAATTGTGCCCTTTCCTGTTCCCTCTAAAACTCCTGACAGTGAGGCCGGCTGCATATGAGTTCCTGCTAGACAAGGATGGAGGTATAAAGAACAGAGAGAAGCCAACGCATTAAAAGTGTGCAGACCCCGCACTCAGACACTAATCTCGTTACAAAATTAACTAGTTATTAGTATATTTTTATGAAAACAGTATTATGCCTTTTAAATCTGTTTCGGACCAGAGAAAATCAGTAGATGGGCCATAGTTGCTAACCGTTGGTCTAAGGCGTCACTCCCGTGTTAGACTCGCCTCCTGATGATGGGGAGATCGGAGTTCGAATACCGATCAAGTTTATTTAGGGCTGATTTTCCTAAATCGTTTCCCACTCTCCTCCCACGCAAATGTGGGTAGACTACTTCTAAAATGCTACCTTCTTAATCCCTACCTTACTAGAGTAATTGTCATAGATGTATATAACCTGAACAGGTAGTGAGACACGGCGATAAAAAAAATAATCTAACGCATAAACACAGGTGACCTGGTGGTCTAGAGGTAAGGTGTCAGACTTCTGTGCTGGTGGCCGGGGTTCAATCCTCGGTCCCGGCACAGATTTATCTGATAACCAAACCCTTCCTTCACCTCTGACAAGACATCTTGTGAATGTGGGGAATGCCAGGCCTCCACCGTGGTTCGGACTACACGTTAAACTGTAGGTCCTCCATTTCATCTCACAATCACTCTACCATTACACATTAGCGTAAGTGCGTATAGCCCGAACGGGTAGTAAGACGCGGTGCTAATAGTAACGAATAATCAAGCTCAGTACACCCGGCCGGCTCAGTGTCGGGTCACTGACCTAGCTCAGATGGCGAGGGAAACTGTTCTATTTATGTCTGAATATATATTTGAGACTTAAGAGGTAACCCATCCACTCTCTTGCCACAAAATCGACCCGAACTGCATGCTAATACGTATATACTAGGAAAGTGGTTGTTGACTTCCGAGACTAGACTATAAAATATGGCCTTTGGGGTTCAGAAGGTACAGTCCAATTTTCACAGAAAGAGCCTTACTTTTCTGGCATATAGAAAAGTCACTAGATCTACTTTCATGTATTCAAACGTCAAGTCATTTTATCTGCAATTTCACTTTTGATGGATGTTATCATTTATTATTAAATAACACTAATTATATAGTAAAATGTTACTAATGCTAGTCGCAAAAATATGTTTGTATTTTATTAAAGGCTCTTATGAAAATTGGACGATTAATTATCTAAATTACAGCCCATATCTGAAAGCACATGGGTTAGAGGTCAGGCTCGTTTAGTCTGAAGACGGGTAGTTCAGGGTTCGGATTTTGGCCGAGTTTATTGAGGATTTTTTTTTTTACAGAATGGTTTTCCACTATACCTTTATTCAAATGCAAGTACTCTTCCTCTAAATTCTACCTATATGACCCCTATCCCAAATAATAATCCGGAAGGGTAGTAAGGCGCAGGGCACAAAGAAAACCCAGGTCACAACTAAAAATATTGATTTAAAGCTTTTCAACCACTCTAAATCGCTATTCTTTCCCAAATTATAAAGTAAATTATATAAATTGTAAAATCTCATATTAATTGTTATGTACGAAGATCCAGCTGGCGAGGTAAGTTTTATGGTTTCCTAGTAGTAGTGGTTATGCATATTTGTATTATTTTATACTCTTGTGGCGAACGAATAACAATTTTTTTTCACCACTATTTTAATTTAGTTACTCTAATAAAATAGGCATAGAGAAAGTAGAATTTAGAGGACGTGTACAAGCATTTTTGTGGAGGGGAATTGAAAACCCACCCTATCGTATTCTACCTCGTTATTCTCTGTAACCAGCAAACCAGTCTAAATGAGTCTAACATTTATTTTTCAGTCACTGATGTGGTTTAAATGGTTATCAATAAATTGTGGATAAGGGTGCTATTGTACGTTTTTAAGGAGCTAAGACAATCTTAGAAGGAAGTGGAAAATCCTAGTTTTGAAACCACTTCCAGCAGTGTAGTCTGTTGAGATCAAACTCCTTGTCCCCGGATTTAGAGTCAGGCATGCTCACCGCTCGTCTAGCCATGCTTGTCGATGATAAGGGCCAGTTTCATAGTCAAATTTAGTACGCCTGAAGTGCGGCGCTACACTAAGTACATGACGACACCTACCCAAACCAGAATGGAATGGGCCAGTTTCCTATGCAATAACGGCCCATTCCATTCTGGTTTAGGTAGGTGTCGTCATGTACTTATTGTAGCGCCGCACTTTAGGCGTACTAAATTTGACTATGAAACTGGCCCTAAGGTACTGCGACACACATTTTATCTGCCGCGTTCTGAACGACCAATGTTCAAACTTAATTATTATACATCTGTTTATTAAATCGACAATCTAAAAGATGGTTTGATGTGATTTATATCCATTTAGAGCCGAGTATTCACTCAGACCTAGACTGGTTAGGGCTCCCTGCACAATCTGGTATAAATATCATGTACTAGAGGAGTTAAGGATGTGTTGTGGTTCTTTGTTGCCTTCCACATTGGAATTCTATGAGCTAACGTGAAAGGGATAACAAAATTTACTGTAAAGGTATTTTCAGGAAACACTCCAGGGTTCTTTTATATGCCACAATCGAAATGGGACCGACGGCTTTACTTACCCTCCGAAGGAAGTTGTGCTACTCGTTTTTTATCGCTTAAGAAAAACCCATTGACCTAGGCTGGGTTATAACCCACGAAAATGGGTCCTGAGGCGATATCTTTATCCCAAGTTCAATGAGGTTGAGTATAATTATTATAGTAAACTATAATAATATTAAATATAACCGGGGCTAGGCGTGTGCTAGCGTGATTCACTCCGTCCCGGGACCGGGGGATGTATTCCCGAGTACAGTCATAGCCATCTAGAATGGTTTTCCCATTTAACTTATAGATAAAACCACTCGGGATGCTCATGAATGCACTCAGGAATACATAACCGGGCATCAAAACGCATTATTAGCCTAATAATAACAGTCAAAATAGGCAACATTTTGAAATTTTAGGAAGTTTAAGTAACTAGCTTCCAGTTCTATTAATCTATTAATCCATACTAGTCACCTATTTTATATTATGTTTTAATGTACAGTACACGTGAACAAGGGGATTTTTTTTTTTTTTAAGATTATTATTAGCACCGCGTCTTACTACCCTTTTGGGTTATACGCACTTACGCTAATGTGTAATGGTAGGGTGATTGTGAGACGAAATGGAGGACCTACAGTTTAACGTGGAATCCGAACCACGGTGGAGGCCTGGCATTCCACACATTCACAAACTGTGATTAATACATAGCCCAAGGGGCCACAGAGCTGAACCGAACAAATGGGNGGGGAGGGGAGTTAGGAGGGGGGGGGATCTAGAATAAATGAGAAATAACGCTAGGAGAAGAGATAGAAGAATATATAAAGTTGGTAACAAAGAAAGTACTGGCAAAACAAATAAATTGTCAGAGAAAGTAACTGAACAGGGGCGGTATAAATAGATGTGGCGAGGGTTGGGATTCAGAGGGCTGTAAAGAAAAGTTAGGGGTGTTGTAGGGGGGGTGGATGACATTTAGAAACAAACAATCGAGCGGTTTGGGATCGGGAGGAGGTATAGAAATGACGTGCGGCTCAATGTTGGTTTTAAATGAGTCATGTGGACCGTGTCATTGTATAGGGAGGCTTTTATGGATTCTAAAATTAAAACTCTTTCATAAATAAAAACCCCATAGAAAGCAAGCACACCCACAATGTTAATTTATTGCTATCTAAATATTTATTCTTTGTTACGGAATCCTCTATTTGGACTATCTATATGAATGTTGTGTTTAGCCCATTCATTAAAATATTTGAAAATTTCGCCCACAAATAGAGTTTTCAGTTTAACGATATAGAGCTTGTTCCATCTAGTGTTCATTGTATTCACGCATATGTAAATTATCACATCCTCTCGACCTCTTCGGAGAGAGAAGTATTCTGATCGTAAAAAAAACCTCGAAATTTTGATAAATGTGGACGTTTTATGATCTCTTGAAAAAGTGTTATTCCAAATATTGTCTGTCTGTATCTCGGACCTAAACTATTTTACCGATAGGTCTAAGGCTTGGTATCTAGGGTTATCATAAGGTTCCCCTAAGATATCCAAACCTAAAATCAAGGGTAGTTTGCTGAAGGACAAAAAGGGAAAAAAAATCAATATACTCGAAACTTGCTCTAACAATTTTATTTAAATTGTATATCTAGGTATTGTTTAACATTACAAATAAAATGTCAATTCTATTTTTCCCATAGCGAAAATTTCCAATTTTGGTCGTAACTTCGCAATTATTTGAAATACGAAAAAATAATATTGTAAAGATGTAGTTATTATTAGAAATAACATTCTTTTATTTTAAATATATTTTTTCAAATTAATATTTTCATAGCTATAAGCAAATAATTTTATGTAGGTATTCAGGTCTTTGAAAATGAATTTATACCCTTCGGTGGAAAAAGATGTTCCTCTTTTCTCAATTTTTCTGTAACAGTGTGTATTATTTCATTTACGCTCTTTGGTGCAGTGTGTCTACAACAATGTATATTATTTCGTTTCACAAAATTAATATTAAGCGTTTTTAGTAAATGTCGTTCTTATAAGAAAAAGAGAGAGAGAAGGTTTGTGCGGTACACAGTACCTTCTATTTTAACTTAGATGTGTGTAAATAGTTTGTAGTAAATACATATTTGTGTGCACTCGTTCGGGCTATCTCCATATTTATGCTTTCATTGACGTGGTGGGAGAGTCGGAAACCATTGGGGTGGGGGAGGGGGTATTTGTTCCCAATCTCTCCGTCATTGACGCTCTAATCTTTCGCAAGCGTGTCACTTTAGATCGTGCAATAATCGATAGTGGTACTAGCTAATGTTAAAAGATTTACTAAAAAATTAGCCAAATTTTTATAGAAAAAATGTACGGCTATAATTAAATATTCTACATATATTAATAATACTGAGTCACTCGTGTCCGTGGCCGTTTGGTCTAAGGCGTCACTCTCGTGTTAGACTTGCCTGCTGATGATGGAGAGATCAGGGCTCGAATCCCAGTCGGGTCTATTGAGGGTGGTTTTTCCTAAACGGTTTCTCACTCTCCTTCTCCACAAATGCGGGTATATTACCTCTTAAAGGCTACCTTAATAATCCCTACCCCATTAAAATAGTTATCAAATTTACGTATAACCAGAACATGAAGTAATACGCTGTGATAAAAAAAAATAGTACAACTTTTATGATGATAGGTATTTAAAGTGTACTATCTGAATCAATTTATTATATCAGCACATGACTTACAAACTAACTTTAATATATATGATACACAACAGGCAGTATTTCAGACATCAGTTCTTCACTGTGAAAGAATAAGCCCCAATGTTACCAATGATATATTTTTCAGTCGTCCCTGGTATCGATCCTAGGACCAATAGGCATACGAGTCAAGGAATTTTTTACAGGTCATATATTATTTTTGTCTGTAATATTATCTCCAATAAAATGGAGTGAAATTAAATAAGGGAGGTTGAGTTAGACAAACAATTTGCGTCATTGTCTTTTATATTTCGGTGCGCAATATAATACTCCGTGAGAGCGTCATATAGCTCTCCGGCTCTTGAATAATACATCATACGCCATGGGTACAGTAAACAGGAAGAGTTTCATTATGAATATGAAATTAAGAGCCATGTGTGTGTTGATGCGAACCACAATCCCCCCTCACCATTAAAACAATCAATAACAAGGTTAAACATAACTACAATTTTATTCGGTTCTTGAATATCATACGCCATTATTAAAAGTGTTGTTAAATATGTATAACGTGCAATATATGTATTTAATAATGTGTGCTGACCTGGAAATATAATGGGTTTAAAATATTTTAACAATAATGGCACAGTGATGTGCCAAATATTAAAATAAAGTGAGTCTATTTACTTTTACGTTTTATACTTTTACGTTACGACTGACACAATTTTCGATTACCAAATAGAGCCATTTATAGATATTTTAAGCTATTAATTATTAAGTGGTTATATTAGATACAATACGCACGTGAAAACCAACTATATCATGTGTAAATTTTATTTTATAATATTATTGTAGCTATTTGTCTCATCATATATTTGACCTATCCATAACTTGTAATATTTGTATCTATGATTACAGATTAACCAAGTTTAGTTTTACTTAGTTTCATTAGCATTTAGCCAGAGAAATATTTCCCAAAAATTAATGTGGGAGAATAAGGAACTCAAGTAAAGCTGTTTTTCAGGTGTTTTTTTATATAAATTTTTTTTTGGACAAAATATTAAATATTTCTCCAGTAGAAACATATTGATTCATTTTCTTCACATGGTGACCTCAACAGTTCATGAATATCTGTAATTATCATAGCGACATTTAATGGGAAACTTTTGAAATTAAGAGAAAAGTTGTCATTAAACTCCAGGACATCCTTGACAAGTATTCAAGAATTACTGATGAGGCTACCATGTGAAAAAATAAAATTCTATGTTTCTACTCGAGAAATATTTGATTTTGTTTGGTCAAAAGAGTGTTTTGCCATAAAAACTGCAAAAATCACTGCCATTTTATTGCGTCCCCTACACTCCCACCTTAACGCAAATTTTGACGAGATCTTATAGACTTGAATAAACCTTCCCCCCTCGCCCCTTCTTTTCTATATCACTTGATTAACCCTAGATTTTTGTTAAAATTTGCAATGACTGCTTATACTTTACAAAAAGTAGATATTTGTTTAATTTTTTTAATGAAGAATCAGAAGGGCTACGTTGGTTATGTCATGGGGCTGCTAAAAATTACACACGACTGGCTAAAGTTTGAGAAACACTGCAATAAAGAAAGGACAGTAAACTACTGAGATCAAAATATCGTGGCCTCATGCTGGAATTGAGCCACGACACACCGACTCAGCCAGGAATTTAAACCATCACACCAACATTGCCGGTGAGATTAAATATCTATGAGGAAAAGCAAAGGGGTTAAAAAAAGGTTTTTACTTTTTAACTTGTTTTAGTTTATATTAGAAAAATAAAATTTTAATAAATATATTATATTTTATTGATTGTAATTTGATGTTTTTATGACTCTATGGAGTGAACCGGAGATCGAGTTATACTAACAGAGCGTCCGTCGCTGATAGCGATGCTAGTACTAACATTTGCGGATAGAGGGTGTCATTTGGTCAATATAACGAGGCCTCGGCCAGTTAGTTTAGTTTTCTAGACCGGAGCTGCTACTTATTTATTCAAGTAGCTCCTCATTTGTCCTCGTGAAGCTGAGTTTGACTCCGTTACAGACCTAATGCTCGGCTATGTTTATTTTGATGCAGACAACCTTTCAGTAAAGCAAGTTAAAATTTTAATAAGCCCGCCTTAATTAAATAGCTTTTCACAAACAGTTGCTAAAAAATTTTTTTTTTAGCAAAAGTAAGATTTCAAACTCGGCGAAGATCAAAGTTACCGCTACCCATGTTGCTTGGTATAATTGTACATTTAAAAATAAGTTATAAGTTTAAATATATTCAAATATTGACTTTTTTTAAAAACTTTTAACTATTGTTTCATTCAAGTATGAATTCAATTCCTTTACATCACTTATTGCGTTTAAAGGTGTTTTTCTATGGGTATTTAATGCACCATTTCAACACAAGAGTTACAAACTAATCATGTATATCAATACCACTATTAAACACCTTGCACCATATATATTAGTGTATGGATAGCAAAAAAACTATTCTGCTTACCTAATCACTTAAATATGAAAACGGTTGGTTTGAAATCTAACCACGATTTTGAGCGTCCATGATTACCAGTTGAAAATAATAATATACTAATTTTAATATGTAAAAATAAACAATAAAGCTAAAAATAAAAATAAAAATTCACTGGAGAAAAGATTTACCAATGCTTGCGTGCTCGACTGGCATGGGGGTAAGGGCAAGTTCGAATCCCAGCGTGGTCTATTAGGGGTGTTTTATTCTACTCTTACATAATTTTCAACATGATTTTCCCATCCGTTCTCCAGGTGAACGTTTGTGAATTCCAAGAATGTCCTTTTCTTAGGTATTTAAATAGTGTGCGCTGCAGTCGGGATTAACGAGCAGTAAAAAACACGTAGCACCCAAGAAAGTAAAATATATATCTTAAAACACGTTAAAATATGTCAAAATATAAAACAATCTTGCCATCATAAACAACATTTGGACGTGGTCTCTGGCGTGGAATCTGCTCGCGAATTAAAACCCACACGCTGTCATCAGACGTCGTTTTATAACTATTTTTGTCAGTAATATCTGTCTGGGTTTTGAACTCCGCCTGTCTACAGTTGCATCATCGTGTTTGCAGGCTTGCCCCGAACATAGCGATGTAGCGAGGAATTTGCTTGAATATTTTTAGACAAGTATAGCTCTGTAGGGTGTCGAGAGCTTCAAGTACCCAGTTCTCATCGCATGGCTCCATAAATCGTTTGATAATCAAGGAAACCTTACTCGCAACAAACATGTATTATAATATCAAATATATAAAATAAGGAATAAAATTAATGTAATATACTAAATACTGGTTTATATTTAACAATGTATACAAATATATTGTTGTATTTTCCGAAAGAAAAATTCAATTCAATGAATTATAAAATAATCCTCCTTGATGGCCGCATGGTATTACTCTCTACTCTCGTGTTAGTCTAGACTGCAAAAGACGGGGAGGTCGGGATTCGATCCCAGTCGGGTGCAACAAGGGTGGATTTTCCTAAATGGTTTTCCACTCTACCACCACGTAATTGAGGGTGCACTTCCTCTAAATTAAACCTTCCTAGTCCCTAACACATTAATAATTACTCGTAGTACATAAACGTAAAACCCTTACGTGTAATAAGACGCGGTGCTAAAAAAAAAAAGAAAATAACTACTTTTGTAAGCTTGATGGTTACCAACGTAAAATAAATCGTTTAGAAATCAACAAGAGAGATATAGGCTACCTAGTCTGTAGGCCTATTGTATGGATTGGGAAATAATATATCAATACATTATATTATAGGCTACTAGTTAATGGTTTATTCTTTTTTTATGTTTAGTATACATATTAGTTTAAAAAATATAATCCAGTCCAATTTGTATAGGAATAACGTTTATCTGATGGCTAGAAACTTTACTATGGATCTAATTTCACTGACTCATATATCAGCTCATATTATATGCAACGGTCACTTTTGGTAAATATTATCAATACCTATAAAATAACACTAATAAAGTAGTAGAATGTTATACATTGTTGGTTACTTGTGTGGCAAAAACAACTACTTTTAGAAAATGCTTAACGTATAGTTATAAAGCAAGCAAGGAAAGTATTAATTATTTTTCTATTTAATCAGATTTACTGTAAAAGAGCCTATTTTGTGATGAACGGCTAAGTATTGCTAATTTTCCAAAAAAAAACACTTCACTATCTACACACACTCTTGAACGTACGAAGCTATCGCGATTTCTCCCTTCCCATTCTGTCTAAAAGTTTATTGGCCGCGAATACCTCGTGAATATCATCATGTCACAACCCATGGCATGTTAAACGGTGCCTAACATTCCTCGTCGGGAGGTTGGTGGGTGGGACTGAATGGAACCTCGAGGTGGGGGGAGGGGAGCAAGGGGGCAGAGGACCCATTAGCCTTCACCAGTCCACATAGTTTCAAAACTTGTCCCCATTGCACTAGAAAGATTTATCAAAGAAACATTTCAAAGACAACCAGTTTGTACACGATGCAGTACCTTTTTATTTTCTCATATTGCAATCGTGAAGATTTTCAACTTCGAGATTTGATATATATAAACTGTTTTGCTCCCAAATTAAAAAAAAAAATTGACTACAAACAAAAGGGTTTGATTAATTGCATTCAAATTTCCCATTTAAATGTTATATAATCTTACCTCAAAGAGAAATCGTGTTTTTAGCTTTATAATTAAGATTGTCTTAATGATGACTGATCTTTGAATGTTCAGAATTTTTCGTAAATAGCTCTAACGATTTTGGTCAAAATTAGTTTCTAGGGAGTGTTTTACATTATGAATATCAGCGTATACTTGATTTTCTGTGGGAAAATTATTAAGAGTAGTTTATTGTCGAACAATTAAATAAAACTTGTGTTTAAAACCATACTACACTATACAAGGAAGTTTGTACGATTGTGTAGGACTTTTTTTTTTTGTAATGTGTGTCTTGCTACCCGTGCAAAAAATTGCACTACGACGAGAAAACACGCACGCCCAATTAACAGGGGTATTAGATACACGATAACAGGCCCCATATTTTAGTGGTCAGTGCACCTGGCTTCGAACCTATGGTTTCCAGGTTCGATTCCCGGCTGGTACTATGAGTATTTTTCTCGTAAAGGGAATTATACCAACAGTCACCAGGGTTTGGATAGTTAGGCTTAAGTTAGATTTGAGATCACTCCCGGCTCCACACCTCCATAATAATTACTATCATCACATCATCTCATTGCAGAGGAGCACACAGAAATTGTTTCTTGGAGGTGGAAGGGGGTGTCCGCAGTATATAAGTTACAGGTCAATAGTCAATCCAATACATTATCCGTATAAGACTCATAAAGTCCGTTCACTGTAAGAATTGTTTTCTGAAAGGCCTTTTTACCTACCAGAAATCTATTATATAGTATGATATTGGTAGGAATAAAGACCTTTAAGAGAGTAATTCCTACCGTGAATGGAGTAGACAACCTCCGTAGGTAAACCCTGGGCAAGTTCCGTGCCACAAGAGCGGTTAAAAGTCTACACACACACAGGCAACCGAACAAAATACTATATATCTCTCCCAGTCAAAGACTCCATAAGCCATTATATACATATAACTAAGCTCAAACGATAAATCACATTGAAGTGTTGTTTTCTGCCTTCTTCACGCGACAATAGTGAAACTAGAGTCAGTAAAACAATATTTTAATCTTAAAATAACTGATTTAAAATGTTATGTTTTGTTGAAAATACCATAAAACAGTTTATCTGGTATCAACTCCACAGTTTTATATTGAAGACTACAAAACACCTCTTTACGATGTTACGTCTAGTCTGAGTTGTGTTCGCTATCCAAGCCAGGTGTTATCCGTGGATTGAGATGTTCTCTACTTCGTTATTTGTTTTATAACCACGTCTCACAGCCTGTATAGTTTATATGCAGCTATGATGATAATAATAATATTTAGCACCACGTCTTACTACCCGTTCGGGTTATACGCTTTAAGTACTAATTACTCTAATGGATTAGGACTTGGGAAGGTTGAATTAGAGGAAGTGAGCCCGCATTTTCGTGGAGGGAGAGTGTAAAACCATTTAGGAAAATGCAGTTATGATAATTACTTTAATTTATGAGGAAGTTTTAAGGAATAAAGCATTTTATATGTAATCTATACGCATTTTCGTGGAAGTAGAGTGGGAAACAATCTAGTAAATATCCCCCTCAGTATATCTGACTGGGATTGAAACACCGATCTGTCCGTCATCAACAAGCAAGTCTTAACACTAGAGCCTTAGAGCAGGGATGGCAAATATATGGTACACGTTCCACTAGGTGGCATGCGAATATGAGTCAGGTGGCGCGCCAACATGGAAAAATAAGCACTAAATACAACTTTTTCCTAAGTTTTATAAATTTTTGAAGTAAATTATATCTAAACAGCTATTCATTGACATAATATCACAATGAACTTTGTGAAGTCAATGATTTGAAATCCTCTTGGCTCCTTTTATTATTATTATTATTATTATTATTATTATTATTATTAGCACCGCGTCTTACTACCCGTTCGGGTTATAGGCACTTACGCTAATGTGTAATGGTAGGGTGATTGTGAGATGAAATGGAGGAACTACAGTTTAACGTGGAATCCGAACCACGGTGGAGGCCTGGCATTCCCGGCTCGTACTTGGGTGCATCTTGTTTGCTGTTGAAGACAACCTGTGACTCGAACATAAATATCTTGGAGAGCAAATTGCAACAACATGTTTCAAACTAATATGGTAAAGATTATCTCAGTTTTAGCTTTTGTCATATATAGAAATGTGTTGTCTTTTTTTTACAATGTTTTCAGTTTAAATTATATAAATTAATATTGTGTAAGACACTCACTTTGGCAATTGAATAAATTTTAATATTTAAATTTAACCATTATTAAAATATTTACAATTTTATTTAAGCTATTTAAAATATTCAATCAGTTTTTATTTAAAAAAAACATTCATTAAGAACTTAAATAAGAGGTGGCACACTATACAAGTTCCAAATTTGGTTAATCCGTAAGTTGCACAGGGGTCGGAAGAGTTTCACCATCCCTGCCTCAGACCATTCGGCCACTGAAACGGCCTACTCTGCTATTTACCTTGAGACTGAATAAGGAACACTATCCTGGTGGGTAAATACCCTTGGTGCAGTTATCTGGGATTGAACACAGACCTTCTGGATCAATCTACCTCGCTGATTACCATTTTATTACACTAGTATCAGAAACTCCAATCTTTTCCTTACATATACATCTTATCATAGAGAATATGCTACGTTTATTTACTCTTTGACATTTGGTAGCCGGAATTTGATCGGTAATAATTTACCTTTCTAAATATATACCCAGTTATATTTACTTTTTCGATTTTCATACTATTGAAAATTCTGTTTCAGCATCTCGTTTATATTTTGTTAACATTTTATCTTACTCCATATAACTTCGTAGGGTTAATTTTGCACCTGATTCATTATATATTTTCCAATATTTTGTTAGAGACCAAGAAATGCATTGAGATAACCATTTCCTAAAATTGCGAGCTTAAAAAGCTCCCAGTTTATTAATAGGTGAACACAGGCAGAGAAAGCCCCACAGAAGAATTCGTGGTATTGAAGCGTGTGAGGTACTATTTTATTTATAAACTCGACTAGACACGACAGACTGCCTCATTTGCGGCTAGCTCCCAACTTATTAGTAAATCTCTACAATAATTTTTTGTGCTATATTGGTCACATTGTCTTCCTCTTATTGTGCCATTCGCCTTCGTTTTTCATTAAACTATATAATTAAAAATCAAACCATTTAAGGTGGGCTTTTTGTTTGAATAGTAGATATCCTGGTATTAATATTGGCTAATTAATTACTTTTAATAATATATTGAAATAAGACGAGGATGTAGAATTTAAGGGCCGTATATACATAGTCTAGTTCGGCAGGTTGTGCCGAAAATGAAAAAAAATTCTCGCCATTTCTTAATGTTGCTCGCGAGCTACGGGTTGGGCAGGCCCGGTCTAGGGGACTAACCTATCTTCCAGTAAACAAATACCAAACAATTCAGATCAAATGGGGAATATCAAAATTTTGACTATATATATAAGACCCTAAGTAAATGCACTCACATAAATAATGAAAAGTCACCCCCTATATAGAGTTTTGGGATTGTGCGTGTGCTACGCTAATCTTTCAACCAAACCTCCTGGAATGGTTTTATACATAAATTGATTTATAATTCACAGGTCAATTACATTACTAATCATTCAAATCTCAGTAAAAATGTAAATTTAACAATAACAATAATACATCAGTTAAAGGTTAAAGGGCTTAAAAAAATAAATTTTAAAATACAATTACGTGTTCTTACAAATATGCATTCGTATTTATGTAAGGTTCCACATATATATACTCGTATATATATATTTTTTTTAAATTTGAATTACTATAATAATGATGAGATATAGCAAAATAACTTTACATCAATTGATGTTTCCATCCTGTGGCCTGGTTCATTTTTTTATTCAAGTCATATTTTCAACAGCTGGCTTGCTGTCGTAGCTTCAAATGCTTTATAATCTAACTTAGGCTAGGGCAGGCACAACATCCAGTCCCCGGCCGTTAATACATCACTGTGAAAGGGTAAACCTACATTTCACAAATGATAAATTTTTCAGCCATGCCGGGAATCGAACCTGGGACTCTTAGCTCAGTAGATAGACACGCTACCGACTGAACTAAGATGTCGGATCACATAATAACTAATTTATCAAATAATTTAGAATCGCAATTTATAGTTTTTAAGGTACGAGAGGCGTTTACTTTTGACAGCGTCTTTTCTTCGTCAGTACTATAAACGTAATTACACTAATGGGTTAGGGATTAGGAAGGTATAATGTAAAAAGAAACATACTAGCATTTGTGTAGTAGAAACCTCTATTTACTAAAAAAAAAATCCAAAGTTACAACTGGTCAAGATTCAAACCCTGACCTCCATAGCACCAGCCAACCAGGCCATACAAAGTTGACTACTTAGCTCACGTGTCCACTGATACAGCTTCAAAAATTATAAATGGTTTAAATGCTATTTTGTAAAAAATTTGTTCCCTCCATTTAACCTGTCACACCTAAAAGCATATTTTCACTAAACGATAGTTGCCATTATATTAATGATAATAAATTTTAATTTTGATTTCGCCATTTGCAACAATGATTGAAGTACTTGTACTATTTATTCACTTGTAAATTTGTAAAATTCATTGAAAAATAAGGTTGGATACGTTCGTCTTATCGGTGTGTGCGTTTATGTCAATATAGGCCTATTAGATAATATTTCAAACTGTCAAACTCCCATATGTGTCAGTGTTATGGTTTGTAAATCCGTTTAATGTAACTCACAACAAAAATACTTAATCAAATAAAGTACCTTCTCTAACTTCTATTGCTTTCACAATTTCAAGTTTGAAGAGTACCAACATTTCAATATTGTGGAAGCATAACAAAAAATGGATATAACGGACACGTTGGTAATCATCTAAAATGCCAATATTTTAAAAGGCGAGGAGGCGATCGTTAATCTTTCGGCTATACGAAGCAACTCATCAAATTAATAATTTATAGTAGAATATAGTGTTCCTCACAATGTAAACCTGCCACGTGCTTCAATTAAAATAAGTGGGCACAACAATAAATGATTGACATTCAAGTCGGAGTGTTTAGCGAGTGTTTTATAAAGAAACTCGCTTAGTGTTTGTACGTTGGACGGAATAATAGCGATTAGTTTGAGTAACATAACATCGTAGTTGATTACGCAAATCCAGGTATTCCCTAAAAATGAAAACTTAATTATGTGTCATTATTTTTCATACTGTCCAGCAAGATTATTGTGGTGGCCCCTTTGTACTCAATTCGAGCTTCTATCGATTAGAGGGCAACAAAAAGTTAAACACTTTTAGACCTTATTTCCATTTGAGAGGAGTTTTACGTGACAAGTGGAAACTGCCTTTATCTGGTTAAATGTATTGATTAGGTACTAGAGTTTTTACTAACAAGTAAAAAGGTTTACATTATACATCGGAGAAGATATATTCGTTATTTCACAGCATATTAGTTTATTGTATTTTGAAAAATACGAGAAAAAACCTCAATTTTGTTATTTTATTTCCCTGGCATTAAAGAATACTCTTCAGTGTGGGCTAGGTTAACAAATAAGATTAAAAAGATTTATGTGCCACAATTTACTATCTGAATATTTATAGTAATGGGGCAGGGATGAAGCATAGATGAAATATATATACCTATTTTGACGTGGAAACCATTGTTACCATTATTATCATTATTATAATCATTACCCGCCTCGGTGGCGTAGTTGGCTAACGCGCTAGTCGTGTTGAACTCGACGGCTGAGGACGGGGAGATCGAGGTTCGAGTCTCAGTCGGGTGAACCAGGGGTGGTTTTTCCTAAATGGTTTTCCACTCCCCCTCCACGCAAATGCGGGTTAATTAATTATAGCCATTATTAAAATTGGAGCGAAAATCCCAAAGGAGTCAAGTGCAATGATTTACCAATTTATTTATGTTTCATAAAAATATGGTATGTATACCAAGGCGTACAAACCTTCATTTTTTTTTATGACTCCAAATGGTTGAAATGGTACATACATCTTTGGTATTTCCACTCCTCAAATATAAATTACAATCCACAGTACACCCAACCATTATTCCAACCCTGGCCTCTCCATCACTGGATTGGTTGATCACAAGCCTAAGAGAATTTGGTTTACTGGGGAAGATATTTACTATTAATAAGTTAGCTAATCCTGCTTTCCTATAATTGGGACAACAAATGTCTAGGTGCTAGGTGTGGAGTTTGAGTGGTGCTTTCCTAGAATAAGTTGAATTTTTGTAAGTCGTATTCTGATATAATATGTATATTTATAAAAGTTCCTACGTCCCTACTCTACAAATTATCGAGCTGTGTCAAAACGACAGCAAAATAATCTCGAAGTGTGCGCCTTCTTGGATAGTTATCTCGCATAGCTTTGCTGCACGACAGCATAAACATAATCAGAGAAAGGAGGGGCACTTCAACCCAAGAAAACATTTGATGTTTTATACAAACTATTCTGTTTGTGTGTTGAGATTTGTTTTTATTTATAATACTAAAAATAATTGTTAATTAAATTACATTTTATATTGTTTTTATATATCATATGTTCCCATAAAATATTTAAAAGTTTTTAAAAGCTTGAATTATTATTATTAGCACCGCGTCTTACTACCCGTTTGGGTTATACGCACTTACGCTAATGTGTAATGGTAGGGTGATTATGAGATGAAATGGAGGACCTACAGTTTAACGTGGAATCCGATCCACGGTGGAGGCCTGGCATTACCCAAATTCTAAAAGCTTAAAGAAGAAGAATATTGTTTGTTGTAATTTTAAATTATTTAATTTATTTGTATTTCTCTTCTAAGCCTTCAGGCCATTTTTGTTTAATAAAGTGTATTAAAAACCTGTTTATCAAAATTGTGACAATCTAAAGTTACGGTTTATCCAGAACACTTTTCGGTTTAATAAACTGTTTTTATATTTGAACATCATCTCCCGAAAAATGCAGTACAATAATGATACAGTTGCTGCTAAAATATATAATGTGATTATAAACATGCTGTAGGCCTTATTCTTACATTTTTATAATATAAAATCGCGTATTCCTGGCAGTGTGTTATTCCACGACATATTGCGTACTATGTCTAATATTTGTATCCTTAGCAGTGAAAAAATCCATCCGGAATTTCAACCATCCAAATTGGATCTAGGAACTTGAATGTCCGATAAACCAGTTTATAGTTGATATGCTTAATATAACACAAAGACTTAGGAATATATTGTAGTGGGGAAATGTTTTACTTACCTTATGCATTCATTTTGTTGGTCTTAAATTATAAATACCTGTTTAAACACTGGTTCAAACAATTTTCAGTCCTTTTCATTTTGCTCTCAATGTTTTCAATCAACCTTTACATATATAAATGAGTTATGAAGTCTATAAATCGGTTTTACAACAATGTTTAGGCATAAAAACTTTTATCTTTTTCACAGAAAAAATAAAGTATAAAAACGGAAAAATTAAGCACACTAGTGTCGTATAACTATAAAAAAAATTTACGTGATCTCAAAGCAAGGGTTATACAATAAACATATCAAGAAAGAGTGTATAAAAACATAGAAAAATCAAACACGCCTGTGTAACTAACTATAAACAAATCACATGTCCTCATAGCACATGCAACACAATACACAAATCACGAAAACTCTATTGTCTAACGTGAGCAATAATTACACCACTACCATCACTAGATGACTTTTCAAGGCGGGAAACTACTCTTTCAATTTGGGCTCAGCAGCCATACTTGAGGGACAAAAATCCTTTTGGGGCTCCTCTAACCTATCATGACTGTGTCCTCCTCGGAGAATAGGGGGTGTGGGAGAGGACCTCTGCCTGTTCTTTGGCGGGAGGAGTTAGACCCTCCTTCCGTGATTGCCGGACGTTCACGTGAGGTAGTTGTGACACAACCTAGGAATCGCTCTCACCCGCTGGAGCTTTGACCTAAGTCACCCATTTAAGGCTCTTGGCCCTGTCAAGTGCAAGTCTGAAACCTATTTTGTGGGATAGTGGGTGGGAGGGTGAAAGGCGTGGCGTGGCTTTACAACCGTCCAAAATATCCTTCCGCGCCAACAAGAACAGATGGATCACGGAAATCATGGATGACGCTAGCTACTGGACCGGTTTTGCGGAAAAATCATACGTTTGAAAATGCCAGTTTTCTTGAGAACGGTTGAATTTTTTATTTTAACATTTTCAACCCCCTTTCTAAAATAATGTACCGATGTTTATTAATTGTTACATTTTCTTATTTTTTTGCTATGAATCCGGCAGTTTTCTATTGAAAAGTGTCAATTTTATAGATATTTTATCACTGTTAAAATTATAGAGGTGTGTACGTATATAAAAAGTATAGCTTAATCAACATACTTATATGCTTGAATAAACCGTTTCTGAAAAGAAAATTTCAAAACAATAACAATTCTTGAAGATAACCTTTTGTTCCCATGTATCTGCATTTCCACGCCAAATGAAAAGGGCCAATCGCCTTAAGGGAATTACTACTTGGTCTAGTAATCACCCTGAAAAGGGATTTCAACCTAGCAGCTCCATTTGGGACCTTGAAGGAAGTCAGACTCTTAGCTTTAGGAATTACTGTAAAATAGACAGCTTTCAGCTTTGGTTGACGATATGGGGGTGGGTGGCCTGACCAGCTTTCCACGAAGGTACCAACCAGCTGCTTTGTGAGTGGCGAGTCTTGGGAGAGCTGTATAAAAACTGACTAGACCTACCAAATTGTTTTAGTCTTTTATTTGGTATTTTAATGAATACTTCAGAATTTAATACTGGTTGGAAGATTTTTGGATCAGTGCCAGAAAACTCGACTCGAGCACTTGACTGTGACCTGGGTGTTCCAAGGATGGTTTTCCAAAGTGTGTATTTTATCGGGGTATTTTTCCATCCTCTCTCCAATAAAATGTTTTTGACAACCCCTAAAACTTACGTTGTTCTTAAATGTATGTAAGTTATAGATAGTCCGAATGGGTGGTAAAATTTGTAGGCTTCCACACACAAAAAACTACACCATGACATGCATAGTTACGTAATATGTACACACAAACATAGTCAGCCCCCCCTCCTTTACCCTCCTTTTTGAACTGTTAAATTATTTATAACTTACTATAGCTACTTATATTTTATTATTAGTTTTATCTTACACGTTCTAAACAAAAATGTATAGTAGTTAACGATTTTTCAAACTAACTCAACCTAGTACATCACATTTTTTTTTAAATTTAGCATCGCGTCTTACTACCCGTTCGGGTTATACGCTTTAGTACTAAAACGCTAATGGGCTAGGAATTGGGAAGGTTGAATTTAGAGTAAGCAAACCCGCATTTTCGTGTAGGGAGAGTGAAAGACCATTTAGGAAAACCGCCCCCAGTCCACCTTACCGAGATTAGAACCTAGGTCTCTCCATTCAGTCAGACTCTCATAGACTTATGATCGACTACTATAAACAACTGGTCCCATGGGTAAGCTAGCGTTCAGAGGTTCAAATATGCAAAAGCCCAAGTACCTAAACTAAGATGTTTAACTATCAGCAAAATGAAATATTTAATTATACACATTAATGGGAGTTTAAGGGTATGCTAGATGTAAAAGCGTAACAACCGAATAGAAGATGACATTGGCCTAGAGACAGTTTTATTTTCATAACCCAAATGTTAACAATATTATGTTTTTAAGTTGCGGTCTATGCTCAATAACAACAATATACATTGGGAAGAGAATACATGTATTTATGTACAAGAAATTAATATAAATTTTCAGAGTATTAAACGCACAATCAAATATAAACTACATTCATAATAATTTGAGATAACCAATTTATATACGCATCAAAAGTTAAAATATAGCGAACCATTTTTGAAAAAAAAATTAAAGTTGGGAAACGCGTATATTGGAGAGTATATTTGTATCACATCTCCTATCTTATCCATATCAACTAGTATGAATATGCTCCTAGCTATACATCTGGCTACATTAGAAATAAGTAAAGATATTATCGTCCAACTACCCGTGAGGGGCAACTACACACAAAAAAAAAAAAGCTTAATATATCTCTTACAAACATACTGAGTGTATAATAACGGTCGACAAACATTAATCGAAATTCTCCTTGCGTAACAATTGAAAAGTAAGATAACAATACATATATAAGTTTCATTTAGAACGACTAGCATAGTAAGACAGGATCCCAATCTTAATAGCGCAATATACCATAAAAATAAATTTAAAAACTTGACTTGATTATACTACCATAGAATCTAAATTTAAAGAGATACTTCCAAAAAAATGCCTCAATTCATAACAAATCTTATTACCCAACAAAACTAAGCTATTAAAATGATTCATAAAATAAAATATGCCGAAGCAAATCCTAATCGGTCCCTACATAATTAAGTTACAATTTAACAGTTCCCCAGTTTACAAATTATATAATGCTTTTCTAATATAACGTAGACTTACATGTAAAAAGATCCTACATCTTAAAAGCATCAAAGAGTGACTGTTCCTTGCTGGGTACCTGCTTATATTCAGATTTGCACTGTGGGTGAAATATGGGAGGATGGATACATGAGTTAAATGATGTCACTATCAGCAAGTTAGCATGAGTTTCCCTCATTGACGCCTGCGCACAACGTCAAGAGAGAGATACTATGGGGGTAAGGAAACCACGGGATCACCAAGAGCGCTTCTTTCTCCAACTTTTAGCGCCTGCGCAGCGTCCGCTACTCGGGGAAAGTCAGCCGAACTACGTAACCTTCCGAGAAAACAGTCTTGTTTTTCTTGTTTAACATGCGTGGAGTGTTTATGTGCTCGGAAGACCCATGAGCGGCGCTGTTTTCCCGGTTAAAGGGGTTAAATGTAACTGCATTTTTATAGGTGGTGGAGGTTATGCGGCGAAGATGTTTGTAGCCACGGTACAGTGTGAGGTATAGAACAAGGCCCCTATACCTTTAATTAGTGTCTATAACCACAGTAATGGGCTGGATGTTTCTTTTTTCTTCTTTTTTTTAATTAATCACCGTTTATTACTATCCACTCGGGTTTTACGCTTATGTACTAACTACGCTAATGGTTTTTAGAGAATAGGAAGGCTATAGCTTTATTATGTGTACCCGCATTTGCGTGCAGGGAGAATGGAAAAACATTTTGGATAAATCACCCTCACTACATCCGACCAAATTTAGAACCTCGATCTTCCCGTCATCGACAGTCTAGACTACCGCGAGAGCGTATCGCCTTAGACTATGCAGCCCCCGAAATGTGTGGTTGGATGTTATTTTAGTTAGTTTGGTCATTGATGTAAACGGAAAGTGTTAAACATTTAGATTCTCAGCAGAGTTGCAATGTAATTCAATAATTCCAAAGAAACCAGGAACGATAAACAAACATCTTATTCTAGTACATTTTTTAAACTAAACCAACTTGACTCAGTGCCAGTTCAGTCTATTTACATCTTCCATTTATCAATGTAGGGATAAAAATAAAGGAATTAAAAAACTTTGCTTGGATTCATCTGTAAAGTGTACTTATACTTTTTTTTGTGGTGAAAACTTACAGTCTTACCTTGGTAGTATCTACTATGATTCTATAATATAATTTGAACTATAGCTGAAACAAGCATGGTAAGCTTTCTACCTTATTAGGCAAACTAAATTTAAAACCCGTTTTGGAAGAGAAAAAACTAATCCCAATGCACTTGTAAGGGATTGAACCCGTGACTTCAGTGTAAAGATTTCCAACAATAACGGTACACCAACCTGGTCAGTTAGTCTAGTAGATATAATATAAGAAGATAAAAATGTACCATGGACTTAAACTTATTCCTTTTTAAAAGATTTGTGTAGTTGCATTTATTTTTCTATTTTTAAGTTCTTAAAGTTAATTAGAAAAGTGTGACGAATTAAAAAGTAGAGTCTCTCATATCTCATTTTAACCCTCTAGTCAATTTAAAAATCTCTTATATTTATTTATTTATAAGCTGCAGATAGCGGTCAATCTTTTTATTTTAAAACCCTGTGACTAGGGCCCTGCTATTAGGAACTAGGAATATTATTTCTAGGAAGGTATGATACGTTGTTCAGGAATATTAAATGTTCTGCTTCTATTTCTGAATCTTACTGTCGTGTACTCGACATGCATGCAATGAGACTAGTAGTGTCAGGGGCAGCTTAAAGGCCGGGCAAGCCGGGCGGCTTCCCGGGGTGACAAACAGACACAAACCTAAAATAACGTAACCTGGATGCTATAGTGGAATTGATAAGAATAACAGTCGTTCACTTTTTGATACACAAATTAAATTTTACATATTGGTATAGTTGTATATAGTGAATGAAATAGGATATAGTGCAATTATTAAAATTCTTTTTCATTCGCCATCTTGAAAAAATGGCTCCCAAAAACAGTTTTTTGCCACTATCTCATCAACCGTTGATTATATCACAGTGTTTGTTATTACCAAATATATAGAGATAACATTTCCTACAAAACATGTTCATCCATATAGTTTTCTTTGTAATCCTAATCGTTCTTGTACAACCTCGCAGTGAAACGTGTGGACTATGATGGCCATTTGTGAAGTTTAAAATCGTGTACTTCCATCTCGTACACTCGAGAGTTAAACATTATTTTTGTTTGTCCCATCTCATGTACTGAACAGAAAAAATAATCTCCTATGGTTTTGAAACGCTGGCGACTTTTCCACCCTTATTGAAGTGGGAACAGCCTCCATAACGCATACTTTCAAATTAGTCAACTAATTAACTATGTTAGGCTAGGTTAGACGTGGACTCGATTAAAGACGTATAAGAGGGGTTGAAGATGACACAGTGACGTGGACCTATCCTAGTGCATGAAAGATGAACGCTTCACTTTAGAAGAGGGGAAGGAGTGGAAAAGTCACGAGCGATTCAAAGTCGTGAGCTATACTCTCTTTCTTTTTCAGTACACTAGATGGGGAAAACAAGTGCACGAGATGGGACAAGTAAGAAGAATGTCCACTTAATAATACCTTATAAATATTTGAGTGCACGAGATAGTACAAATTCGGTAAAAATTTCCTAATACATGATATGGGCATGAACCCAAAATTTACCTCAAACCTCCCTTGACTAGTGTGGGAGCAGGGGGTAGGGAGGGAAGGGCTGGTCTTTAGCTGTCACTGAATGGGGTAGGAATGGCCCGTTATTTAGGTCACATCCAACTTTAGATGAGGAGTTGTGCTTCAATCATCTCTGATAAATATTCTGGTTCTTATCCCCGGAGGAACAGAAAATGTAGGGAATGCCTATTCACGTTGCTCTATGACATACATGGTACAAGTGGTCCATCATTCTCTATGAGTATGTTATCAGGCGTTAATGACCCTACTAGTCTGTTAGTTAATTAGGTTATAGCCTTAATTAGTTAGGTACTAGAGTAGATATGTTTTTTAACTCCCGCCACGAGATCAAATCTCTCTTTCTAGGTGATTGCTCGTTCATATCTTGAAAATCCAATTTAATCCTAATTTTCTTTTAGTTCAGTAACATAATTATTGAGATATTTGGCATGCTATTTACAAACAATTATTTTACAACATCACATTACTTACAAATAGAGTTAACCTAAGACAATCAGGTTAATTTTATTTTCCAAACCTTAGCCCCTAGATATTTATTATTATTTATTTTATTTTTTAGCATCGCGCCTTACTACCTATTCGGGTCATATTCCTAGGTACTAATTATTCTAATGGTCTTAAGGATTAGGAAGGCTATATTTAAAGGAAGTTTACCCGCATTTGCTTAGAAGGAGGGTGGAAAAGCATTTAGTGAAAAAAACCTCAGTACATTCGAACTTCATTCGGCCCCCAAAACGGGTAAAGATTTTTATTAAAATTGTAAAAACTAACTCGTGCATCAGCACATACTGGTATCGAAACATGGTTTCATAAACATAATCGGGCACTCTCTGTGTTAGTCTGATGTTTAAATCTGTTGTAAACTCCTCCCACACCTAAATACCGACCTACCAATAATTTCCGTTACTATATTGTATGTAGATACTGTACGTATACATTCCACTTGAAGTCGAAATACGTCAGTCTCGCTCAGAACAAGTTGTCAACTTACTCTGGGACTTGAACGTATGGAAATGTCAAACATTTTTGTGGCGTTATGCTTGTGACATTATCGATTAACCATTCAAAACTTTTGATTAGTTTTTAATGAAGTTTTATTCACATATCCTACGAAAATGTAGAGCAGAATAAACTTCATTGAAGCAGCCATCCACACACTAGCAGACATTTATGTTGGTGTGTTGGTTGGAAATGTATGTTGTAAAAAATGTGATACAGTTGATCATCGACATATGCTATTTTCAAAGTAAATAAACATATGTTTAAGAACTGCCATGACGTGTTATTTCAAGTTATTGTGATGTGTTATGTGTGTATGAATTATTTAAAATCTCCTCTCCAAAGTCTCGAAGTTTTCTTCTTGTGTATGCACTACAGCTCATGCATACTGATTTGGTTTTTATCACCATGAATACTACATGTTAGGGTTATACATATATGTACTAATTACGCTAATGAGTTAGGAACGGGGGAGGCTGAATTTAAAGGAATTGTGCAAGAATATAAGTAGAGGGAGCGTGGATTTATTTTTTTACACAACTCAGTACACCAGGCTGGAATTCGATCCTTGGTTTCCCTGTGATCGGTAGTCTAGTCTTACGTGAGAGTGAAGACTTAGAACATGCGGCCACCGAAGCAGGCCATACTGATTTGAGTTTGTTGGGGTTGAAATTTATTGGGTCTTCCAAGCATAAGTTATCAAGCAGAATGTACCAAGATGAAACTAGTTGAACTTTAAGAAGAGTATGTTGCGCTGATAGGGCTGAACGGTGATGAACTGGTTCAAACTTCCTTGACACAACGAAATTTCACCAGGGTCACGTAGAAGATGCTTAAAACCTCATTAACACAAAGAAATCTCCCAAAGTTCTCGTAGGAGCTGCTTAAAACCTCATCAAAACAACGAAATCTCACTAGGGTCACGTAGGAGCTGCTTAAAACCTCAATGACACAACGAAATCTCACCAGGTTCGTGTAGAAGCTGCTTAAAACCTCATCAACACAATGAAATCTCACCAGGGTCGCGTAGGAGCCGCTTGAAACCTCATTAACACAACGAAATCTCACCAGGGTCACGTAGGAGCCGCTTAAAACCTCATTAACACAACGAAATCTCACCAGGTTCACGTAAGAGCTGCTTAAAACCTCATTAACACAACGAAATCTCACCAGGTTCGCGTAAGAGCTGCTTAAAACCTCATTAACACAACGAAATTTCACCAGGTTCGCGTAAGAGCTGCTTAAAACCTTCTCGACTCTACGAAAATTCAAAGAGGTTAAACCAAGTGGCTACGAACTTAAATTAAAAATAAACAATTTTATACCAAAACAACAACTAAATGAAATGGTGTCTTGAATTTACATTGTTATTATATTGTCGACTATTTGAGACAAACATTGCATTTACCTCTCAACTGTATTTTAAAAAGAAGCCTTAGAGAAGGCAGACAGAAGAATCCTTACACTAGGGTCATCAAGGACAAGGTAGGAGGGAAATACACAGCAACAATTTTGATCCCCTTTGTTTATAATGTTAATGAGATATTTGAAGAGCACTTTATAAATATCATCTGACTTATGAAATAACTTAACCTAAGAGAGTATTCATAATACTTCACACCGAGCTCTAATGTAGATATAGTTTCTAATTGGATAGCAAGCTGAACCCGTTTACAAGAAGTAGATATATTTATCAACACGACCCCTAATCGGACCCTGATGTTGTAGACCTATGGTTGATCACTAAGCTTTATTCAAGTTTATTGTTTATTATTATAATAATTATAGTTTTTACAAAAAATAAATTATCAAATATTTTGCTAGTACAATTAATATACCTGACTTTAAAGACTTTAGTTTAATCGTGACTAGCGGCAATGAATGATATATTTCCACTTTGGAATTTCTTAGTCACTGTTGGTGAATAACAGTAAGTTCCCCTTAATCAACACATATTTTCTCAGCTTTAAGTATTCAAACCATTTAGAATCTTGTGTCTAAACCTCACTCATGCCAACCCTTTAGGGTAAATATCCCGAACGGATAGTGAGATGTGCTCTCAAATTATTTTTACTAGGGGTATTTAAAGTTCGCTTTTTGAAAAATATGACTGTATCAGAATAAAACTTAAAAATTATCTTAACTTTAAAATAGTCACAAATCCAGTCTCTCGCCCAGTAATTTATCACTATGATATCCAAACTGACCAATATCAAGTATTTTGCCTGTGCCAAGAATCTAACCTTTGAATCTTGTCTAAATATATGAGATTCACTACAAACTGAGCTAAGGTATCCGATAAGTTTTCATGATTAGTGATTTATTTACAGGATAATTTAAGCTAAAAGGGTGACCTGGTGGTCTAGGGGTAAGGTGTCGGACTTCAGTGCTGGGGTCCGCGCTCCAATCCTCGGTCCTGGCATAGATTTATCTGATTACCAAACCTTTCCTTCACCTCTGACAAGACGTGTATTAATCACAACTTGTGAAGGTGTGTAATGCCAGGCCTCCGCCGTGGTTCGGATCCCACGTTAAACTGTAGTTCTTCCAATTCATCTCACAATCACCCTACCATTACACATTAGCGCAAGTGCGTATAGATCGAACGGGTAGAAAGACGCGGTGCTAATAAAAATAATTATGATTATTCCTTTATTTCTTCAAGTCAAGCCCCCCACCTCGGTGGCCGCATGGTCTAACGCACTATTCTCGTGTTTGACTAGACTGCTGAAGATGGGGAGATTGGGGTTCGATCCCGGTGGGGTGAATTAAGGGTTATTTTTAATAAGTAGTTTTCCAATCTCCCTCCCAGAAAATACGGGTGCACTTCCTCTAAACTAAATATTCTTCATTCATAACACATTAGATGGTATATATAGGCTTATAACCCGAACGCAATGCTAAAAAAAAAAAAATCAAGTCTCAAGAAATTCGTGACGTGCCACATGCATCGGTGAACTCAGTTAAACAACCTTATAAATTCGTAAAAAGCCGAAATCCGTGAAAAGCTCAAGCCAAGGAAACAAACATGTTTTTGTTCGTGGAAAAAAACAACCAATGCTAAACAGGTGATGTGGTTTTATATCTAGTTCAGCCCCATGGGGTGGAAGGAAGGCGGGTGGTCACGGGGAGGTGGGGAAGTCGGATATGTAAGGCAGGATGTTGGTAGTAGCGCCTGTTTAGTCGACAACGCGACGCGACGCAGCCTACAACGTCTCTAGCGCCTCTAATAGTTTCTGTCACCGTTGCAGTTAAACGTGTCATTGACGTCTAACATTAAAAAAAAAATCTTTCAAAACTAATTCTTATTTGTTTACTACATAGAATAAAACTAAATCGTACAAATTAGAAAAATTAATTTAAAAGGTTTTTTCTTTTCGTAGCATTCATGGAAAACATTAATAAATGAATAGTCTAAACCTACTTTAAACACAACTTAATTAGTGTTTAGCTCCCAAAGGTTTGACTACTTTTCGCGATATTGTTACAGTTTGTTATTTTAGTGACAGTTCAACCCCAAACAAACTGGAAATGAAATATTCACAGAAAATGACCGCCTTTTTCTTCAAGTTATTTAGGTAAGCTACGTGACCACACACACATATACACTCAATTTTAAATTGAATTGTAATTTATTAGTGTTTTTGGTTTAAAATAATTTTATATTGTTAGTTGTAACACTTTTAGAAATATAACATATAATTATTCCTTCTAAACCACTGTATTTATGCAAAAAAAAAATCTAGCTTGAGACTCGTAACTTTGACATTATTTGTAATTTAATTTGTTTGTACACAGAAAAGAATGTAGCATACCTTACGTACAAATATAAATTTAAAGCTCTAATCTAAACTTATCAAATCTGTCCGCCTCAATGGCTAAAGTAGTTGACCATAATTCTATCAAACTCTAGTCCAAATCCAGCTTGCGCTGATAAAAAGATGTCTACTATTTGTAAACAAGTTGTTAAATTGATAAATAGTTAAGCGCTAGTGCTGAATGTTTAGTATCAGCCGAGCAGTCCTACGTTAATCTAGTAGCAAGTTGTGTAAAGGTATAATTCGTTTGTTTTTAAAGTGCTCTTTAAATACCTCAATAAAATATTCAAATTATCATAATTAATTATGAACTACGAATATCCTATTATGAAATATACTTAGCACCGCGTCTTACTACCCATTCGGATTATACGCTTGAGTACTAATTACACTAACGGGTTAGGAATTAGGAAGATTGAATATAGAGGAAGTGAACCCGCATTCGCGGGGAAGGAGAGTTGAAAACCATTTAGGAAAAACCACCCCCAGTTCCCCTGAGCGAGATTCGGACCTCTATCTTTGGCAGTCTAGCTCAACATGAAACTAGCGCGTTAGCTAACTACACCATATGAGGCGGGTAAATATGAAATATAGATGACCTTTTTTTGTGCTGAATCCACTTAATGTATATTTCATGAACAATTTAGAAAGATGGGTCACTTTTATGTTTCACGTGGAGAACCTTTCTTACCCGATAGCTAAAAATTTACTAGATCTACTTGTTCATGTTGATAGAATAGTTTCATAGTTTTTAATCTCCGTCTTATTAGAAATATGGAAAAAGCCTCGAACTTTGTTATTGACGCAGTATATGGCTAAAAATGATATGATCTACTGTTGTCTTAGGTTAAAATAAAATTGTGACAGGCTGTACGATGTTTGTCAAATGTTGAGCCTTAATTTTATTATTTTATATTTAGTTATATATGTTTAATACATAGAAAACATTACCCCATTGTACTCAGTTCTAATAGATTATCAAACTTGAAGTCCAATTTTATTTTTTTATTCATGCAGTCTAATTTATAAATACCTCAATAAAATAGTAACTAATTGAATAGAGGGCAAAATAACCTCACATTACAATATGGAGTATCAATTATTATCCCACTTGAGTTCAAAACTTAAAGTTTCTCTGAGATGTGTTATCGTATAGAGCACATTCTCAGTTATCTAGAACATGATTAAGGCTTTCAAGTTGATTGTATTTTAGTTTTGTGAAATTTAGATGATTAGATCACAGTAAAATTTTGGTATATATATGTTCATTTTTATTTATTTATGGTTTTAACGTGCACTTTCTGAACCGACTGTAACATCAGCGCACAAGAATTTCCATGAGCGAGAGTGAAAGGGCCTATTAGTTTTGCCAAAAAAGGTATTTTGACACAACTTCCTGGAATTTTTTACATGCCACAATCGACATGGGACCAACGCCTTTCCGAAGGAAGTTGTGCTAGGGATTTTTATCACTCAAGAAAAAAAAAACGTCGACCCCGACTGAGTTTGAACCCACGAGTGTCGGGGTCCTGAGCAAGACCACTGAGGCCAACTATATCTGTTCATGATGATGATGATAATGATGATGATGATGATGATGATGATGATGATGATGATGATATATATTAGTTAGCTATATTTGACAAATAATCATTTCAAATTTGGCTAATTCAGTAAATTCAAAAAGTATCACAAGCTATATTTTTCTTGATTGACTCAACATATGTTTCGAACATTTAAAAACAACTATTTAAATTATTCATCACATCGTAAAATGATTATTTTTCTTAAAATATGTATTAAAATTTTATTTTTACGTATATTTGAAACATCTAGCCACTCAAAATTGCTATGAAAAAATACAATAGTTAATATATTTAACTTTGTGGTAAAATATTTTTTAGTTTTTATGTATAGGCCTATTATCAACTCAGGTTCGTACAATATATTTTATTATTAATACGATGAAACAGGCTTTTATTTTTAAATAATTATATAGCGTTTCTTTGAATAATAACATATATTTGTGTGTAAAATGTTGGTAAAATTATCGAGACGCTGCTTTAAGTTATATGCGCTAGCATATATCCTAACATTCATTCTAATTTTCTAATTATGGTCCCAAGCAAATTTTTTAAAAAGAGTTTATAAGGAACTAATTGCATACTCCAAATATTGAGTAGAGTTGAAACCTGTTGTGTCATCTTTATGTCGTAGCTAAACAAGAAAATTATGTTTTGAAAGGATTCTGATGGAAAAGGGTGAAAGCCAGTCCTTGAGTGATTTAATGTCAAGAGTTGAGAGCATAGAAATGTATTAGTAGGAAATTTTCATTAACGGGGGAAGTGATGAGGGAGAATGGCAGACGAATAGTTTTCTTTGTAATTAATGGCTTGGAAGTTCTTTGTGTTGTCGAAATAGAGTGACAGGATGATAACTCGCATTCTATTCGATAAGAGAGTCGTGTCACGTGATGATTCCCTTTTAGTGAGCCCGGTTGAACGCGTATTGACAGGCAACGGTGTGCACGCGATCAAAAGCGTCAGGCTAGTCCTATCTGGGTGGCCGATGATAGGGATGTAGAGGTCCGAGTTTCAGAAACTGAGAGGGTTTCTTCCTATCAATCCACGCAAATGCGGGTACATTTTAAAATTTATCCTTTCTCATCTTTACCCATTTAGTAGAACTATGCGTATAAACCGTGAAGGTAGTAAGGCGTGGAGACGAAGAAAATCCTCGTAGACCTGCATTTTATACTAACATAATTTTTAAATTCAACTCAATCAAATAAAAATAATTTATTTTCTAACAATTTGGTATCGTCTTGAAAAAATAATATAGGCCTACATAAATTGAAATAAAAATATTTTTTTCGTTTCGTTTCGTTTCGTTTCGTTTGATCTTACGAGAGCCATTTTTAAAATCCAAATAAATCGTGTAAACATATATTAAATTTTTATAATAGTCGACCTTGGTGCTGTTGTAGTAAAGTTCTCGCTTCAGGTCCTAATCATCGTGAGTTCAAACTTAACCGGAGCCGACTTATTTTTATTGAGCGATAAAAATCCGTAGTACAACTTCCTTCGAAGGGTAAATAAAGTCGTCGGTCCCATGTCGATTGTGGCATGTAAAAGAACCCTGGAAGGTATGTGAAAATACCTTGCCCGACAAAATTGGTAAGCCCTTTCGCTCTCGCTTATTGAAATTCTCGTGCACTGATAAAATTAGTCGGCTCAGAAAGTGCACGTTAAATATCTCAAATAAAAAAACATGTATATAATAAATTAGCAATATTTTGCGTGGTAGCCCCGGGTGAAGCTTTTCTTTGCTTCAAATAGAGAGGAAGAAATTAATTTTATTTATTCCAACACAGTTATCTATAAATTTAAAACAATCTAATCAAAAATTTAAAATTCCAACTTTGAGGTTTGTATAAAGGGAATACTAACTTTAAAATTTCAGTCCTCTGAGTGCGGTAGATATCGCGAAAAGCTATGACAGACAAACTCTTTATTAATATAAAAGATACTAACAATATAAATAAACAATACATCAAATTTTAGATTCTATGAAAATTACCACAAAAACACATTTTAATACAATAATACATGAAAACACACTAACATTTTTAACGTCCTATGCTGCATATAAACATGTTTACATTCTGTACTGCATATAAATGTGTTAATGTCCTATGTAGAACATATGCATTTTCATGTAAACATTTATACTATACATTTATACGACGTGTGTAGCTATAAATTTGTCCACCAACTTATCTTTTATTCAGTTGAATGACGGAATGACGGAAGTAAAAAACACATATTTGCTTCACGTCCATGTTATTCTCACCCCCACCCCTTTTTGTTTACTTTGAGAACTTTTTCCGATAGAGCTACTGCTCACACACATAGGTGCTTTCAAAAAGAACCGAAATCCGACAGGTGTGAACTCTTGAAACGAATAAAGATAATATACGTAGTTTTCCAAATCCTGAAAAAACCAGGAAACTCCATTTTTGTGTGCTTGGACTACATTGTAATTTATCTTTGAGGTATGTGAATGAACCTTTTGTCGCATATTTTGAGTAAATAATACATTTTATAAGCTACTGGTGGGCCAGAAAAAATCGTCCATGAGACGTAGTTTCCACGATCCTGCTTTAGATTAACCGTTGATAAGCCGTATTTAAAACGTATTCTTTAATGATATTGATAATAAGAACTAGTTTTTTTTTAAATTGAATAATAATGCACTTTATTTGTTAAAGTTGAAAAGCTATTTATAGAAGTATTTATGAAATTAACTCGTTCTTTCAAAATGTTGTTATAAACATTAATTATTATGCAATTTTTGAGTGAATATATAAACGCATCTTTTTCCCATTTCTTTTAATGTAACTTCGAACGTAGCCAGACCCCCATATTAAATTATCAAGGATTTTCTTAAGGAGGGTGATGGTTTTGATACCCAAAATACACGTATTTGAATGTTGAAATAACATGTATAGAGATAATTAAGTTGCTTCCAGACCATGTACTTAAAGATTCAGAAAAGTGTTTACGTTTTATACTATTTAGCCTTTTAGAACGATTATTTGCAAAGCCCAGATATAAAAACTAGTTTAAGTTTCATTTGTTTAATTATATATACCTAAGCTACGGGCGTTTATATAAATATAAATATATTTTATATATAATATATATGTATATAATTAAACTATATAATATGTATAGTAATATATAGTCATTTATATATATTACTATTTATACATAGAGAAGTTGGATGTATGTATTGCAAAGAATAAAGTAAGTTAGTATCGAAAGAGGCAAAGATGGCAAAATAAAATTGTGTTAACGCCAACATTATTTTATGGATGTGAAGCGTGGATTTGTCAGGAGAAACACAAGAGCAAGGTGAATGCGGCTAGAATGAGATATCTAAGAAATGTATGTGGAAAAACTCGTATGGACAGAGTCAGTAATGAACGTGTGCTGAAGGAGTGCGGTTTGAAAGGGAATCCAATTGGTAAATGTGAAAGAAGCGTCTTACTTTGGTTTGGGCATGTTGAGAGGATGAGCGTGGATCTAATGACGAAGCAAATATATGAAGGTAGAGTGTGTGGATCAAAAGGAAGGGGTTGGCCATGTAAAGACGTGGCTAAATGTCGTAGATGAAAGTGTGATAAAGAGAAGTATTAAGAGTTTTAAGAATAAAAGAGCATGTTTTATTTGGTGTATGGATGTTGTTGAAGAGAAAGAAGTATACAAAGGTAGGGAAGTGTGGGGAAAGTTAATGAGGATGTAGTGCTTTTTTGAGCTATATACACAGTTTTTTTTATTGCCTACCCCGTAAGGGAATTGCTTTATTAGGTATATATATATATAAATCTAATAAAGCAATTATATGCCTATTTATAATATATACCTCCCTCCCCTCTTTAGTAATTTTTGGCGCACGCCTTTGACCTCTCCGTTTTTGTGTGTGTTAGGATTGATTAAATATAATCGTACGCGAATGTATTGCCAATGGCGAGCTTTACAGTGTGTTTGATGGTTGAGAGTGGATGTATTTATAATGAGGTGAATCCCTTCGGGCTCAATCAGAGAGAAAGAGGGGTAAACGGAGAAAGCTGCCATGGATTAAACATAATAACCCTGACCACGATACAAAGTTCATGGTTTGTGTACATTAGTAAACAAAATAAAAACACAACAAAGTTTATCTTTTAGCGCCGTGTCTTACTACCTATTCGGGTTATACACTAACAAAGTTATTGCTGCCATACTTCTTTTTTGTCATTCGAATGTAAATATGATTATTAGATATGTTTTCAAAGAGCACAAGATTCGTTTTGCAATTTATGTGCCTTCTCGATAAGAGAACGTACGAAAATTTAAACACACAACAGTCCTTTTACCAACACTGGTAACGTTGAACACAAATGCGTCAGTATCGTCTTGTCTGGTTTGACGGAAAATTAAATTACTGATTTTTTTTAGATCCTAAACGGTTTCTCAATCTTTTTCCACGCAAATGTATGTATATTTCCCCTAAATTAAATCTTCCTCGTCCTTGTTACATTAGTGTAAATAATTGCATAGCCCAGTCATGTAGTAATTCGCGGGGCACGGGAATAAAATATTATTATTTCTAGCCCTAATGGCCGTGGTAGACGAAAAAAAATTAGGAAGCTTCGGATTAATTATTCTTATCATTAGTGACTCAAACTACAATAAATAAGGACAATGGACGAATATTAAAAAAGTGTATTAACATTCGCTTAAAGAGTAGGTATGAAACTACACTGCAAGCCAGGGCTAACATTTAACCCCGAATTGTACTATCAACGACATTTACAATCCCTTAAATAAAAAATTATTTCAGTGGGTAAGTAAATTAAATGTCAAACTCATATAGTCTGGCTTTCCCTTGACGGGGAGCTCAGATTTTTTCCCAAAAGATCTTAAACTCTACATCAACTTAAATTTCCTTACATTTTCTCCAAATTAGACCTTCCTTACCCCTACCCTACTAGCGTAATTAAAATGCTTACAGCCTGGATGGGTAGCCGTCGGTGTAAAAATGAATATTAAGCAAATGTAACTAATTTTAAATACGCATCGTGCCAAGCTTCTTTTAATCGGAGTTTAAAACTTCTTGTTCTATTCACAAAGTGTATTAGAACTATTTCACTATCGTTTTATAATTTGCAGATCCTTTTATGATAGTGAAAGAGGCATATCTGAAAGGCTTTAGAGATTAAATCATCATCCAGATCAACGCAGTCAGGTGTGAGCAAGCTGGTTGAGCTTAGGTTCGCAAGGCCGGGGTTTGATCCACATACGAGTGCAGGGGGTGAGGTATGTTTTTTTAAAGAAGGGCTGTCTATTCTCTTTCTAGGACAATTCTTCTGAATATCCTAAAAATGTACACACTTAATCATTTTCACTTGTATTGTATAGTAGATAATTCCCACTACCATAGCCAATGATAGCTATTAGATTATCATAAATGACCACAGATTGTTAGAGGTGTGAAAATATTTTATTTTAGCACAGAAATTGTGAGTTTTCATACAAATCTATCTCAAAATCCCTATTAAAGGCTGAAAAACTTTCTGCTTCTAGCTCGTATATAAAGATATAAAGTTACTTGATATTTTCTAACTCATATTGACAAACATAAAACACAAATATTGTCAATGTGGTTTTAAAAATCTAGATTTGGTTGAAAAGTTTCTTTTCTTTAAAATAAAGTATTACTTGGAGAGAGAAAATAAATGAGTTGAATATAAATAACGAACAGTTTAACGAACAGTTTAATTTAGTCTCTCAGACATTTATTGTGGTGGTGTTACTTTAATGCTTCTACCAGAGAACCAATTTATTTGACTCTGTTTATTATTCTTGCAATGCGGCTCTCTTCAGTAGTTTCCTAGTTATATTGCCCGAAATATAATGTATTTTTTTAAACGTTTTAGCTACAAAGTAAAAACCATATATTTAAAATCTGGTAATTTAAATTTTAGCACATAAATTATGAAGGATAAAAAAAATTAAAGTATCCAAATTCAACTGCATAGATAATGCACACACACACACACACAAATAAATGAACTCCGCACGGACTATCTCGCTCTATTATTTGAAAATGGAAATATTTACTCAAAATTCGTAATATATGTGAAACGAAATAATATACACTAGCAAACCCAAGCATGACTTGCACAATACTTATGTAAAACTTTTTTTAGTCCCGGTTTTAAATTTTATAATTTTGTTTTTAAAGAATTAATGTCCTCATTTGTATGTTTGGACCGATAAAAAAGATCAATATTGGGTCCACAAGAGTCAACACTTAATATTAAAATTTCAACTTCCGGTCAAAATTTTCGACATTTTATTAGGTGTTGCATCTTCGTGTCATCGTATTGCTATCAAATTCCTTATTCATAAATTTTGACCAATAAAAAATATAAATATTGACTATTGAGTCTAAAATGGATATAGATTGTTGTACAAACATATTTCCTAAGAGGTTTAAGGAAAAATAACATACTCTTTTAGATACTTACTTATATTTAATCACTCTATGGCATTGGAGAATTATTGCGTTAAAACTTAAGTAGTATATCTTTACAACGAAAGCTCACAAAATTGTATTAATATATTTGCCAATATCTAAGAAGCTGTTGGTTTATAAAAATATATTCCAATTAAAAGTTTTTTATTTTTAATACCACTACAATTTTGCTATGATAAGTTATTTAGTATCTAAATAGTTGCGAAGATACGGAAGTTTCTGATTCTGTAAAGTACACTAAAATTCATTTTCATGGTAAAATGAAAATATTCAGTTTATTTATAATCTTAATCAACACCTAGATACGAATTTTAATCAAAATCGATTTTTTTTCTATTTTCGCCCTTTCTTAAACTACTCTTAATTTTAAGTTTAAACAGACACACAGACATACTTCATTGAAAATACCACTTTTTAGGGTTTGGGGGTCAACATCCATCAACATTACAAGTTAGATTTTCTTTTGCGGTCGCAATACTTTTACCTTTTGTCTTCACAAAGTTAAAAAAAATTGTATTTACGTATAGCTTGAAAGATATTGGTTTTATAAAAATATGCTTCTTGTAAATTATTTGTATTATAAAGAGACCTACATATTTGCAACGATAAGTAATTTCATATCTCAAACAGTTTAGGAGATATTATAAAAAAAAAGATAATTTATGCATTAGACCGGAGCCCTTAAAGTCATTTTGCCGAAATATTGAGAAAAGCCATTTTGTTTGGAATATTTATTAATGTTTAGAAATAAAATTTAATAAAAATTCTTAGAGCCGAATTTGAGAAAATCAACTTTTTCTCTTTTTGCCCTCCAGTAAACTACCCTCAATTTTAGGGTTAGATATCCAATTCCAAAAACACCCCGGGGAAACGCAATGAAAACCCTAGATACCAAGTTTTAGCCCGATCGGTAAAATAGTTTAGGCTCTAGTTGGAGGTACAGACAGACGGAAAGTCAAAAACAACTTTTTTGGACT
>CABEEJ010000032.1:534435-547884 GCA_901482245.1 Timema douglasi
ACTACCCGTTCGGGTTATACGCACTTACGCTAATGTGTAATGGTAGGGTGATTGGGAGATGAAATGAAGGACCTACAGTTTAACGTGGAATCCGAACCACGGTGGAGGCCTGGCATTCCCCACATTCACTAGATGTTTTGTCAGAGGTGAAGAAGGGGTTTGGTAATCAGATAAATCTGTGCCGGGACCGAGGATTGAACCCCGGCCGCCAGCACAGAAGTCTGACACCTTACCCCTAGACCGCCAGGTCACCCTACTCAACAATAATCTAATAATAATAATAATAATAATAATAATAATTTAATACTGTAATTCAATTTACAACACAATTCTTATCCTAAATTTTATTATATTTGCTCGATATAAAATCACATAAAATTATATCTATATTACCCGCTTCGACGGCCGCGTGGTCTAATGCGCTATTCTCGCAGTAGACTAAACTGCCGATGATGAGGAGATCGAGGTTCTAATCTCGGTCGGGTGAACTGAGGATGGTATTTGCTAAATAGCTTTCCACTCTCCCTCCACGCAAATGCGGGAATGCTTCCTATAAATATAACCTCTCTGATCCCTAAAACTATTGGTATAGTTAGTACATAAACGTATTACCCGAATGGGCTGTAGTACGTGGTAATAAAAATGGAATATTTCAGATCCATCACATTCAATTTAAAATAAAATAGTATCCAAAGTAAACCCAAACGGAACTTTTAAATTGGTCGGTAGCTTTGCCCTTTTTTTAACTTTTAAAGTTTACTAAAACGTCGTATCCATTCACCTTGAAAATATGCTTGGTCACTTTGATATATGAGGTAAACTCACTCAACTTGCCGAGGCGACAAATAACAAACTATATTTTAGTAACTTTTTTTTTGTCAGAAAGAAGCAAAGCTACCATGAATCACATATGCCATATACTGAGAGCTCACAGGTCGAGTTTGTGTATCTGCTTTGGAGTGAATCAGAAGCGCATAAGGGAGGTGCATCAAACGGGTACCATTGTTTGTAGTCTCTGAGCACCATATGGCAACACCGACAAAATGTTTATTTTTCAGAAATTACAAGTATGATAGGTTTCGTGAATTAGCCAGTTATTAATCCAACCTCGCTTAACCCAACTACTATTGTAATGAGTAAGGAGGTTGTTTTTTGTAGTTTTATTACTGTATTGTAATTATTGTCAAGGGTTAAGGAGTTTTTTACAATGCATGTGTTTCATGTTACCATGTAGTTCAGGTTGTTGTTTTTTTCTTGTGCGTTTTTTTAAATCACTCTCTCGTGCGCTTTTAATATGAATTTTTTCCTCTAGTGTGATTTCAGGGTTATTTGGTTTTACACATAGATTTAAGAAGGTATAGAATTATAATCTTATTTACGCAGTAGTTCAGATGTGACACCCTGATATTGTAAGCAGCTAATTAGGGTCAGAGAAGTAACATCTTTCCAATTACAGGATGATGAGTATGACCTCGCATGGTCGAACGACGGTACATATAAATAAACTGTTTATATATTTTTTTATCGGGGATAGACCCTCTAGATAACATCATCCGAATTTTCGTATGTGTTTTGTGTCAATTTAAAACCATACATACCGCAATTTGTCAAAAATAATATTGGCCTATATAATGTTCAGTCTTTTCACTAAATGAAAACTAGAACGATTACACAAATATTTTAATACTTGATTATAACTAGTCCAAACATATCACTTAAGGTGAGATGTAACTCATGGAAGAATACACGAATTAAGGTTAGTATTTTTTACAGTTTGTTTAAGCAAAAAAATATATATTATTTGTTCAAAATTAATAACATATCACCTCAGTAGAACAGTTTAGTTTAATTTCCTACGCATAGCTAGCTCAACAATTCTTGAATATATGTCTATGTTTGGAGTGTTTTTATGCTATAAAACCTGTAAAAATACATACTTAAACTCGCACTACCTTCCATCCCACCTTAAGCTGCCTAACGTTTCCAAATCTATGACAAAAGATCTGCATCGCCGGCCGCATGGTCTAAGGTGTCACTCTCGTGTTAGACTAGACTGCCATTAGCAAGGACATCGGGGTTCGAATTGAACCAATGGTTGGTTTTTCCAACACAGTTTCCCACTCTCCCTCAACGCGAATGTGGGCTTCTGAATTCGACCTTCATCATCACTGACTCATTAAAGTGATTAGTACAAATGCGAACAACCTGAACCGGCAGTAATAAACGAGGCTAAATACCATATTACAAAAGGTGTTCAGTGTTAGCCTCATGTTCAGAAACCCACCCTTTCCTTTTTTTTTTTTAATGGTTTTTCTCTTACCCTGGACCACAAACCTTTCCTTCTTTGTGCCCTGGGAATATCTTCGGCCGGGTTCAAAGGACTCCAAAATATAGTTTACAGCCCTTTATACAGGTAGAGACAGGGACATTTACTTAACATGAACTTTTCTCGTCCTGTTTACCTAGGTTAAATATATTGCCAATAATAATAACAGATGACTCATTAGAGAGTTACGTTGGTATTCGGCGAGGATGACAATCGTCCGTGGAACAACCCCCTCCCCGACGCAGACGTTGTCCGTGGGTGTAGGTAGTAATATTAATAACAAAGCAGAGGAGCAGTATATGTGTGTGTGTGTGTGTGTCCCCCTGCAGCTTGGGCCCCTGCCAGACGCTCTATTCTCGGGGCGAGGAGACGATACACGGGGGACCCGCCACAGACCCTCGCTGGGACCACACTTGTAGCATATATCGTCGTATCGTTTCCCCGTCGCTATCAGGGCTGGATCGGGTGTCGACACACACGGACAAGGTTGAGACCAAATTTCGGCCGATGCGTTCCTTGTTCCGTCGCGATTTCCATCATCTTGGGCTTACACTTTTTCAGTGATGAATTAACGACCGGGTAGTGTATGTTGTGTCTCTTCTAGTCTTAAGTTAGACCATAAGGCATATGAAGCTAAGACAGGCCTAACAAGCTGGTTGTGGAAAATATATAGCTTGAAAAAATAACTGACCCAGGCCACAGGCTGGAAACAGTAATGGATGTAAAAAAGTTTTTACAAAAATCCATCATTCGTGTGTTGTAGCGGTGGCTCAGTGTAAAAAGTGGTAATCGGAGGTCTAACCCCCATCCCTCTCACCCAAAATATGAATAGTAATTTATTTTTGTATTCTTTGTATCTTGTTGTTCTCTTATAATTATTATAAATGGTTACAACCCAAATCATATTTTTTGAACATTATAAATTGCTTCAAGAAGGATTCGATATTCACAAATATATTGATGTATAGACACTTGCGAAGTGGGTTTTTGAATTCGAATCTAATCTCGAATCCAAGCAAATATTATTCGTGAATTTCGAATAATTATCAAACCGAATCATATATTAGTTAAATATGCTGAAGTTATGATGTAGAAAAAAAAATAGTTACACACTAAAAAAAAACATTAACTTAGTTTTGAACCCTAGTTCTATAAGTTATTCATCATGTTCACTAAATAATAGTGCACCTTGTCGAAGTTAAGTGGTAAAGAGCACCACCATCTGTTGTGGTAACTATAAATTATTTCAATATACATCTTCAATCATCAAATTTAACACATTTGTTGCGCAATATTCAAAGGTGCGATTATGGCTATGCGAGGGGTTTTTTTAGTTAAAAAAAAGTGAGACTTATTTTCCGTTCAGTTTAGTAATAATTAATAAGCATTTACTTAGCAAAGTTACCTAGCAAAGATTATTATTAAAAGTATATTAACAAATTATAGGCACGTTATGAGATTTTGCAATGGCCTAAATCCTCATCAATATTTATTTAGTTTGGTTTGATTCACGTTATCGAATAATATACTATTCTAATTGATATCGATATAATCTCAGAACCCCTATTGATGTATCTTGTCCTGGGGCTTCGCCACGAATCAGTAATGGCAAAACTAGCCCTTCCTTGCCTCCTTTCCCCTATCTTCCACTAAAAAAATAAAAAATCTGGTTATGAACCCGAATGGTAATCACTCACATTAGAGTGGGTAAATGTGACTCTGAGATATTATATTATTTTAATTTGTTTCGTGTGGAATAATCCCTATTCTCCCTGTATATCTATCACTGTAGCCGACATCACACATATCTCCCAACCCACGCACCTTTGCGACGCAGACACACTCTGGATTGCTGTGTTTGTTATCGATTCACGCTGAGAGACTCTCTTCCAGGTCATAATCCCGTCCGCCCGGGACAAATCTCATCGCTCCCCCTTATCTTCCTCTTAGCACACTTGTGTTGTGTAGCCCGGTTCCCATCCACTCCTCCCCACTCACCTGCTTCATTGTTTACAAGCTTCCGTGACAGCTTGAGATACTAAACACTTAGTTGCTTCATTGTTTAGTCTACCAGCTTCCGTGTCAGCTTGAGAGACTAAACACTTAGTTGCTTCATTGTTTAGTCTACAAACCTCCGTGTGGGCTTGATATACTAAATACTTAGTTGCTTCATTGTTTAGTCTACAAACCTCCGTGTGGGCTTGATATACTAAATACTTAGTTGCTTCATTGCTTAGTCTACAAACCTCCGTGTCAGCTTGAGAGACTAAACACTTAGTTGCTTCATTGTTTAGTCTACAAACCTTCGTGTCAGCTTGAGAGACTAAACACTTAGTTGCTTCATTGTTTAGTCTACAAACCTCCGTGTCAGCTTGAGAGACTAAACACTTGGTTGCTTCATTGTTTAGTCTACAAACCTCCGTGTCAGCTTGAGAGACTAAACACTTGGTTGCTTCATTGTTTAGTCTACAAACCTCCGTGTCAGCTTGAGAGACTAAACACTTGGTTGCTTCATTGTTTAGTCTACAAACCTCCGTGTCAGCTTGAGAGACTAAACACTTAGTTGCTTCATTGTTTAGTCTACAAACCTCCGTGTCAGCTTGAGAGACTAAACACTTAGTTGCTTCATTGTTTAGTCTACAAACCTCCGTGTCAGCTTGAGAGACTAAACACTTGGTTGCTTCATTGTTTAGTCTACAAACCTCCGTGTCAGCTTGAGAGACTAAACACTTAGTTGCTTCATTGTTTAGTCTACAAACCTCCGTGTCAGCTTGAGAGACTAAACACTTGGTTGCTTCATTGTTTAGTCTACAAACCTCCGTGTCAGCTTGAGGGACTAAACACTTAGTTGCTTTATTGTTTAGTCTACAAACCTCCGTGTCAGCTTGAGAGACTAAGCACTTGGTTGCTTCATTGTTTAGTCTACAAACCTCCGTGTCAGCTTGAGAGACACTTGGTTTCATTATTGTGTTCAAGATTAATTATGTGGTTGAGACACTAAATACTTAGTTTCTTGATTGTTTGTCAAACTTCAGTATATAGGCCTACTTAATACACTTAACACGCAGTGTCTTCATTTTTATCTAGTTTCAGTGTGTAGTTGAGACACTAAACACGTGGTCTTTTAATTGTTTTATAATTTTGGTGTGTGCACGAGTCACTAAGCATTTATTTTATTCGTAGTTTTCAAGCTTCAAAAGTAGAATTCAGATACTAAAAATATATAACTTACTAACAAACCTAATTCTAAGAGAAACACAAGCTCCAGTCCTATCGGATGTCAATTTATCACTGTGAAAGAAGAAGTCTTAATTTCACTGATTTAATTTTTTTATCGCACGTGCCGAGAATTGAACCTGGGCTAAGATATCAGTTGTGTACGCATTGATAGTGCATTTTAATTTAGCCCTAGCTTACAAACTGAACGGATAGTAAAACATGGTGCGTAATAAAAATTAAATAAAAAATCTAGCTTTGGAGTCTGGGGTTTAGTTCAATCCAGCAAGGTACACTTGGGTTTAACTATCACGTTCTGGCTGTCCATGCTCATTCCTGGTGAATTCTTGTTTGGGTCCTTTACATATGCCCTTATCGCCCAATTCATTTATGTTAGGTAGCTAATGTCGCTGTTAGTCCACACCAGCATTAGAACGATCAAAATAGAAATAAAATTTAAATTGGCTTATATTTACATTGACTTAGGCCTAATTAATGGTAAAATACTTTCAACTTTATTAATATTCGTGGGGAATATTTTGTTGACCCAGTTCGTCAACGGGCACGCTATTTGTATAAAGTGTCAGTGGTTCAATCACCACCATCTCTGTTTTATTCGTTTTTAATACTTCATTTTGGTCTAATATATCTTTCCTGCGTTATCTATCTTGGAAAGAGCATATTTATAAATAAGAAACACTGCTATATCGCTATAAATATCGGCCATTATTATCCAAGTAAACGAGTTTTTATAAATTCTAATGCGTGTAGAACTCTCAAAAAGGAAGGCATTATTTATACAAAATCACAAAGAAGGTGTTTCCTGATGGTATTAATATTAAAATGAATGTATAATGAAACTATAGAGTTCCGTTTTTACCTTATTCATTGTGTAGCACGCTATTCTTTGCTGAATAAAAATAGCATCCATATCTTTATAAACAAATTTGACGGTCACGTTAAAACAATCCGATTCAAACTTAATAATATGATTTGAATTTCGTTTATGCTCTAAAAATAGGAAGGTTGTTCTCTTTTATAAATCCACCGATTTAGAAGCAAGTAAATAATGGCTGTAATAAATAAAATCACACAGTTGGCAGAGATGGTTTTTTTCAGTGCATGGTACAAAGTGGAACTTAGGACCAACATTAAATTGCAAGAGCTCAAATTTTGTGTAGTCTATCAAAATAATTACGTTCCATTTATAAAAATAACTTTGTTCTTTGCCAAAATAATTAAAGCTACTTTTAACTATCTATTTAAAACGAGAGACAATTCCTTTAAAAAATGGTTCCCAGAGCTCTAACCAACAGATTTGTTTACTATTTCTTTTAATGAAAGCTTACAGATAACCCAAAAATATGCACAATAAAGCCGCAATTTTTAAAAAAACTACCATTTATTTAAACAACGATTTCTCGAATTATATCAAATAGATTTTGATGTTCTTTAGTTTAAATAAAAGCAGGTAAATGTATTGATATTATGTATCAAAAATGACAGCTGCAGATCACATGACTTCGCGTATGAATACGTGAAGGCAAAGCTAGTAACTTGTCTATCAGACAAGTCTTTTTAAAATACAATAAGCTGTTTGCGCAAGTGGTGGTGAATAAGAGGGGCATTGCCCCCAGGAAATAAATTTGCACCCGTTCTTCCCCTTTATATGTTTAAAATACTTTGATATTATCGAATATATAGATGCATTCAATTTCCAAACATTTATCGGTGAGAGGGGAAGATGGCAAGTCCCTAGAAAAACAACTATGTATTTGCTTGTATCCTTACCCCTCTGATACAAATAATGTTCCGCCGCGACTGGTTTGCGCAAACTTTAATATTCATAAAAAACAGACCCCCCAAAAATTAAAAATAAATAAATAAATCCATAAATTTCAAATTAAAATCACAAAGAGCGCCGTTTATATAGTTATATGTTATATGTGTGTCGAGTATACATAACATAATCGTCACTGCGCGGGTCGATGGAAGGATTGCGAAGGCTAAAGGTGGAGGAGGGTAAGGGGGGGAGGAGCGGGCAGGATGGGACCTCAGCCTCACAATGCAGTGAGCTGAGTAGTGTGTCAGTCGCCCGCTAACAGGCGCGCTCATCGTATACCCTGGTACTGTTCTCCCGTTCTTAGCTCAGTATGTAGTCTAGTCCTGTTGTGATTATGGAGGGAGTTTTCAAAATCTGACATGGTGCTTGTATTTATTCGATTGTGAAAACAAACACGTCTACATTATGGTATCTGATATCGTGGTCGAGACAATGAATTAAAATAAACCTCTGTATTGAATTATAAAATGTGAACAAGTTTTAATTTTCTTATAACTAGAAAAAAGTGTGATAAATAGCAAATATATTGTGTCTTGTGAAGTAAATGTACGTATTTGAACATTTCATTAAATTAAGTATTTTTAGACTCGTTGGTACAGTTATTTAGGCCTCATTTTGTAAATCAAACATTTTATATTCCGGTACTAAGACGTTATTTCATATGGCGTATGATCTGAAAAGCTGCGATGATAAATTTTGTTGACATATACACGAACGTATTTGTTAATTTATTCGCGTTATCTTTTGAACGGAGTGCTTAATTCCTCTTTTAATACTCAGGTATCGCAACATACAACAACGTATCTTAACATTTCCATTTGTTGTATCTACGGTATTAATATTATAACAGTTCTACGTGAATCAGTGTTCCGTAAGCGTTATGAACCTACCCGATAGTTCTTGGAGAGACAGGCTAGTTCCTGTCTTTCATTGACACTGTCGAAACGCGCACGTGAGTGAAGTAAATACCAGTGTGTTGTGAGTGTGTGTGTGACTGGGTGGTATCGAGAGGGGGCAAGATGAAGTTCGACTCTGTGTTCCCAGAGGAGAAGAGGCGTTACTTCAAAACGGAGAGGAAGTTTTGCTGGTACGTCATACTTTTCTGTTTTTAACAGGAAATAAAAATGGAAAATTAACACCAGGAAAATATTTAGCTTGATAAGTTTCATGGACGAGTAATCTTCCGCGATAATTTATTATAATAAATAAGAAAACTAATTGTTCCAAACTTGAGAAGTAGGTTTTCCTATTTTCCCCCCTTAAGTATTTTGCGTTGTTTTTACCTTTTAGTGTATTTTTTAACGCTTTTCTTTATTTTATCAATAATAACTAGACGATATGGAAAATCTAAAAATATTTTTTGACATAAGATTGTTATCAAATCCTATCTCTTGGTCAGTTCTGTCGATAATGCATCTAAATACTGTTATAAAGCTCTTGTATTTGATTTTCAACCTAATTTGAAAATAAAGAGCTATTTAATATGGGTTTGTTCCCTTTAACGAAGTGAAAAACTAATTATCTTAGGCTTGTGTGATATGTTTATTCTATAGTTAACTATAAAAAAATCACAGTTAACTTATCCAGATATTAAATGAGTATGAAAATGTTATTAGAAATATAGCAATACAGATAAATGTTGGATATTGCGACGATAATTGGGGGATGTTCTCAAAGTGAGAGAACACGTTTAAATCATTACTCACTTATTCTCGTTCCTATCAATAATCTTCCGTGTAGATAGGCTACATAACTATTAATATTTTTCAGGGGGGACTTCATTTTGTCTGTGCGTATTTTTAGATAATAATTCATGATAATTTGATGGCAAAATATGTTTTAGGTATATAATTAGGTTCCACCATGATCTGACACCCAAGATAAATGAGTATTGACTCTGCCTATGGAGCTAACTCTCCTAAGTTCGTGTCCCGTCATGGACTGAAAATGTATATTTGGTTAAATTGTGGTCTACCCTTTCACTGTTGGTTAAATTGTGGTCTACCCTTTCACTGTAATGACTAATAATTTAACGGCGGGAGTATTGTATGTTATGTGTGTTCTAGAGCTATACGTTGCACTGATATAATAAATTGGTTAGGAAAGTGAACGTTAGTTAAATCATACGAATAAACTAAGGTATAACTATCGTGACCGAGAACACTTCGGGGCTAGTATTGGTGGAGGTTGAATCGAATATATTTAGTTTTATTACAATTTTTTTAAATCAGTTATTATTTTTTGAATCGAATTAAAAATAGTGATTTTTTTTTAAATCAATTCAAAATTTTATTTCTGCATATAGGAGTTTAATTTAATTGGGGGTTTGATTTAGTTGATAAACTATGGATTATTTTATATCACTATCATAAATTGATTATCAAATATCTATCTCAAAAAATGTAATAGCTCTCAAACTGTTGAAATCTTCTCTTTAGATTACACATTTAATGCAACCACTAGGTGCAATGAGTTCCACCTTCGAGGTTCTTTAGGCAATTATTTCTACAATCTGATTTGAGGGTACTTATATCGGAGATACGAATGGCCCCTCATTCAGAATTGTTTGTAGGTAACAGGGCGTCACAGTCATTTTGGAGTGCCTGGAAAAACCAAGTTATCAATGACTACATACTATCCGGGCGTAAGGTTACATTGTAGACCGACTGCGATTCGGCTATGACTTAAGAAGTTAAATGAACATTTGTTTGAACGAATCTAGAAATATACTAAGCAGACTGTGTGTGTAAGTTCTATAGGAGATAAGATCTCACAAAAATTATAAAAGAGTTTTTTAAGGCATCGTGGTAAAGGGAAAATGGGGGGGGGGATACTTTTTTCACCACATCTTACTGCCTGTTCAGTTTATACTCATATATGAGAATTAATCTAATGGGGTAGGGATGAGGGAGGAAGCATTTTAGAGGTAATCTACCCGCATTTGCTTGGAAGGAGAGGGAGAAACCCATTAGTTAAAACCACCCTCAGTAGACCCGACCAAGATTCAAATCCCGATTTTCCCATCACCACGAGGCCAGTCTAACACGAGAGTGATATCTTAGACCATTCAGATTAAAGCGAGTAAAGAAGGTATTTCCTATAAAATAATTTCACCCCATCTCACAGCCTATTCGAATTTATAATAATTACTCTGATGAGCTATGGATGAGAAAGTTATAATTTAGAGAAAATGCAACCAAGTTCTCGTGAAGGTAGAGTGATAAACCATGTATAAAAACCACCCGACCGGGATTCGGACACTAATCTCCCAGACACCGGCGATCCAGTCTAATGCGAGAGTGACGCGTTATACCATTGATGTGAAAACTTACTTAGAGACGGGTCAATGAAAAAAAAAGTTAACGGGTCAAACATTTTCATTAATTCTCTCCCACTTTATTTTAAAATATATATTTACTAAAAACAAATAAGATTTGTGAAACGAGATAAAAGGTATGTACATTGATGTAGAAACATTACATCAAAGATCATAAATGAAATAATATACACTGTTACTTACTCTGTGCCACTAGGAACACTGTTATAGAAAAATTGAGTAAGGAAGAACTGAAGTATTGTTCGTTCACGGTAGGAGTTTACCTGGAAAAGGACTTTTTTCCCTACCAGAAATCTATTATATAGTAGGATATCGGTAAGAAAAAAGACCTTTCAGAGGTAAACTCCTCCCGTGAATGAAGTATAAACAGTATATATATACGTATAGCTCAGAAATCATTGGTTTTATAAAAATATATTTCAAATAAAAGATTTGTATATTTAATAGTATTACAACTTTACATTGATAAGTTATTTCATATCTCAAATAAAGGCGGAGAAATGATGAAAATTGAAAAATTCCCCCTATTCAAAATACCCTCAAAGTCATTTTCATGAGAAAATGAGAATTGCTATCTTGTTTATGATGAAAAATAGTGTATAGATATAAAATATAATCAAAATCGTTAGAACAAATTTCGAGAAAATAGATTTTTCTATTTTCGGCCTTCAGTAAACTACCCTTATGTTTAAAGTTAGGATCTAATTACAAAAACCCCTTATTAAAGCTCCAGATACCAAGTTTTAGCCCAATCAATAGAATAGTTTCGGATCTAGCCTGAGGTACACACAGACAATAAGTTTAAGTACAAGGGAAAATGCAAATCACTTATAAACACCTTATTGCTGGGTTGGACAACCCTATCACCAATCGCTATAAGTGGCGAAATGGCCATAAAAATGTGGCGAATTTATGTTCACGAGATCTCTCAGTAAAAGCATTGGAAGCATTCACGTGTGCATTGAGCTCATATATTCATCCATGTTTCTGCAGCTTGTAAAATAAAAATATCATCAAATTTCTCACTAAATTTTCAATTTGAATAGTTTTCATCCATTCGCGTGTAGGGCGGTTGTAACTTGAGTAGTCAAAGGGTACCTGTTTTGAATAAACTTGTTCAAACCGTATGTTGTTTTAAATGTTCGATTGAGCAACCTAATTTCTCAATTTATCAAACATGGTGTGGCAAATTTCAATTCTTATTTGCCACAACTGTGGCTACATTGAAAATAATGTTACCCACCTCTACTTTAGTGGCTTAGTATGTTTGTAAGTTCGCTCAGAAGAGTTATATGATGGGGTGTGAGATGAGTGAAACTGTGAATGACTGTCCAGCATTGTTTTATAATATTGGTTAAACTGTGATGAGGTGCTTCTCAAGAGAGAAGACAGATGCTCATCAGCAATTCTAAGATCACTTTTCCTAAGTTTCATGGTTGTATATACTTGTACGCATGAATATGAGAATGCAAACAACGCAATGTTTTTCTCAGCATGATTTACCAAGTTTGTAAATTTTTATTTTGGCATGGTTTTATAAAAATCCAGCTTTGTTGTGTTTAAAAATACCTGCTTCACAATGAAACACATATAAATTAGTTATCTCGTAGGCTGGATTGAACACACTGGTGGGCTGTATTTGGCCCGTGGACCGTAGTTTTCCCATCCCTACGTTAGATCATTCGACCACCAACCTATTTTCGCCAACAAGCAAAATGAATTAAAAAATACACTAACAAGTAATCTCGAAGTAAAAATAAAGGAAACAGTATATAATGATTAGTTAATCAAATAAAATAATAATTTACTTTCACATATGTATTAAATATATAAAAATAAGTACTATGATGTTGACAAAATCAATCTCAATATGTTAAAGGAAATGTATTTTTTAAGTGCCTCCAATTTCGAAGAAGTTGTTGAATGCCCTTTTTCTTTGTGTGTTTATTAACTTCTATAACGCACAAACTTTAAAGTAAATTGTATTTAAATTTGGTGTATTTTTAAATATTCCTACTTCATCTCATTGCATCTTTAATGTGAATGCAACAAACACGAATAAATTATATTTTAGAAAACGGCTATTGCAATTTTAATTAATTTGCACTTGTTTTACATAAAATGACTTATTTGAGTAAAAATGTATACAAAAATAATAACGCTTCCATATTTATTATACATTCTGTCAAAATAAGCAATGCTAAAATTCATAACTGGTTTGGACAGTTATCTTAATATTAGAAACCTATTAAAAGAAAACATCCACTTTTAGTATGAACACAAATATTTAAAAATTAGTTCACTTAACTTAAAGTGACATACACGAAAAGATAGATGAGATATTTTGAAACTTTATTTAAAATAACAACCTGGGTTTTTAATAAAGATAAAAGCTGAACGCTATTTATTGTGAGATAGCAGCTAACTTTCATAAATCATTCTAAGTGTATGTTGAAAACAATAAATTATTGTAAATATTATGTATTCAAACAGTTTTAGAAAAGAAATAAAGTATATTTTAATTCATAGATGGTTTTTATTATTTTTATATATACGATATCTTACTGGCTCTCCGTGCTATCCATATAATTAACACTAATGTAGTAGTGATGAGAATTGTAGAATTTTAGAGATATTGTGTCCATATTTTCCTGAAGGAAAGGATCTATTCTCACTTATTCATACGTTTAGTCGTGTGCTCTCCATTTGTCATTTATATATATATAT
>CABEEJ010000032.1:555649-573992 GCA_901482245.1 Timema douglasi
GTGTGTGTGTGTGTGTGTGTGTGTGTGTGTGTGTGTGATGTGCTTAAATTTAATGTCTTCAATGACCTGTCGTTTGAGGCGTGGCGGGCTAAAGATATTCCAATTAATATCCCACATGTTAACAAACTGGAAAAAAAAAAATATATATATATATATCTTAGATTTACTTAACGAGCACTTGAGCACTTTATAAACATAAGGTTATATATATATATATATATATGCCCACAATTTACAAAATAACAAAAGTATGACAGCATATTAATCCCAATCTGGGTGTTTGGAATTCTAAACCAGCTGTTTATACTGTCACACGACCTACAAACTAGCTTAATAATGCAGCATTGCGTTTCAGTGGTCAAACGGCCTAAGGCGTCACTCTCATAACGATGAGATCGGGGTTCGTGTCCCGATCAGGTGTACTGTAAATACGCTGATAGTTTGCATTTGGAAATATGTGGTTAAAAAGATTTCAGATTACAAAAGTAGTTTGCACAGATGGTCCAGCCAGAAAAGGTCGAGTTTCGAATCCTCAGTCAAGTCTACTGTGGTAGTGTGTGTATCTGTCTTTCTCTCTCTTCCCAAATCTCTTTCCACACAAATGCAGATTAATTTACCAAAATTCTAACTTCCTCATCCCCATCCATTTTGTGCAAATATATGGGTAGTAAGACGCGTAGCATAGATTTGTTAGTTACTAATAGGTCAAGATTGTATTCTAACAAAGGTTACATACATAATTACAGTAGAGTCTTGACCATCAAAATTAAATGGGACCGACAGGTGGTCAGATAACTGAAATATCGGATATTACGGAAAAAAAGAGGAGGTGTTGGAAAGAAACATATTAAAATTAAATGGAAGTGCAGAATAGACATGAAATAAAGTTTAATAGTAACTACTCTATAATATAAACTATGCAATAAATTACAAAACTATTTTATTCATGTCATATTCTGAAAATTGAAAAATGACACCTGGACACGGGAATCGAACCCGGGACATCTAAGAGGGAATATCCCCACTAAAATGCATTAACAATAGTTTCGGCTATTTGTTTCATGAATATTTTATTCATGTAAACAAAACAATGTATTTTAAATTAATTGAATTCAACTTTTATTAAATAGTACACAAAATACAAACGTCACTGTTTAAAAAATAGGTGATTGAAGTTTGTTTCCCAAGTTTGATCATCTTCCTTGAGGAGAGGTTACACTAGCATTTTAATAATTACATCAATAGCACGTTATTTGAATATGTCATATAAAATGGAATGTCAGATTGTCGGGACTCTATATAATATTTTTTAATGTATCCAGCACCTTATTTAAGTTTGAAGAGCATCTGTCCATTTATCTATGGATTCACTTGTATAAGTGGTCCCACAATCTAAGGCCTCATTCTCAAATTATACTAAACTTCCGATGACTGTGAAGCCTGAGATCAAATTCCGGACTTTTGTGTTGTGGGTAGTTTTTTTCAAATGGTTTCCCACTTCCCATCCACGCAAATGTGAGTACATATCCTCTCTATTCAATCTTTTTAACAGACGCTTCAATGGCAGCGTGGTCTAACATGCTACTCTCGCAGTAGATTAGACTGCCAATGACAGAGAGAGTGAAGTTCGAATCTCAGTTGGGTGTACTGAGGGTGGTTTTTCCAAAATGGTTTCCGCTCTTCTTCCACGCAAATGCGGGTACACTTCCTAAATATATAACCTTTCTAATCCCTAAAACCCTCAGCAAAATTAGTAAATAAGCGTATAACCCGAACAGTTAGTAAGGCACGATGCTAAAAAAAATATTTTTAACCCAATCCCCATTATTTTAGATATACACTAAGTCATTTGGGTGGTAAGACATGGAGCACGAATAAAATATGTGGACTCTATGCCCAGGATAGAAGAAAATGTATCTTTAGGCGACTGGTATTGAAACATTTACATAATTGTTAAAATAATGATTTAGGGCAGTGTTTCTCAAACTTGTCCTGCTATCGGACCACTTGATAAACATTCGATGCACACATGGACTACACACCTTAATATTCTACTTACCTGTCACATGTCGAAGCAGAAAATTTTCTAATGAAAGTTGTTTATCAATGAGTTAAGACAGCATATTTATACAACTTTGTTTCATTTACACATTTTACAGTCCAATTTTTATAGTACAGCTAGAAGCGATACTAAATCAACTTTTGATTCAAGTCATATGATTAGTTACTTTTGATATATATTATAAATAGGGTGACCTGGCGGTCTTGGGGTAAGGTGTCAGACTTCTGTGCCGGCGGCCGGGGTTCAATCCCCGGTCCCGGCACAGATTTATCTGATTACCAAACCCTTCCTTCACCTCTGACAAGACATCTTGTGAATGTGGGGAATGCCAGGCCTCCACCGTGGTTCGGATTCCACGTTAAACTGTAGGTCCTTCATTTCATCTCACAATCATCCTACCATTACACATTAGCATAAGTGCGTACAGCCCAATCGGGTAGTAAGATGCGGTGCTAATAATAATAGTAATAATAATAATAATAATAATAATATTATAAATAAGATAACATTAAAAGTGTAGAATTTTCTTGAATGAACATTGGACTGTACTTGTGGGTCAGTATAGTTGACTTGACAGGGTTAGCCTGTCAATAATAGTGCACTCTTGGTTTATTTCCCTTTTTACTTTAATAAAGAGAAAAAATAATGTAGCTGTGAAAAATCTTGACCTAGAAATTATGATGTGCCTCGTAGCCCAAAAACAATTCTGCTTGTCATAAAAGTGTTGTTTTGATTTTGATTGAAGTCCTCGAATAAAACAGTGTGGTCGTTTTTTAAAGATGACCTAACAACTTTGTTTAAAATGTATATTAGGTAATACAATAATAATAATTTGAGGTAATATTACAGATTACTTATTTTTGAAAACTTAATCTCAAACTGCTGGTACTAAAACATTTTAATAAACTAACCAATAAAACTGCTCTCCTTTTGTAATTTAAGCTTTTCCTAACCAGAATTACAAATAGATCTAACTGATTAGACAAATGTATTAATTTAATTATATTATGAACTAGAGGATGTGATTATTTCAGTATTGTGTACAGGATGTGGGTTGTTTATTGATATAGTTATGTTGGTTGAAGGCTCTGGCTTTTAGTGAACCACAACCGAGATTGATTTTTTTATTCAAGCTATTTGATTTATGATAACAGCATAAGTGCTACTAACTATATTAATTCTAGGACCGGTATAACACAGTCCTCTGTAAATAACTCAATCACTGTAAAAGGTAAAATCCCAGTTCCCCCCACAATACTTTTTGTTGGTCATGCCGGTAATCAAATTAGGAACCCTCAACTCAGTCACTTATGCCGGGATCACAATCAACTTAACGTGACTTAACATAAAGGATCTTCTCGTGTTTTTAAATGAAAGTGATCACAATGCAGTTAACTTAATGTTGACATTCAGTTAACTTAACGTAATATATGTCCTGGGAGGTATTTTACTTTAAGGGCCAGTTTCATAGTCAAATTCAGTACGCCTCAAGTGCGGCGCCAAACTAAGTACATCACGACACCTACCTAAACCAGAATCGAATGGGCCAGTTTCCTATGCGAGAACGGCCTTTCCATTTGAGTTTAGGTAGGTGTCGTCTTGTATTTAGTATAGCGCCACACTTGAGGCGTACTAAATTTGACCATGAAACTGGCCCTAAGTGAATGTTACTTGAAGGGTTTGTTTTTTTATAGCCAAGGTTTACTCTTTAGCGTAAGTTCTAGTGATCAGACGTTGAAACAAAATAATTAAACTAAAATAGGAAAGCTAAATTTATTAGAAAAGTTTAGTAATATATATTTATTATATCAATTGAAAACTCTAAACATTCACAGATCATCACTGTACAAATATTACAAATCACAGATCATACTCAAGAATGAAGATGTTTGGCTCGAATTGTTACGTTAAGTTACGTGAATCGTGATCACACATCTGCTTTCTTAAGTTAAGTTAACTTTAAGTGAACGTTACGTTAAGTTGATCGTGATCCCAGCATTAATGATGTTTGACTTGTTTTTATTACATTATGATGGGATCTGCGCCACCGCTTGTGTAATATAAAGCAGTAAGACTTGCATTGCATTTTAGTGCTGTTGATGATGAGAAGGTTGATGTTTGAACCTCAGTTTGGTGCACTGGGGAAAGGGGTTATAATAATGACCATGACTATGTATGTACATAGTTGGTAATCACTTACTCTAGTAAACATGATTGTGTTTAGGTGGTAGGCCCTTATTATAATAAAAATGACTGTGTATGCAGTTAGTAATTTACCCTTCTTCTGTAAATCATGATTGTGTAAGTGATAAGCCTTAAATATAATAATCATGACTGTGTGTTTAAATACTAAGCCCTTTTTATAAGGGGTGGGTGAAACTTCAAAATGGCAAAGTCAAAGCACAAATCTTCTTCACTTCGGCTTCGACACTCGTAATAACTTTTGCATCTCAAAGGAAGAAGAGAACTTCGACTTATAGTGAAAATATATTATACATCTCACCAAATATGAGATATTTTGATATATAAGTCATATTTAGAAAAACTACAAAACACAATGTTAACACCAACTAGTGACTAAATGATAATCCAAGCATAGATAAATTCAGATATTTGAATATAAAAATAATAGAGGGTGCTTCCACCCCCACCCCCGCCCCACCCCCACCTTTCTATTTATCTAGATGCATTAATGAATATTTAAAAAATTAAAAGTAGTGTTATACGACAACATCAACAATTTTATCTTAGACTTTTCTTCGTATTTTCAAAATTTGCTTTAACTTCACTTCACATTTAAAAAGTGACCTTCGCATTCCCAGTACTTATTATAACAATTATTACAAGGTATGTAAGCGGTAAACGCTTATCTAAATCATCATAGCTGTGTGTGTGTGTGTGTGTGTGTGTGTGTGTGTTTTAAGGAAGTAAGACCTTATTATTACAACTATCAGTGTGTGTGAATATGGTAAGCCCTTAATGTTACAATCATAGCTGTGTATGCAGGTGGTAAGCCCTTATAATATCAATCATGACTGTGTATGTGAGTAGTAAGTCCTTAGTATAGCAATCATGACTGTGTATGCAAGTGGTAAGTCCTTAGTATAGCAATCGTGACTCTGTATGCAAGTGGTAAGTCCTTAGTATAGCAATCGTGACTCTGTATGCAAGTGGTAAGTCCTTAGTATAGCAATCGTGACTCTGTATGCAAGTGGTAAGTCCTTAGTATAGCAATCGTGACTCTGTATGCAAGTGGTAAGGCCTTATAATAGCAATCATGACTGATTATGGCTTTTAGTAAAACAAACATGAATATGTGTACAGATGGTATGATCTTATTATAACACTCATGGCTGATGTGGAGGTGCTGTGCCCAAATTATAACATTGATGACTTTATGTGCAGGTGGTAAGCCGGAGTCCCAGTGGAGTCTGTGCTGGAGACAAGGAGGCAGTAACAAGCCTGGACACTTCACAGGTCCACCTCAATGTCCCCACAGCACGCTGTCTAGCACCAGAAGCTCTGTGAGCAGCACACCAGCCAGTCCTTGCCCGACTCCTCTACCATTCCTTGTCACATCGGGATCTGTTAGGTAAAACTTATTGAACTGCTTTATCTTGTTTACAATGTACATTGTATAGTGAGCATGAGCTCACTAAGCACAAAAATATTTAAATTTTATTTGTTACAAGCATTTTACTTACCCTCCAATAGGAAATACCATAATTAATTTGCTCTCTGTTGTGATCCTGAAACCAGTAAAATATATATATATATATACATAATTAGTAGCAAGCGGAAAAGAGGAATTTGGAACTCTAATGAGAAAATAAAATGAAAGCACTATTAAATTTAAAATAATTTTAAAATAAATAACATAGGCAATAGGATACAGGTCCTCATCTTATTATTTTTCACATTCGCACCAGTTACAAACTTGTAAAGTGAATGGAGCCAAGCGCTATAATCATCTGCCCGAACACTGGTAGTCACTCTAGACATCCTATTGTTTAGAGTGCAAAGGCATCAGTTTGAAGTGCTTGCCAACCCCCTCTGAGTGGATAAAGGTGATGTGTGATCAAATCTTTGTAAAGAACTTTAAAGGATGATTTGTAAAGACAAAACCAAGCAATTTAAAATCCAATATAATTGAGAGGTTGAAGGTATTACTAACACAGGTGTGTTGGGACCTTGAAACAAATAAACAATTTTTTATCAAGATTAATATACTTTCCTGAGCGTAAGTTTTAAAAATGACACCTGGATCAGGACACCAGTATATGAGAATGATTCCAGTTTCCAGGAGTTATTTTACAAATTTACAAATATTATACTTGTTAAGGATATCTATGTAGCCTATTGATAATTTCAGTTGTAAAAAGCTTCACTACTATTCATCTACAATTACTTATATAAGCATTAACCCTCCTCCCCCTTCTCAACCTCCCGCCTACATCCAACCATGAAGAAAGTCAATGCACATCTGATTGTACCGGTAATGCCTAAAGTTATGTGGTGGTATTTCTAGCAGCGGTATGGTCCCATCAGTTGGGGCCAACATTTCTCCAGATGAAACGTTTGGCAGCATCAGGTCCCTGTCTGTGTCCCGAGAGGTTGCTAGCTTCCCACTGTCTAGGACACCCACACCTCCACTCCTTATGCCAACTGACAGGTAACCTCACAAGCTCTCTTTAAGAATATATTATAGACTAAAAGGGATTTTTTTTAAATCTGTGTAAATTTTGCCATCACTGGCTATTGAGGACAAACTATATAACCTAAAATTAGCTCGATAAGGGTAGACTTTAAAGAAATACAGTGGCATGTCCTCAAATATGACTAAACAAACTGTAGTAAAAACATTTTACATGACTAAAACCTGTCTTCCGAAGAAGTCAATAAGGTGTAGTATCCAATTTACTAGCTCCGCTAGTATCATATATATTAAGACATTAAACCATACATGAGACGAATTTAAAAGGGCAACAGTTAAAAACATCATTCATTTGAAAACACATTTTGTAAATTACTATAGTGAATTCAACAGTGGAAAAGAATATTTTCTTAATATTACAAAAGTTACTAGATGTACTTAATATCAAATTCCTACACCAAACAATGGGTTCAACAACTTTCACTTTTGACAGAAACTATTAAAAGTTAGAAACTAAATACAATGTACTGTTATTAATCTTTGTTTACGCTGGTCACTTTTTATATTCACAAAGTAAACTTGTTACCTTATAAATTAGAAAAAAATCTTATTCTAATCTATTAGTTGTCCCAATGTTATAAACAAGTAGTTTTTGTAGAACAGACTAAAGTGAATACTTATTTACAATATTCATTAATACTCAAGGAAATGTATACAACTTGGTAAAGATTATTATTAACACAGTGTAAATAGTTTTTTTAACTTAAGTAAACTTGCCTTGCAGAGCCTCTTACAAACATTGTTTCTGTCAATAAATACGGTACTTATAAGAGGTAGCCTCTAACCAAGAACCCATTTTATCAAACACATGTAAATTGACAAAACCACACAGTAATGAATGACTATGGTTGTGTCTATTAAGTTTATATCGGCAAATATGATACTGAGAGAGAATATGTGTAAAAACACTTAGTATAGTGTTGTCAAGCAATGATTCTAATAGAAAGCGTTCACAAGTCACAATTAATTTGGCACCACCAGTCAATCATTCTATTTTACTTAGTGTGAAGTAACTTTTTTTTTTTTCAATTCCCTAGATTATCTAAAAAAACTCTTTAAATATATTGTGTGTACCTTAGATTGGCGAGTCAACCTCTACCATTGNTTTTCAATTCCCTAGATTATCTAAAAAAACTCTTTAAATATATTGTGTGTACCTTAGATTGGCGAGTCAACCTCTACCATTGCCTGATGATAGCTCCATGGTGCCAAGTGCCCGGATACAACTTCCCCCTCTCCGGCAAGTGCCCCTTCTGCCCTCCTCTCACACCGAGATTACCATGGTGGCTCCAGCTTTGAGCTGCGACACAGAAGAAACAAAGGTTGTTCGTGGACCACGTAAGTCTGTTTCCATCGTGTTACCCAATGAAGACAAAGGATGACTAATGACGGACAGTAAACAACGCAGTCTTGTTTCCTGAGGATCGAACCCTAAATCAAACCAGGGAAGGAGATTACACAACTATAACTATTCCAGTATACGTTTAGCTGATTTTTTTATTACAAAAAAAAAACACTTGAAAGAATTGTAAATAACTTTATTTATACTTGAAAGTAAATGTTGAGTCTTATAAAAGCCAAAAATATATATTTTTATTTATTCATAATGTTTGAGAGTTAACTCTTTCTTTTGAATGGGATGTAAGCAATTATGAATATAAATATACTTTTTAATTTTAGTTTAAGTAAAAAGTGAAAATGATAACATTTTGAAGCTCAACCATTGCCTCGGGCTTTCGATGAATGTAATATGTGAGTGAGATGTAAGAAACCAGTTTAACATATAAATTATTGTATGGAAAATGTATATGATCGTGTGATGGTACTATGTAAAAATTTTAATATTTATTTCACAACTTTATAAAAATAAGTTGATTTTGCTAGGTAGCTTTAGATATCCTTAGAAATTATTGAAAATGTCAAAGAAAGAATACATAGCTCAAATAAGATGACAAATAACCTAGTTACCTCATCTATTTTTTAAATGTTAAATATGAGGTGGAATAGGCAAACCCCTGAATTTAAAAATATTAAAATCAACAAATTTGAAATTTAACCAACATATTTAATAAATATAATGATCATTTTAAGTATAACTGATTAAACTAGTAAATTTTTTAATTCAAAAAAACAGCATTACAATGATTTTATAATTAAAAAAAGTGAATTTATTAAATCAATTTCTTCTTAATTTAGATCTACAAGTAAAGTACTGGGCGTGGAAAATGGTTTTGTGTTTTTATATGTGTATAAAAAGCTTATTTTAATTTTGGCAAGTTTATAGTTTAAAATAATATTATACTTCCATACAAACGGCTCCAGATCTATGAATACATGTGTAAAAAAAATAGTAATTTTTTATTTTATATAGGTAGTAAATTTAAACAATTACAAATCTAGCAATGTATCATAAAAACACACTTCTTTCTGATAGTAATGAGATGATGTTAACTAATAAAAAAATAAAAATATAGTTGAAAATATTTTTGTGTTTGAAAAATATGTTTATCTTAATTCAAAAACTTATCTTAATCCTAAATCACTACAAACCACTTCCTACATTCACATATAAATTCTTTCAGCCATTAATAGTAAATAATTTAATTTGTTGGAAATCGATTCCAATATGAATGGTAAACTTTCATAAATGGCTTCAATTGCTTTATTTGTAGAAAGGGATTAAGACTAAAAAATAAATCATTTATAACTAGTTATAATCAAGGTGTATTCAGAAGCTATTCAGAAAATTGAGGCCAAAATACAATACAAAATAGGTATATTTTAAACTATGCTGTCTTTTAAACATTATCTTACAGTAGGCTACTGTATTTGGTATCTTATTTATAATGCTACAGTGATTTAATCTTATTGTGAATCTAACTATTTATGGGAAAGACCAATATAGTGATGAAAGAACATTTTTCATATCTTAAAAAATGTTAAATCAACTCGTATTAGTTATGTAGTTTAGAGTGTGGTAATATTAAAAAAATTATTTGAGTGAGTGTAAAATACAAAAGTGTAAAATGTCAGTATAAAAATAGAAGAATACATTATTTTGTAGTACGTCCGTCCTATGACGTGCCAAAAGAAACTGACTGTAAACATTTTTTTTATGTGCCATACATCAATTCATAAGCGGCAGTAGTGATAGTGAAAACTAGTATTTAATAATTTCAATATTTAATATTTCAAGATATCTGTCTTCAAGTTATAACAAATAGAGGGTCTTAATTACTACCAACTCAACATAGCATAGCGATGTGCTCAAAATAATCCTTACATGAGATATTTAAAAGTGTCAAGCCAAGAAATTCTAGATTTGTGAGCAAACAGTAACAGTCAAAGTTTTCTCCAATTTCTTTTTTTAATATTAGGCCCTAATTCTTTAAATTTTATCTTTCTATAATATGTGAGTTAAAGTATTTATACCCAAATAAAAAGTGTGAATCTGGGTATGTTTGAAACTTGAGATAAACATACATTTTATTGTAGTCAAAAAATCATGCTGCAGTTCTTTGAATTTGATCTTCATAATCATCAACTCTTCTTGTTAGTTGATACTAGAATTATTAATTATTTACGAATTTCTTGATTCGAGTGATACTCCCAACCTTTTCGTTTTTATCGGGGTTTTCAGATTGCTAGAGCCTGTTTGGTGGTAGTTAAACAATAAGATCCCTTTGAAGTGTAAATATTGTAAAATATTTATGTCATGAATCTTAAGAACAGATATGTATGAGTGATGTTCAATGTTATAGGATGGAGTACTAGCAAAGTATCAAACCGTATCTGTGAAGTATTTTTACAATTTTTTAAAATTTGAATTGAAATAGTATAATCAATGTAGTATATATATATATATATATACATGTGGGGCTGTATCTTAAGCAGAACTAAAGGTTTCTCGGATATAAATGTGATTAGGTAAGAAATGGCGGCTCATGGAATGTTGTTGTGTAGGGCATAGTTTGGGGTGACTACTACTTTATTGTAATCGCCATACAAATAGCATCATCCCCTATACCGGTGGTCACATAATCTAAGGATTCATTCTTGTGTTGGACTGGCTTGTCGCTGACGGGTAGATTGTGGTTTGAATATTGGTTGGGCATGCTGAGGGTGGTTTTTCCTAAATGGTTTCCCCCTCTCAAGCCATGTAAATGTTGATACATTTCCTGCTCTATTAGCATATATTTATGACCTTAAAAGGTACCAAGAAGCGATGAAAATAAAGCATAATTTTTCTAGTAAAGCCTAAAACACACATTCACACTTTATAACAATACAGGAGTGTAAATCTGGCTTTGACCTGGCAACACTTCACAAACCACTGTTGGAAGAAACATTTCACAGGTACAGTTTTTATAAAATTAGTTCATTCAGGCAACACTTAAGGTGAAACTTCTCAAATGTATTACATAAGATGAAAACCCACAAGGAAACCTACTATAACATTGATTTTTCATTTCTAAAGAATTTATGATTAAATGAAAAAATATATTCAAATTAATCATCAAATTAAAAAACTTGCTATTTAATTCAAAGAAATTAAGTTCTGTCTTACCTAAAAATAAGATTGTACTAACCCAAAGCATGCTTAAAAAGTTTTTTTAGTTATGTATAGTAGCATTAATAATTACTGTAAAAAAATAATCTGTTTTATTTATGACATTGAAATTGTAGAGGTATTTTAATACTGTACTTGATGTAAACATTTTAAATATTTATATTCACAAATATTTCCATGGGTTCAATAAAATAACCAAAATTGGTTATACATTGCATCATGTTATTGGAGGTAATTCTATTTTAAATAATTGAAGTGCATTGTGCTCTGAGTTTTAGAAGACATTCTTTGGATTTACAATATAGATGACAAATTAACTATTTTACCATTTGTTTGTTTTGTGGGTGTGTGTAAGTATTAATACAATTACTGAAAATAAATGTAATTTATTAAAAACTATTTACTACATTGAATGAATCATAGATAGGCCCTAAGAAAACCATTTAATACAAAAATAAGCAAATGTTGAGCTGAGTAAATAAAAAATAAAAAAGTTACTCATCATTTTTCTTTTTTCTTTTAAATATGTTTTAAATGTTTATACATCGAACAAATTTAGAATTATTGTATAGTTAATCTGTAAAAGTAATTTCAGCTATAATATAATTACACTACAATAATTACAATTTTATAACTTACCATCAACATTAAGCTCATGTTAAAAGATGAACAAAACAACATTTTTACAGACATAGTTATCAGCATTAATCAGCAAGAATCTCTTGATTGTAATACAGTTTTATAATGTTAAGTTTACATGTTGCAAGAAAATAAAACTTCCTGAGCAGACTACTCTAAAATAGAAAAATGTAATAAAAAATAATAGAAAATTAGAAAATGCATCCAATTCCCTAAAAATATTTTTTTAAATACGAAGAAATATAAAATTAATCAAATTTGAATAATCAATGTTCAGTAATTGATGCTGAAAATTTTGCAAGCTCTTTGATGAACCTTAAAAGTTTGTTATATACATATAAGTGTGAAAAATATCTGGTAAGTTATTATGTTAATTTGATATTTTTTTTAATTTACCGCTTAGTTATGTAAAAAGTATGATAATTTTCCTGTAAATATTGTGTATATAACTGTGTTTACAGTGTTTATGTAAACTATGTTTTTGTGCTAACCATAGTTAACATTTTGATTGACAATATCAGTAATATAGTAATAACATATTTTAATTTTTATCAAATTGAGTTTTTACACAACCTTAATATCTTTTGAGTACATACCAAGGAACACATATTTAAATTGTATTAGTAAATAAGTTTATTGTCAACATAAAGGTGGGTTGATGAGTATCCATAAGAAATGTTGTTTTTGTGGTGTTGTAATGTTTGGCAAGATATATTCAGTTTTATGAGTTAAAATTACAACAAATTATTAACAAATTTAAAAAATATGTTTGCTTTTGTGAAGCATTACATATTTAAAGTAAGGTATGCTCAGCATGTTTAAAAACCAAATGAATTAGCAACCAAAGCTAATATTTTGTCTTTTAAATATAATAACTTTAGAGTATTAAACTTTAGGTGTGGAGACTGATTTATGATTCTTTCTGTGTTATATTTCAACAATATGTGATATTATTTATAATAATTAAACAGTACAGTGCATAGTGTAACATCACAACTACTTAAAAATATACTAACAGTAAACATGTAAGACTATGAAACACTGCTTCATAAGTACAATAAAAGACAATTATTGGTGAAGTGATTCATGAACAAATATTTTGAAAGACTTCTAAAAAAAAAAGAGACATAACCAAATTAGAACAGTTAATATTTATAATGTTGACTAGATATGAAATGTTTAGAACATTCGTACAATTATTTAAACCCAACCATTACCTTTGCAGCTAGTCACTTGAATTAAATATAGAGATAAATAATACAAGCATTCTTTTCCCCACATTTGAGTATTGTTCCATATTAAAGACTTACCCTATACAAAACAATTAAAATTATGAAGATGATGAAATATAAACTGCTTTAATCAAATATTAATTTAATAATTTTGTTGATATTTACTTTCTAGTGCAAGAGAAAGGTAGAGCATATAATTATATATAGTACATTTAGTTTTGTATATATGACACATATTTTATTTTTAAAGCTTAAATAAGTATTTAGGGTTGTGAAGCATGGAAATAAATATTATGTTTTTTTATGTTTGAAAGTCATATTATTTCATAAAGTTAATATGAAGTTTACCCAATGCATTCAAAAAGTAGTAGGCTATTCATGCAGTTGTACTTGTGAAAAAAAGTATATCTGAATCAAAAGTTAAAATGGCAATCAGAGTAAACAAAATAACATTTTTTTTAAACTGATTCATATTACCATAGTATACTATGATTCCAGTATCTAAAAAAATAATGTAGAACACACTAGTGTGTTTCCAAGTTCCAAAACAAATGACACTAAATATACATATATTAAAAAGTGCTGAAAAGTTACAATAAATATAATATATTTGAATAAATAAACATTCTCTTAAAATGCTGAAGTACCTATATTCAAATGCTCATCAGGTGCGCATGCCAGTGCATGGTAGTGATGCTCAGTGGGCGAACACAAAGTTTGTTTCTTATGAAATACATTCTGCTTAAAGTGTCTTCAAGAGATTATGGTGCACACTCCAAAATTAGAATCAACCCAGATTTAAATCAAAGTACTATTAGTAGCTTCATCACTAACTTTGCATCACCAATATTTTAGAACAGTTTTAAGAGAATAGTGAGTTAGTAGAAAAAAACCTTCTTCAAAGATTAATTTTTACACAAATAATACAACAACTGATCTGATAAATATTTATACCAAGCTCTGGGCCTTGATGGGATCATGAGCTAGTGTGAAGCAAAGTAATATTGTGTCGATGTGTGTGTAAATGGCATGATTTAGGTCCGTTATTTTCTAGAGCTGTAGAGACTAGTTCATCAACTTTGAACAGTTTTGGTTTGAATATATGTAGGAAACATAAAATAAGTGCAAGTGGAATATAAAATACATTGGCGTAAGCATCCCAAGTGTGGGAAAAATATCCGTGAGAATTATTTAAATATAATATGTTCATTTTTTATTTATTTTTTCATTTGTATGCTCTAATGCTAACACAACTCATATCTAACCTTAAAGAAATAGATGAAGGTACATTTTTAAGGAAATACCCTAACACTTCTCTGGATAAAGGCTAGACAGAGCTGTTAAGAATAAGAAAAGCAGATTCTCAATGCAGCCGGTTAGAACCAAACCCCACCCTCTCAGGTCAGTTAGACAAAGCAGCTTGTCTAAGGCTACTGGACCATGCTTTGCTTGCAGAATGAAAACGCTTGAGGATGGCAATCCTTAGGCCTAATTTGTTAAAAAAAAGCTTAAAAGATTGATCAAACTCTTTTACATTGTAACTTCATACACAGTATATTTATCATGTTAAGATCACATTTTGCATTATGTCAATAGGAAACTTATAGTAAAATAATCAAATAAATTAAAAGAATAAATAAACAATACAAAAGTAATGGTTGGCAGTATTACTCAAACTTTAACTGAAACATAATTTGTTATAAAATGAGTGTTTTATTTATAACTTATAAAAAGTGAGTTGCAACATAAATGTAATCCAAATAATGTGAACAAACTCATACTTGTAATATATGAGGAGAATTTGCCATTTTATTGTCTCAAAAAAATTATAATTTTTGTAGCAAAAACTCAACACATCTTTGAAATAAATTCAGCAAAATGGAAAATTTGTTTATAATTAATCTAACTAGATAATAATATGTTGCCCCTTATTTATGAAAAATAAAAAAAATTGGATGTAAATATTAAAATTAGCACACTCCAACTCATAATTGTATCCTACAGAAAAAGTATATTTAAAAACAATTAAAAAAAAAAGAAGACATTTCATTAACCCAAGACCCAAAAGTTCCAAACAAATTAACTAAGCAACTTGCTTGCCTGAATTGGGGAAAAGGATCACAGCTGTTAGTGAGGGAGATTCAATTAAAAATAAAATAAAATATGTAAATGGCTTCTATTAATAGAATTGCACCACCTCTATTTACTTCTACTAAAGTACCACATAGTTTGGTGCGTAACTATTTCCTATCCAAGTTGAAAATAGTTATGAGAAGGAAGCCAGGACGAGGTTAGCAAGTTATAGAAAATAGTTTATGAGAAGTTTTAACGAACAGTAATTTAAAAAAATTACAAATGGACAATAGCAAATTTAAGTGAGTTTATTTTCGTTTCGTAATTATTGGGAAACTTTACATTGGAAAAGTCACCTTGAACACACTGCAACTCGCTGGCATTGGAACCCTGATCTCAAGTTTGTTTACAATATATCCTCACTAAATGAGCAAGCATGTACCATTACAGTTACATAAACAAATCACACCTTCCTAATACTAAATATATAAATAGGCAATCATCTTGAAAGTATATATCGTGACAAACATAAACAATCAAGTCAATTTATTTATCCAAACTATTAAATAATTAATCTAATGCAACAATTAGTATATCAGGAGGTCAAATCCCAGTTAGGAAAGCCCAAGAGTAGTATATGTAACATGGCTAAATACTCAAGCCAAAGAAATACAAGAGAAATTATTCTATAACATAGTTAATGCAAGGGAACACAAACTTAAAGGTGCCGGACATTCAAACTAAATATCACAGAGTGTGGTGCTCAGTTACCGGGGAAAATAAACCCTGTGGCTAAAGTAATAGATGTGAGTGCATTTAAACTAACAAGAACATAAGAGTGTAAAGCCATATGGGCAATGATCAACTGATAATAAGTGACACTCATTACCTCCTTGTATTATGTTCACTCATCTTAACACAAATCCCTTTGAAAGTCCAACAGAGAGTTAAACAGCTCTAAGGTACTTACTAGAATTTAACCAAAGTCAGTGATGTAAATGTTACTGTGTTTCAAATACTAACTTTTAATGCATTAAATGAAAATTCAGTACTAACTAGTAGGATTGCTCCTTTGGTAAATGCACTTAGCTAACATTACATAACCATGTGTTCCTCTTCCTAACCTGCGTATTATAAACATTACCTGAACACGGGATTTATGGCATAGTTACTAGTTAAACCTACATGTTATAACAATAACTGATACAATGTTCTAACCTAAACCTGGGTCTGCTGTAATAGTAACAATCCCCGACATGTAAACTAAACAAAGATAAATTTAACCAATATCATATCAATAATATTTTAACTCAGACACAAGATTCATACACTAGTTGCGAAATCATGAGTTTCTGATCGAGACCCTTCTTCATTGTGTTGGTGAAACCATCCTTTCCCGCATGGTGCGTGGACTAGTAGAACAGCAGGTCAAACAAGTCAAGGGTTTATTTTCCAGGCAAGGACAAGATGTAGAGTGGATTTGATTTGTTAGGGCAGCCCATTTTATGTGAACAAAATGAGCTGGGGTAACAGGAGGGTTGAGGAAGTGAATGTATCTCCTGCCCCTTTGTAAAGACCTGATAATTCGCGAACAGGGTAGAGCCGTCGATGGTCTAGCATGCACACCCTAGGACTTCCGGCAAATAAGTTGGCCCATGAGACAGTCCCACTCACTTTCTCCATCACTGGTGCCAACTCTGATGATGCAGAACATCCTTGATCAGCGTGATGGATAACAAAGAAAATATGGCAAGTCCAAGACAGTAGTAGATGGTGTTGGAATAATGTAATGTACAGTGGTATTAGGTCCAAAAAAGACTAATTTTTTTTTTATATCATTATATACACCTTAATATAATTTTAAACATAATTGCCACCAAATTTGAGGCATTTTTTGAGGTGAAAAGTTTGACAGCAACAATGAGTGTGTTGGTAAGTGGTTCAAGTCACTTCTATGAACAAGGTGTATAAAATCTTGTACCATGTTTTGAAAAACGCCTCAATTTTGATGCTGATCATGTATAAAAGTAAATTAAGGTATGTAGAATTTGGTAAAATTAAAATGATGTATTAAAATTTTTTGTTTTTATTTCAATATCTAAATGGCATCTAATTACTGCTTGGGTGCCTTGCACTTACAGAGAGAAAGAAGTAACACTGAATTATTTTTATATTTTGACACTTTTATAAAATTATATGGTTCATTGTGACATTTTTCAAACTGGGCTTCTCCATGGTTATATCGGGCTCCCTAAGGAAATGTTAGAACATTCTGTATTTGTTTATAATATTACAGTGAAATATCTTTTAACGAACACCTTTGAGTAGCAAATTCTTCTTTATGGCAAAGTTTAAATTTCCTCGAAAAGATAACATGGGCTCTTAAAATGATAAAGCTTACCAATAATGAATATTGACACTGCAAGACACTATTTATGCGTAGCAATCTATAAACAGTGGGAGGGTGTGATGGATTTAAACGCCAAGCCATACACAGTATTTTACTGTAGTATGTCAGGAATGTTGTTGTCTCAGGTGAAATGTGAGGAGTCCTGTCTACCCCCTCTCGTGAAATTTTCTAAAATAGCCTACATAGTCATGGTATTAAAGATCAAGATCATAGCTCCCACCGCTTATGAACCAGTGAGGTTTGTTCCAGAAGTTTTGTCTTTTCTCGCACGCACATATACAGTACAGAAGGCCTGATGTTTAAATTTAATTGTATTTGCTTATTGTTTTGTGTATTAAGCTATATGTACAGTATGCTAGATACATTATTTACTAATCATAATTATTATACTGCATACCATACTGCACAGTAAAACAATTAGATTGTTGTAGTTATTATTATTAGCACCGCGTCTTACTACCTGTTCGGGTTATACGCACTTACGCTAATGTGTAATGGTAGGGTGATTGTGAGATGAAATGGAGGACCTACAGTTTAACGTGGAATCCGAACCACGGCGGAGGCTGGGCATTCCCCACATTCACAAGAAGTCTTGTCAGAGGTGAAGGAAGGGTTTGGTAATCAGATAAATCTGTGCCGGGAC
>CABEEJ010000032.1:574797-600871 GCA_901482245.1 Timema douglasi
GGTTTTTTTATAAAAAAAAAATATGGTCCCAGGTTTTTTAATAATTGTTTTTTTTCCCTCCGACAGCCACCCCCCCCCCACCTCCCTAAATAGTTCACGTAACCAATTAAAAGTTTAACAATTTCTTAAAAGCAATACTAAAATATATGCTTTACAAAATAGTGAGGGCCAAGAGACTCCAAATTGCTTTATAAGGCCTTAACTAAAGGAAAAACTTAATAAAACTCAGAAAATACAGTATTTGATATTTTATTGACACTATTCCAATCCAAATGTTTCAACTTAAAAGTATAATATTATGTAGATAAATTTCTAAAACAAAAATATTTTTTATATGGATTTATTATGAAAATATTTTTTTAGCTTATTAAAAACACTAAAATATGTTTTTAAATAATTTTACTTATCAAACATAGCTGCGGGTGTCACTTCCAGGTTAAAACACACACATATATATATATATATATATATATACACACACACACACAACCAAATATTGTTCAATCAATCAACTGCATAAAAAAATAATTTCTAACATTTATATAAGTATGTATTAATATAATATGTTTCTTTTGAAGATAGTGAAATTTGCAATTGTGTCAAAATAATGTTTTACACATATTAAGTACACTTACATAAAACCCTTAATGTAGGTTACTGTATTATTTTGATAAGTATCCCAATTACATCATGTACAAAAATATGGACGGATTTAAATCCCAGTGAAATTTAATTTTAACTGTTCTTTTATTGCACAAACCCATATTTTGTAATAGTAATCTATTGCATGTTTGGATAAAGTTAAATGAAACCATAAGAAAATACTATAATTTGTTTTACAGCTAAAGTGTCTCACCCTATGAATACCTACCACCAAGATAAAGCAAACAGTACAGACATTAGTTTTTAACTTCTATAATGCTTCTAGTACATTTACAATATTTACATAAATATGGTCCATATGCCTTCTTTGCTCTCTTGTATTTAAATATAATAATATGGATATCTGGTATTTGTTGGTGGTTGTACAGTACAAACAATTACAATGTTTAAAATAGTTTTTGCGTGAAACATTTAACATAATGTCATATCTAGTATGTTGATTATATCAATTAAAGGGTTAACACAGTTTACATTCCCAACAAGATGGATCATAGTGAAAAACCTATCTTATAACAAACGACACAGCTACATGCAAACATGACATTAAGAAATAGATACTGTTATTTAATACTGATTCTAAAGTGTACTAATAAAAAGAAGGAATGATATCTACTGATTAATTAACGTGAGTCAAGATTTACACTTTAAAAAAGGTCAAGAGTTTAATTATGTAGGTGCCACAACACTGCAAATGACAATTGTCTTATCAAAGTGTTTTAATTATCCTTACAAAAATAACTCAGGGTAAATTAGAGCCAAATTTATTTTAGATTTTACTTGAAAGTTTACAAGAAAAATGTTTGGATGAATATGTAGGTGTAATTCCTACATCAGGGGTTTGCAACCTTTTTGTGGTCTCAATCGACTAACAGCCTTATCAAAAGTCACAGTATCACCCATTGTTGCTCTAATCTAATTTTGATTATTTTTTGTCTATGCCGGTGCCATCTATTTTTATTCCTTAAATTCATTCTTTCTTCCATAAATTATGTTTCCTCCTATCTATTAAAAAAATGTACCAAATAAAAAAAATCCAATAAAACTACCTAATTTTTGTATAAATATTACAAAGTTGCATAGTAAATATATAACTATTATGAAGCATAAGAAACGCTTATTATACTTATGAATGGTGGCTAGTCTAGAGTGTTTACAGTTCAACATTATTTTGGATTGTGATGATTTTAATTTCCAATGTAGCAGAATCAAGATGATTACCGACAGAATGAACTTAATAAGATTTATCTTCAACATCATGAAGCAGAGATTAGTTTAAACTATATCTTGCAACTGGTTTTACTTTTCCAAGCTTTGTGAATTTTTAAGCAAACTTAACTCTTGGATCATCATTCAATGATTTTGAGTTTTTTTGCCGGCTCAAAGTTTTTGTAGTTCAATTCATTAAACACCTTTATGAAGGAATTAAAGTGTTTAAAAACTTTTTTATAAAATATTATTTACCATAAGTGTCAATTTTCCTGAAAATGGTTAAACCGCAGAATTCATGTTAATGATTTATTTTCACCTTTCAGTTAAAAAGCTAGTCCATTCAACCATGAATTAAGGAGGTATGCAAAATATTAGCTATTCTGGATCCTACAGTTCTGAGTAGTAGATCATATACATTTTTTATGGATATTTTGAGGTAAAAACATGTGAATAAGTTTCTCTCCAAACTAACAGATCAGTCCTTCTGTAAACTCTCTAATCAATCTTCATTTTTAATGCCTGGGTACTATTAATAATTCCTAAAACAATCTTGTTTATTTGTTTTAAACTAAGCAAATTATATTTACAGTAGCTCCAGTATGGGGCTCCTTTACAAACTTCCCATTGGTGCAAGGTTTTTCTTCTTAACCAACACATGTGAGACTTTGAACTAAGCTACAGTAGCAGCAAACCACTCCACTAAAATCCAAAGTTTACCTACGAAAAGGGCAGGTTCTCTGTGCTAGCATTTTTAAACAAAGCTTAGCAATGAACAACAACTTGTATCACTGTAGATGTCCGTGTAGAAACCTGCACTTGTATATCCATGTCTTGAAACTTCCTTCCTTCCTTCGTTGGCTTGTTTAGAAGATTCAATGACCAATTTTTAACTAAAATGTAGTTTTCTTATGTGGAATAGTCGTGGGATCAAATGGTTGCCAACCATTGCCCTACATATCTTATTATTTGTTTACATCCCCCCCTTTGTTTGTTTTAATACTCCCATCATTGCTTTTCACAAATACATTTTCTGTCTTCCTTAGAAAGGGCTGAGTATTTATTATATAAAATATGTATCCATGCTACTGGTAGACCCAATATGGTATCCGTAGAAAGAAATGTGTTTAACAAATATACAAAATCAAAATGGGTGTAGTATGATACTTTTAATGAAGGATTTGTAATATTCTGAATGATACTTGTGCTGCAAATAATAGTGCACACTTTGTTTAAACTAATTCTTAAGTTAATCTAGCACTTGTTAATTGTAGTTCATTGTGTTAGTATGCCTCAAAGTGTGTCACTGCTCACAATTCACGTTCGTCACAGATCATCCATCTGCTGAAGGTCCTTCTCAGTGTTGCCAACTGAACACTTCATGATTAGTTTTTTTTTTTTAATTTAATATTTCACATTATATCATTTATTTGGACTGTTATTTACACTTCATTTTAGAAAACATTTCCTTTAAAATGTCAAAGTGTAAACCTTGAAACACAGAAAATGGTTAGCATATGCCAACAACTACTATATTATATAAAGTTATTATTTACATGCAAGTAAATATAGTTTCTAAGAAAACAAACTACATAATTCCTTAAATAGGAAATTAAAACAACATTTTATAGTGTTAGGGAATGTAAGGTAAGAAGTGGATGGAATATTACTATGGTGACTCTTTGGTCTAAGATTACTACTAAAGGAATATGATTGTCTTTCTTAATGTGTGTATGGTAAGTAAATGAGAGGGTTACTATAGTTATTACTTGAAAATACACACACAAAACACATTAAACTAATAGAACAATTACCTTACCTTTGCACATAATAGATGAAATATAGTTTATATTATTAAAAAAAAATAGAAAGCCTTAAGAATTGGATAGGTGTTATTTTATTTTGATTACCTTCAAATTAATTGTGAAATAAAAGCATAATAAATAAGTAAACTCCATTACCTTGTTTGGTAGCAAGCTTACCTTAAGAGGTTACACTAGAATGCAGCTTATAATTAAAGAGAAAGCATATTATGCTTGTACTATTATTGTACATAAATAGCGGAGCTTGGGAGATCTAAATGATTATAGTACAGCCACATTATATATCTTATTCGTAAATTTTGAAGCATGACACTAGAACATGAGACATGGACATCTGGGTCCCAGGTTCAATTCGCATGATCAGGTGTCATTTTTAATAATTTATTAATTATAAGATAGGGCCATAATGTAACTGTTCAAAGTGAAACTGCTTCCATTTGGATTTGAGAGTGTTATAGATGTTAAATGCATGTTTTATAAAGTGCATCATCATGACAATTCACAGTTGATGTGTAAGTTTAAAAAGAGCAGAGCAGTTATCAAATAAAAATTCTCTGTAAGTAACAATGTGTCCCAATCTATTATTTTTGAAGACACCCTAAATCTATAATTTTCTTTCCAATACATACTTTCCCATTAACAGTGAGATAGTAAAATATGAGCCTATACTATATTGCCATTATTTTTTTATATAATACCCCCAAAAAGGCGTACATATAAGCACTAAATCATTGGTTAAAAAGTTAAGACAATTTTTAATAGCATATCCCTTTTCCCCCTCAATCCCCTAAGCCCCATTTGTATTTTTATTTAAACTTTAAAAGTAGAAACCAACTAATTTTCAAACTTGTTAACACAAAGAAAGTAAACGTGATATATAAAATCTTATCAAAATAGTTTAGATATTTTGGCAATCCTTACTTTATGAAGAATTTTTTTTCATATTTCTTTCAGCAATACTTTTTATTCCTTCTTAAGTTAATATAAAAATTTTCAACAATCCAAGGCACTTCTATATTGGGCTCATTTTGTGCAAAGATAAGCAACATTTTAACAGTTGCAATTGATACTATACAACAATGAATTACATGCATGGTCTAATCATTAATATAATTTTATATCATAACTATGATTTCTAACTAAACACACTTTTTTTATTTAACAACAATACAGTTATGACTTTTTAAACATATGTTTTGCTTCTAAGGTTCAACCATATATGAAACCTCGATTTATTAACACTAATTAAGTTTAGTACAATAGGTATCACAACCTAAATTATCACACAAAAAGTATGATCTAAAAATAATTTATATATAAAGATTGGGTTGAAGCAATGTAAGTTACAATCTATCAAAATTGTGTTTTTGGAACAATATTACTGGTATGGTATCACATATTTTTCAAAGGCATGAAACTGTACCAATAAAAATTAAAAGTAAACAAGCAAGTATTATATAATGATTATGATAATTTAGTATTATTGAAAGTTATATCATATGTAACTTACAATGTTGTTCAAGTGATAATTCAAATAATAAAAGTTTAAAATGTTAATCTTATGGCCAGCTATTGTCAACATTTAATACTTTTCTATTTAGAATAGCACTTTCACAACAAATACTTGTCTTACACACTATGTGGACTATAACATACATATATGTTAAAAATAAAAAACAATAACAACATTACAACATAGATTTTTTTTCTTAAAAAGTTCTGAAAGATGTAATAGCCCCATAAGGGTTATGTGGATGGTGAAAGTTTGGGAAACACTGCTTTACTACATTATCACTACATGAAACATCACAGTTCCTATTTAGCTTTAAACATTTTAAAATATAATTATATCAATGGTTTGTTTCTGTGTGTGGCTACAAAATTATTGCAGTTACCAAAATAGTTTGTAAATTATTTTTACAAACATACCAATACTGTAATACCCCTATATGCAACTTAACTAAAAGCGTGATTGATAGTTGTGAATAGTTCCATATTTTATCAATAAAGGTTGAGAGTTCTTTCACAAAATCATTAAATATCAAAAGTGTTAACTTTTCTTTCAGTATTTAAATTAATATACAGTCCTTTTCCCAATGGCACATGAAAAATATCCCAAACTATAATAGGATTATGGTAGGAAGAATCTTTTAGAAAATAAAAATATATTTGAAAAGGTCAACAATGATATTGTTTTAATATGTGGCTAGTATGATATAATATAGGTGTTTAATTAAAGAAGTGAGGGCCGCGGATTTAATGACTTGGATGAGATATATTATAATAACAATTTATTTATTAAATTGTTTAACCACCAAAAATGTTTTTTTCTAGCTGAATCAATGATTTTGGTCTACCTTCTTTCAATTATTAAACAGAAAAGAAAGTGAATACATTTTGCATAAACAATACAAGACTGTTACTTTAGTAATAATTTATGCGCAAGTGGTTTTACAAACACATACTTGACATCCTCAAGTCTGCCATTTTAAAATCTAAAGTGCATGGTGTTTATGTGATACTAGTGTACTTTCAGAACAGCATTTAATATCAATGGTAACAATCAGCATTATATTAGTATTGTTTATCAAATTTTAAAGTTAAAAAAAGGATAATTTATTATATTATGAAGTGGTTTTTAGCACTGTGTATTACTACCTGTTCAGGTTATACACTTATTATGAAGTAAAGTAATTTAAAAAAAAACCTTTGCCATGAATGATAATAATTTAAGCTCTAGGATTATAAAACATACTTAATACACCAAATGTCCCCTTAAAAAAATAAAAATTGGTATGGCATAGCCAGTTTTCTTATCACATGAAAGTGCAATAAATTACAAACTGTGTTAATGGGAAAAAATTAATTAAACATTATCAATGTGTACTTTCTAAGAAAATATACATAAATCACAGAGGCCATGTCAATAAATTATTTCCTTTTCTTCTATGAACTTTAAGTTGCATATCATAGGTTTAAGTTGGACATGGAAGATGGTTCATTTAAATGGCATTTAGTATGCTTTTAAAACCTATTTAAGTGATTCTTATGATTTTAGGCTTTAAAATTGAGGGAATGATGGTATACCAGAAATGTATGCATTTGCCCGAAGATATTAGAGAGTTTGTGTAGCATATTTTGCAATTATATTTGTCTATTTAAGGCTTCATTTATTGTTATGTTGGTCCAAACCCTGAACATTACACTAACCTCGAATCATTTTACAACCTTCAAAAAGTTTATTTTATTAATATTGATTTTATCATAGACAAAAATATTCCGAGATAGTGATCATGCTCTACTAAATTATATCATGAATAACTCTTTACTGGATATTGTTTGGTCAAAAAAATATCCTAATATTTTTAAATTATGATGGTTTATTTCGGTTTAAAGTGACAGTAATGGGTTATATGTAAGTTATTGATTAGCGCAGTCTATATTGTATGTAAAAAATTTCGGGGGATGTATCATCTATAATAAAAGGCAATAAAACAAAGGAATAATAGAAGCTTGTACGATAAGCCATCATAGCTGCCTTTTTGATAGCGCCAAGCTGCAAACAATTTCACATGTTGCCATACTGATTGGCTTGATATGACCATGGGTGGACCATAGGAAAGAGCTAGCATGCCAAGTCAACGCTGTATGCTTAGAGCTGTAATTAGATTTGCCAATGACACATGATCATGCATTGTATAAACAGATGGTAGAAATTGATGTTATTACAGATGTTTCTGTAAGTAGGTGGGTATAATTCAACTAATTTAAACTAACACATAATCAGAATCAAAGATTAAGTTCAATGTAGTGTCTATAAATTCACCCACCATTAAATCAATATGAGTAAACGGGGAGCATTAAATTTAACTGTGAACTGCTGTAACCCCATTTCTGATAGCTACAGGTGATGTTTGAGACAGCATTATTCTGGATAGCCTATTGATAAGAGTATTAATAAGCTAAACCAAAGGTATTGGGTTTGATTCCTGTGTCAAAATACTATTTTTAGCGTATTGGTATTTGAATTTTCTTAATGGTTATATTTTAATTTTATGGCTTAAAACAATTTGGTTTTCTAAAACAATGTTAAATGTTTCCTTTTAGCTTCATTATATGTATATTATCACTCTTTCTTATTTAACATAATTTTAAATTATAGATATTATTTATTTAACACTTAGTCTTAGTTATTACTGTTTCATTTAATCTATAATTTACTGTAAGCCTAATTTTATTCTAATGTGTTAGTAAATTTAAAAGTAATCATACTTAACTAGGGAAGTAAAATTGAGATAACATTATTATTTAATTTTTCAAAGATTCTTTGGGGAAAATCTGTGGTTTAACAATATCTAGAGTGGAAATTATTTTGTTTGAGTTACTGATGTTAAAAAAAATGCTCTTCTACAATTCTTTTATAAATAATAAAAAGGTCTACATCTTACAGACCCATCTAATTCCTCACACTCGACTGTGATCCTTAAACGACCTAATTGACCTACTTAACCTAATGTACTTATTTGGAGCTTCCACTCTCACAGTATTTAAAGACTTGAAACATGTTTCATGCTGGTCTGCTAGTAGCCATTCCCTGACATTTCATAACAAAAGATATTGAAAGATGAGTCATTTTTTTAGAATTAATCTGAGTAGTATCAGAAGATATCTTAATCTCCAACTCTAAGATTAGGGCACACTTTTAAACTCTAAGGGGAAAACAAATTTGGTTTGTATTCAAGTAAATATGTTGGTAATATAAAACATGTGACATTTATTAATGACTATCTCAAACAAAAAAGTTAATGTGTTAAGTCAACAAAAAGAAATAGAAATTAAATGAAAACACAGCGGGAAGGGCCTTATTTAACATCTATAAAATTTACTAGATCTACTTTCACATTCTCATTTGTCAGGTCATGTTATCCATAGCTGTAACTTTCTATAAATATTATCAACACTAATAAAATAATGGTATGGTTACATTAATTTTAATATTGACAGTAAAAACATAAATGTCCATGCTCTTATGGGGGGTGTTAAATACTACATAAGGACCTTTGAGGGGAATGGGGGTTATTGTTTTGCTTATTTTTGCTGACAAGGGGGGAGAAGGGGTCAAAACAGACAGAGATGGACAAGCATGGGATGTGACCTAGCCATCCCAAATGGACAGAAAATAATTTTAAAGTGTTGGAGACATGGACTCGAGTACCTTGGCCATCAGAATGATAACTTTATTTTAAATTTCAATTCAGTGTAAATTAAGAAAAACTTTTTTTATATATAATTCTACAACTTTTTAAATATTACCTGTTTAGTACAATAGATTTACACTCAGCTTACAACAGTATTTTATTGTTAATTATTTCACATCATTAAATTACACTTCTATGTTAATAATTACAAGCAATTTATAAATTAAAAAAAAAAAGTTATTCCTGTAAACAAATTACAAAAAAAAAGTCTACAAATATAAGATGAGCAAGACGGGGTAAGGGTGTGTGTTTGTGTGCTTAATATTGCTTACAAAAGGGTATGGGGGGGTCCCAAAATGGCCAAAAGTGTGCTCATATAATATTTGAACACCCCCTTACTATATTAGACACTGTGCCACACTGAAAACTTGCAACAATGAATATAACAGAGGTACAAGTAATTGACATATTGTTAAATTTGTGTGTATCTGTATATATCACAGATTGGCAATAAAGGCAACATATGATGAGCATCACCATAAACAATTCCAGTAAGATAGATATGTACACCAATTAAAGATTAAATATATTGTAACAAAAGGATATGTAAATATATCAAAAATTAACTGATATAACTTACTGTAACATAAATACAATAGTTAACATTGATAAAATATCAATATAAACAACATTTTACTGTTTTACAATATATTATTTTATTAACATTGCCAAGTTTATTTAGTAAGTAGCTCTGCTACAATGCTGACTAAAAATATATCAAAATTATATTCAAACACGGTTGTGCAAAGTAAAATTATTGCTTCATAAATTGTATTTTAAAAAAATAAAAAAATGTAAGTTACGTTTACAAAGACTAGGCCAAAATAAGATTCTGTTGTTTAAATTTTATTCAATATTAATATGAGCTAACTCCTAAAAATTAATCTTTTTATTATCTTTGGCAATTTAATAAACATTTTTACACTAAATATATGGTATGGATAGTAAGAAGACCTTAAATAAAAAAGGAAAAAGAATTTACCAACCACCTCACTCCTATTATTTATTTTTTGTGTCAAAAGTTAAAAAAGACTGGTCTAGTTTTCCATGTTTTATCAGTTAGTTTCACTGTATTACAAAAAGGCAAATTAAAAAATATCTTGAATAAATTGTTTTCCAAAATAATTGTTACAGAGATGTAATCAATGGAAACATGTAGAGATCGGGTAGGGGACAATCGTTTTGGGTCCAAGGATGGGAAAAATACTGTTAATTCTGCACTGCCATCGCACATGTCTTTATGATATGTTTTATAATGTAAGTTTTATGTTGACCTACTTAAACTAGCATGTGTATGTAATATTTGGCTGTACTATTATAAGATATCAGCTGTGAACGAAAGTGTTGAGGCAATTTGTTTGAGATGTTAAAGAGACAACCCTATATCACTGTGAGGATTGAAAATCCAAACTTAACATGGTGAAAAAATGAGTTAGTGCAGTCAATCGATATTAAACTCCAGTCTTGAAATACTGGAAACTTCTTGCAGATATGTGCCTTCTCTTTTTATATCCTATGCCTTTCAGGAGTGCACATCATTAGACATAACCTTGAGGATTTGTTGGTATATGCCCCTAAAAGAGTTTTTTTTAGCACATCTTGGCATTCAGGTTATATATACACTTATATGCTAATTACATTAATGACTTAGGAATGGAGAAGGTGGAATTTAGAGAGAGTTCACTTGCATTTGCGTGAAGAGAATGAGAAACCATTTAGGAAAAGCTCCCCTCAGTACACCTGACCAGTATTTTAACCTCAATGTCCCCATTATCAATAGTTCAGTCTATTGCAAGGGCTTAGACCATGCAGTCACTGAAGCAGGCATTTTAATAATTGATAGCTCTGGTATTAAATAGGCCACCTAACAAAACTGAACAATTAGATTAATATTTATACCAAAACTTGATTAGAAAACAAAATACTTAGTTAAATAGCATTGTAAGATATTTGGTGCCTACTGTGTGGCAACACTGGACACCAGTGGCTTATGTATAGTGATTTGTGTGTATTATAAGCGGAGACGTATATGGGAGTTTACTAAGTTTACTGATAACACCACTTATGTATCTTTAATTATTTAGTTACTAACACAATACAACATGGTGTCGGAAGTTAATATGAACGTGTTCACTCCAACATCAATAAACTTTGAGGCAAATGACTTAGCAGGTGAGTGGTAACGATATAAGCAAAAATTAATGTATTATCTACAAGTGGCCAAGTTAACAAAAGTAGAGGATGAAGTAAAAATTGGTATCCTGATGTCGACCGTGGGTGATGAAGGCTTGAATATTTACAATAACTTTGATCTAAGAAGTGTACCTAAGCTTGAAGATGTTTTCAAGTCATTTGACGGCTACTGTAGTCCAAAGAAAAATATTATGGTATATGAAAGATATGTATTTGATAATATAACGAAAAAGGAAGGCCAATCTGTATATTAATTTGTTACAGAATTGAAAACGCAAGCTACCAAGTGTGAATCTGGCGATCAACTAGAGACTATGATTAGAGATCGTATTGTGATGGGAATCAAAGATCTAAAGTTGATGGAGAATATGCTCAGTGATGCAGACTTATCTTTGATAAAAAGCAGAGGATTTTTTCCGTGCTGTAGAGACAACTAGAATACAAACAGAGGATATTCATGGTTTTTCTAGTGGGTCTCAAAACGTGACACTTGATACATTAACAGGACATTAAAATTGACATGTAGAGAAGACTTTACAAGAACATACAAGGCTTCTTCATCAAGCTACTATAGGCAAACTCAAGTTAACAGAGGCATTGGTTGTAGTAGGTGTGGGACTCACAATCAGTATAAAAACTGTCCAGCTTATGGTAAAGAATGTTTTTCTTGCAAAGGTAAAAATCACTTTGCAAGTATGTGCCTAATTAAAGTAGCGGAAGTCAATGCACTGGAAAGTCACGAGTACTGGCGAGAAGATGGTGATGAGCAGCTAGTTTAGTATGTTAATCTCAAATGTAATATAATTTTGTTTAAAGCTAAAGTTGATAGGGGTGCAGAAGCAAATGTAATTAGCTTAAGTTTGACAAAGAACATTGTCCCTGCTCCTAAATTAGTGCATACTCAAACAATTTATCCCCCTATGGTAATGGGGTTGTATTAAAACCTATAGTTAGAGTTCAACTGGAGATCAAGGGTAACAACTGTTGTGTTGCAATTAACTTTGAAGTACTGTCTGATAATGTTGAATGTTTAATAGGATTGAAGCATGCTTGGCCCTGAACTTAATCAAAAAAATGTTTGCTTTGAAAATTGATAATCTAATTGATAAATTTGATGATTTATTTAGTGGTCTGGGGAAAGTTCCTGGTAAAACTAAAATGTACACTGATCCATCGGTGGAAAGACTGTGCAGGTTACCACTAAAAGTTAAGTTGAAATTAAAAAAGGTGCTATTTGATTTGGAGAAAGAGGGATTTATTTATTGAGTGGACAAACCAACGGATTTGGTGTCAAATTTAATTGCTGTAGGTAAACCAAACGGAGATCTTAGGTTATATATGGATCCAAAAAATTTGAATGGGGCAGTTAAACGACCCCAATATATTATTCCTACTATTGAGGAAATTACAAGCCAATTAAGGAATAATACTGTGTTCACTGTATTGGATATGAAGCAAGGGTTTTGGCATATGGAATTGGCTGAGGAATCATCATATTTAACCACATTTCACTTTCCATATAGTTGCTTGAGATTAAATAAGTTGTGTTTTTTAATATCTTGTACTCCTGAAATTTTTATGAAAATATACATTGATATTTTTGGAGATATAGAAGGAGTTTTTCCATATTTTGATTACTTGATCATAGCAGCTAAGGATGGAAACGAACATGATGCAGTCTTGCTCAAAGTGTTTGAAAGAGCTAGGAGGTGTGGTGTTAAATTTAATCAGGAAAAGTTGCAATTTAGAATGCCTAGTGTGAAATGTATGGGCTTTATAATCAATTCAGAAGGGGTTCGCCCAGATTCGAATCAAGTAAGAGCCATAAGAGACTTACCAAGACCATCAAATAAGAAATGCGTTTTTTTGGGGATGAGAAAATGATGAGGAGTTTGGTAATTTGAAAAAGTTGCTTACTAATGCACCAGTTTTACACTTCTACGATAACAATAAGTCATTGGAAACACAAATTGACAGCTCACAAGGTGGTATTGGGTCAGTATTGTTAAAGAATGAACATCCTCTAGGATTTGCATCAAGAGCTCTAACAGACACAGAGGAGTGTGACTCACAGATTGAAAAGGAATTACTTGCCATTGTTGTCGCCTTAGAAAAGTTTAATAATTCTACATATGGCAATTTGGTGCATGTATAGACAAATCATCATCCATTAGTGAATCTTGTTTTTTAAAAAAAAAGGTATGGATAAAGTATCACCTAAACTTAAAAGACTGATGTTAAGATTAATTAAGTACAATATAGTTATTTCATATATTCTAGGGAAAGAAATGTATATAGCAGATACACTTTCAAGAGCCTACCTGACCAATGAGATCGCTGATTTGTCATATTCTCTTTGCACTGTTCATTGTAACTATATTAGTAGTGATTTAAATATCTCTGAAGAAAGAAAGCAACAATTTATTGAGGCAACCACTAGGGATAAGGACTTGTTGGAATTAAAGAGGCATGTAAATTTCGGCTGGCCCAATAGAAATGATGTGCCTGTTAGCCCTATCTGGTATTGGAATATTAAAGATTATCTAGGAGAAGCTGAAGCCTTGTTATTTTTTGAGAATAGATTAGTGGTTCCCAGGGCCATGGTGCAGGAGTTGCTTGATTTATTGCACGAATGTCATTTTGGAATTGTAAAAACAAAACGTGCTAGGCAATGCTTGTTTTGGTTAAATCTGAGTGTTGATATTGAAAACTTCATTGGCACATGCAATATATGCTTGTCAGTATTTAATAATAATGTAAAGGAACCAATGAATCCATATCCGGCATCAAGCCATCCTTGGGAACGTGTTGGTTGTGATTTATTTCAGTTTGAGGGTTGTATTTACTTAGTGTGATATGATTCATTCTCAAATTGGTTAGAATTACATACTATAAAGAGTAAAGATATGTAAAAAGCCATGTCAAGACTAAAATCTATATTTGCTAGGCTGGGTGTTCCTGATATCTTGATCAGTGATAATAATCTATTCAATAGCCATAGTTATTTAGAGTTTGCAAAAATTGGAACTATAGGGCAGTTTTTTCCAATTCCTAGATTTAGCCAATCTAATGGATTAGCTGAAAAATGTGTTAATATAGCCAAAAATATTTTAAGGTAGTGCAAACTTAGTAATCAGGATGTGTACTGTGCCTCGTTAGGATACAGAGACTTTCCTGTAAAGAATTTAAGATACTCTCCAGCACAATTAATGATGTCAAGAATGTTAAAGTCTAGGATATTGTGTACACTCTCTCAGTTACTTCCCATTTCTGTGGACTATGAAAAAATTACAAGCAGATACAAATACTAATAATGTAAAACAGGAATATTACTATAACAGGGGAGCTGTAACTTTGAAACCCTTGCAAGTTGGAGATCTTCAATTTTATAAGAATAGAATTGAGGACTCTAGAGATAGTTAGAATGAAGTAGTAGTTGAAAAATTTCTCTCGTTTAGGTCTTACTGTATAAGTACAGGTGGAGAAGGAATAGTAAAGAGAAATATAAAATTTATTTGGCATAGATTTATCAAACATAAAGAACCTTCAGTGGGTCAAGGATTAACTGATAGAACCGGGTATAAAAAGGGGGGAAATATTGATTATGATTTTGTTGATTTTTCATATGAAAAGGTGGCAGTAGTCTCCAATGTTTCTGAAAATGTTTGCAACAACACCTTTAATAAACTATCTTTCTCAAGCCATGGAATTTGTTAATCAGTAAACTTAAAAAAATTGTCATAAATGGTTCAAAATCAATGTAAAGAAACTAGTTTGTTATACAAGGTTCATAAAAATAACTAAGGGTCATATAAAAGTTTGATTGATAGTAAAGTTCGCCCTTTTAACCAAATTTTTGAGGTACAAATCCATAAGATTTGTGTAACTATTATAAATATGTTAAGTGACAACATTTATTTTGTGCACATAAATAAGTTTTGTATTTATTAGAGAAAAAAACCTAGATAACTCTAAATATTTAAAGCTATTCCTTTTTTGGTTAAGGTCTTCAATTGCTAATATTACTTCTAATAGCTATATTTCTTATATTTGAAAAACTTGCCTTTAGATTCATGTTTGTGCCTATTTTTCTAATATATCATTTCATCTTATCCGATAAGCCTGCTTTCTGAATGAACTCTTAATATACAATTATACATATTCCATATTTGTCTACAAAAATAGATCTAACCTAATCTATAAAAATAAGTGCAATAATTGTCTTCTTGTGCACAGATCAACAAATAACAAAATTGTACATTTAAACTATTTATTTATACTTTAAGTTAATAGTGAAAGAATCATCTGATTCTTGTTAAAATAGAGCGATCCCATGAAATAAGAATTTTCAATATTTCTATAGATAATATGTTTTCAAAATTAACTAAAATTGGTTTTAACATATACACTTGGAATAATGTTGTCATTGAATACATTATGGACTAGGTGGGATCAATTAAATTCTTTAAATGTTCTAATGTAGATACTCAACTTTGATGCCTGGTGTTGCCAAGAAATTCTTCTCAAGCAGACTCTCCAAGACTTGAACAGTGCGACAAAATGTTTCTTCTATTCTGAGTCCGACAACTTAGCTCAGTCGATAGCAGTGTGTCTGTCTTTTGAGCTAAGGGTTCAATTTGTAACATGGCCAAAAATGTACCCTTCTATAGTGAAGAATTTATGGCCTGGGTTTGGAGGTTGTGTCTCTTCTAGATTTAAGTTAGTTTATAAGTTATGTTTTGATATAATCAGTCAGTCCAAATAGTGCACATTAAATACCTTAAGTAAATGAAATGAAAATGAAATTCTATTCCGATATATTTTTCTTGGTTGTTGATTTAGAGCAACTTTTCTCCACTTTGCTGCGCCCAATTTATAAGTAATTATATCCAACAAATTTCAGTCCAGGCCACAAGCCTAGATTTATCTTAGTTATATTAAGGTCATTAATTAATTAAACAACTGAATCTGATGAAATGTTCAGACTTGCCTGCACCTCGGCTAAGGATGAAATTAACAATCCTATTCAAGGGCTTTATCATCATGTTTCCATAAATTTTTCCAAGCCTCATATTTTGAAAGTTAAATATTTTTTTTTTTCAAAGTTTCCTTGATAACATTTAAAGAGTAACTTAGGTAAAAGAAATTACCCGATAAATTTCTTTAATTTTTAATCCAAAAGAATAAAGTCCCAAACCATGAAAAATACAATAAATAGATTGATGCCTGGAATGAATTTCTATGATTTAATCACTTTACTTAACAAAAAGGATCCAATTGTCTTCTAGAAAAGTGGACATTTTCTTTGAAATAAACAATTTATATATTGTTTCTGAAATATGAACAATTTATTAGGAAGGGTGTTTTTCGAATTGTATATTTTTTCCCCTTCATTAAAAAGTTGTTGAAAATTTATGGAAGTTACAAGGTTCCGACCTTTAATATTTTGTTGATTGTTAGAGCAGTGTGGACACAAGAAATCCCCCCAAAACTAATGCTATAAGACCAAACAGCTCTGTCCTGAGCTCAGTTTTGGTGTGTGTTTTATGTCGCAGCAGCACTAATGGCAGAATCACGTGCAAGATGTCAGGCACCATGAAGCTCACATCTCGTATCACCTAGTAGAAAGAGATGTCCACTTATGGTACATTGGTTCTAAAGCGAGGTTAATATAAAAGGTTACTTTTTTTAGCACTGTGTCTTACTACCTCTTCAGGTTATATGCATACATACTAAATAAGCTAATGTGCTAGAGATGATGAAGGTTGAATTCAGAGGAAATGTGCCTGCATTTGTATGAAGGGAGAGTATAAAACCATTTAGGAAAAAAGAAACCTCAGTGTAACTGACCAGGATTTGAACCCCTATCTCCCTGTCATTGACAGTCTAGTCTAACACAAGTGTGACACCTTAGACCATGTGGCCACCAAAGCTGGTACGGTTACTAATAACAAGCAAATTTTTACTGGTGGAAGCATCACTAGGATAAGTCATAGATTTATATATAGAAAGAGAGAGAGAGCTATAAACAGGGGAAGATTTATGACTCTCCTACCCATAGGCACTAGATAATTTGTCACCCACCTTTCCTACCTTCATTTATCCCCATCTCATACTACCACCCATCATGTAATGCCACACATGTACCATATACGTAAGTGCTAACTGTGGAGTAATAGACAAATAGTGCTTACATTATTTTATTATTTATTATGGTGAGGTTTTAAAAGTAGTAAGAATCTAAACAAAGACTTAAACATTTAAATAAATACTCTTACACTATCACAACACAAAAATTCAAATATTATGTAGTTTATAAAAATATAAAGTTTGCATTAGTATATTGTAGAACAAGTTACTACGGATAAAATATTAGCATGTACACAATAAAAAAAAAATTCTACTATATCCTTTGTTTTTATTTCTGTTGAGCAAACTGGTCAACAATGCCAGACAAATTATTTTTCTAAAAAGTGACCTTCAATTGAGATGATTGCTAGTGAATTAAGGCGATCCTCTGTCATGTTGGTACACAGATATTTGTTACTCTTCTCAGCCCCGAGATGTACATTCTACTGTACAGTTAAAAGCTGAAGTACAGGTTAGTTAATATTTGTAGGGCAATGTCGACATTTGGGCAGATCATTTGTGGTTCTTTTTTCGTATAAGCTCACAACTCAAAAGAAAGTTTCTTCCCGAATTTAGTGTTTGTTTGAAGATGACCCTTTAAGTGCAATAACTCTTCAACTAGTGTATCCTCAAGATCCTCAGAAAATTGAGTATTCAAAAAGTCTACTGCTTCCCCCAGCTGATTAAGTGCCAATTTCTCAATTTAAGTGACAGCCCTAAAAATTTTGTCTATTTGGACATAAGCCTGTTTCCTCTTCAGCTCTGATTTTAAGTTATCTGTGATGGCAAGAAAGGTATTTATTCTGAAGCTGTCTCTACTACTAAATCCTGCATCCACATATGAAGACTCGTCATGATGTAACTTCCTTTTCTTCTTGCGTCGTTCATCATGTTCATATGTTACAATACCTGACAACGCTTTTGCTATTTCTTCAACATAATCAAACTCTTCTCGATTAAATTCGAGAAGCAAAATCAATGAACCATAAAGTTCAATGAGAGAACTCAAATCAAGGCCAATATTTTGAAATTTCTCGTTTGTAGTATTTAGTCTCTTCTCCAGTAGAAATGCCCCAAATTCTACCATAAATGCTGTTTCTCATCATCTTAACTTACTGCAGGGACTTCTGGCTTCAACACAAGTAATTAACTTCTGTGTGTAGTTCCTTAATAAAATATGTTTCAAGAAAATATCACTCAAAAACCATATATAAATGCATTATATAATATTTTATAGGCACAGAGCCACTTTTAGAATGTTAAAATGATAGTAAACAATGGAAACAAAAACAATTATAGTTTAAAAAAATCAGAAAACTACAAGCTTTCAACTTGCTATACCTTAAAACAGCTTTTAGAAGTTACTTTTGAACCAAAGAATTGAAATGAATTAAACAAACAAACATGATTATTTTAATACTATATTTAATTTTAAATTTTCAGTGTTGAAGTGTAGTATAAAACAACCAAAAAATGACATAAAAAACATGATTTTGGTTTGAATTTTTTATTTCTTAAAATTTTTGATCAAATAATGAATTGCTGGTATCGAGATAATTCTGGTACTTGGCTTATGCCATCTATTTTCCGGCTAGCTTGTTTTATATTCAATACCCATCATTATAACATGGGTCCAATGCCGCAAGTGTATTTTAATTCGGCCAAACCTTATTGCAATTGGAGATAGAACAACATATAGCACACTTACATTAAGAAAAGAAATCAAGAATAACAAAGATGTTCTCACCTGATGAGCAGATCCTTCTCCATGAATAACATTCTTAACAAACTGGTCCCATCCCCCTGCAGTTACATGAAGTAAAGCGATCCCTGTAATGCCCAGAACTTTACGGACAGTCACGGGAGTTTTGCAGTCGGCCAAATGAACAACAAGAATAGTAGACCATATCTCTGTCACAGTGAAGAACAATTGATGATTCCACTGTGAGTAAAACTCATCATTCCAATAGTTGACATATGACCACCATGAATAGTAATGTGCGAAAATAGACGTGAGAAAAAGAAGAAGCATGGAAGGGCGAATTTGATGCTCCAATACTAAAACGATCAAATGACGGAAACACTCATACAGAACAATGATGCACAGCACTGTAATGATCCATATTTTCAGTGTATTACTTGTTGCATTGAAGTACATATGCTTGTAGGAGGCCACTCCAGATTCATATGTGCCTGAAATGATAACAATATCCCACTGTACATTTTAATTAAAGTAACTACACAATAAATTCCTATCCATTTAGGCACATAGTAAAAAAATGGATATAGCAATTAGCATTATAGATTTGTTCAAATATGAGTTCTCATTCCCATACCAAAATAAGCCTATTTTACATTAGTTAAGTTACATAGATAGAAAAACACAGACTTGAATTGAGTAATAAAATAAAATGATAAAAAAATCTTTCTAGGTCTATAAAATGTTAATGACGCTGTTAAGTACAAAGAAAAATAATTGTTAATTTGTAATTTTTTAAATGTACAGAACATGAAACATAAAATTGATAAGCATTAGCATTACAGAATATTGTATTAGAGTAACTTAAAAAAAGAGAAATATTAAGCAATCTTAATAAAAACAAATTTGTTATACTTTCACCTAATTACACTAATGAGTTAGGGATGCGTAGGACATAATTTAGAATAAATGTGTCAACATTTAGAAGGCATGTTAGAAAATTGTTTAGGGGAAAACTACCCTCTGTATACACAACTGAGAACTAAGCCCCAATATCCCCATCACTGGCAATCCACTTTAAGGCGAGAATAAAACATTGGACCATGTGATTACCATTGCAGATGTTTGTTCAATGAAATTGAATTTAAGTCGTTAATAAACAGGACTAGAGGGTCATTCCATATTACATCACCCAGAAAATAATTATTTGGTTGCATGACCAATTTTGCTTTTTTTTTATAATATTTTGCACACATGATCCAGGCCCAAGAAAATCTTTCCAGAAATCAACTGCAGCATCATGGATTCCATTATCAAATGTCATTAGAATTTATTTAGCGTTTTACTACCCGTTGAGGTTATGCGCTTAAGTACTAATTATGCTAACAATTTAGGAGTTGGGAAGGTTGAATTTAAAGGAAGTGAACCCACATTTGCATGGAAGGAGTGTTTAAAACTATTTCCCCAGTTCACCCAACGGAGATTCGAACCTCGATCTCCTCGTCCTCAGCAGTCGAGCTCAACACGACAAGTGCGTTAGCCAACTACGCCACCGAGGCGGGTTATAAAGTATAAAAACTATGTTTTTAAACCAAATTAATGCTAAATTTCAGCCATTTCGGTTACATTTAGACATAACTTACAGTGACAGAAATGTAGCCCACTTTAAGAGTAGAAGAATGGTTCCTGTCCCAAGTTTCTATATCTTTTATGTTTTTGTAAACATCAAAATGTCAAATTTAGCGTTGGCCATGTTGGAAAAGTGGCCGTACCAGAAAAACTGGTAGGAGGAAATTTAAAATAAAAATATTTTTAAATACTGGAACATGTAGGACTATGTCGGCAAAATATTAAAATTTTCAAAAATGGCCATGCAACCTCCTCTGGGTGAATTCATATGGAATGACCCTAGAACTAGAGTGTTGACTATGAAAAAGTAGTTATCATTAACATTTAACAATATAGTAGCAGAGTGTTTCCTAAACTAAACTATGCACCGTGAAATATTACAATATTTTCACTGAAATGACATTTAGCTCACGTGATTTTAGGATTGGACCAACAATGGTTTATACAATGTGAGGAAATACACCTAACAGACACTGTACAAACCACTAATTGTTTCGTATTTAGTAACACATAGTAATACTAAATGGCACTCAATGTCAAAATTAATTTTAATAGTCTATTAAACTCTGAATTGTTCTAGTAACTGCAGTGTGGAAGGCAGTTGTTTCTCAGCCTGCTGCGCGAACAGGTGTGAGTGTCAATCAGTGCATCAATGTGTACAAAGTGACTGGATTGTTCTAGTTATTTATTGAACTTTCTCCTACTATGTTTGGTGTTTGTATGAAAATAGCTGTCTCTGCAACCTTGATTCAGTGAAGATCGTAGCAAATGAATGGTGTTGTAATCAAGTTAACTTTTAAAAGTTGTACTTATCTTCCTAAAAACATAAAATGTATTATTAGACATAAACATTAATAAAATTGTAGAAGTGAAAATAAAGAGGACTCACCACAAACTAGTGGCGAGGATGAAAAAAAGCAGAAACATCATAAATATGGCAGTTATTTGTATTTTGGCTTTAAATCAACTGACCAATGAAGAGATCTCGCAGTGTGTAGGCTTACTGTGTATGAACGTTTTGACACTAGAGTGCATGCTTTCAAGTAAACTAAAACACCATCATCGAAACATAGTTTGTAAACCTCTCTAACATTTTACCAAAAAATAAAAGAAGAAAAAACTACTTTTCCTCAGCAGGTCTTGCAAGCCATTCTTTGCTAGCATCATACAAGGTTGTATAAAGTAACGAAGTGTACAAAACACCATTACCATTGCAGAACTAATTCTACTGGCTGCTGTAGATTAACTGAACATCATGATCTGTGAGTCTGCAGGGAAAATGCTTTCAAATGGGCCTTTGAATAACAAAAGGTACTAATAAGTAGCAGAATTCAGCACATGGTGGAGGATCTCAATGATAAATTAATTGAAAAAATAAAAGGGAAGGAATTTGTGTTGTAGCTCTATGAGGCCACAGACAGTAATAAGGATGCATATTTGATTTGCTACTAATGACATTGTGGAAGACCTTTTCTTTTGTAAAAGTATAGCTGCAGTACAAAGGGTCAAGACTTGTTTGAGATCCTGGACACATTTATGTTTGTAAATCATTTGGAGTGGACAAAGTGCATTGGTGTCTGTACTGATGGTGGTTGTTTGATGTCTGGTCTTTAAGGAGGATTGCAGGTACTTTTCAAAGAAAAGCTCCAGATTCAATTTGGACCCACCACATCATTTACAGAGTTCAAGCACTTGCATCAAAGTATCAGAGTCATTCATCCACTGAATTTGGTCTTAGAATATGTGTTGAATGTGGTAAACTTTATAAAAACTCGGCCAGTGAGAGCAAGGTCTTTCAAATAATTGTGTGTGGATATGAGAGCAGAATAGATGTCTTTATTGTACTACTGCCCCTCGCAATGGCTCTTTTTTGGTAATGTATTGAAGAGCACCCATCACAACTTATCAACTAGTTATAAAAATATTTTCAAGAAATTAGTATCAACAAGTTCGCATGGATTCAAGATCCATTCAGGGTCAAAGCCCCATTTATATTTACTTTTGTAGAAGATGAAAATCTTATTGAGCTGACTCGCGACAATACACTGAAGACAAAATTAGACACCATGGAAATGACTTTTGGATATTAGAAGAAAATGAATATTCACTGCTAGTGGTAAAGCTCAAAGAATCTTAATTCTATTTGCAACGTCATATTTGTGCGAAGATGGGTTTTCGGCAATCGTTGTAATAAAAAGCAAGTATCATGCAAAAATCAATATGGAAAAGGAAATTAAGGTGGCTGTGTACAGTTTGCTCCCAAGATTTGAGAAGAAGTGCAGTGAACAACAGGTTCAACCATCCCACTAATCCCAATTTATTTATTCAGTAATTTGATTGTTTAAATCTGAAGGCCTACTTATTTTATACTTTTTACATAAATTGTTTGTGAATTTGAAATAGGTACGGTAGGCTATGTGTTTTATTTTATTTCTAACTTAACCAAACTAATCGCATTAACTACACACTGCAACTGTTAGGTATGTTAGGCCTTATTCTGACATTGGGCGCTGTGGAAAATTCTTGACACACTAAGGGTGCTGTGAACCGAGACAGTGTGAGAACCACTGGAGTAGTCTAAAAGAGTTTTTCAACAATATTAAATTCTGCATTGGTTGTTGCATGGACTAATATGTCAATTTGTGTGTTAGAATGTCTTTTTGGTGAGGGAGAAATTAGGATTTGGGTCTCAATCAAGTGTAAGTCCGAGGTTTACTTTTCCTAATGGTTTCACAACCTCTTTGAATTCAAATGCAGGTACATTTACTCTAAGATTCTACCTTCCTCAACCCAATAGCACAACTGATGTAATAGTAAAGGCCTTATCTTAACAATAATAAGAGTTGAAAATACAAATTAAAGACCTAGAGGCTTCTTTATATTTGTTTAATGTACTGTAAGTGATAACGTTGAAATTGGGAAAGTAGAGTTGTCAATTTTTTTTTAAGCACTGCATCTACTACATTCGGATTATATGGTTAAATGTCGTAATTAGGTACGCTAATGGTTTTGCATTTGGATGGAAGGAAAATGGGAACATTTTGGAAAAACCACCATCAATACACATGACCGAGATTCAAACCTCATCTCCCTGTCAACAGTAGTCTAAGAAGCGTGTCAATTTTTATTTAACTAATTATCAAACAAATGTAATTTGAAAATATGTTCTCACCTTTGAACACAGTATCCCAACAGGAACAAGTGCATAACTTCCGATCAACATTGCGAGAATATTTTTTCCAAAAATAGTAAAGTATAGCTATGTGTAATGGTGGAAACAAAGCAGGGGCAACAGCGCCACAAACTTTCGATAAAACACTAATACATCTCCTAGTGTGAATTTTATCACCTCCAGTCATTGGAATAAATGTATTCATTTCAATAACATTAATACGAAATAGGCTTATATAGTTTCATTACATGTTGTTTTAGTACCAGCAATAAGACTGAGAATATTCACTTTATATGAAATTCTTACTATACTAGGCATATAATTATTACAAATTTTCTTCACAGTCAAAGTTTTATAAAACAAGTAATAGAATTACAGAAAGTATCTACTTTGCACATAAGATAAAACCAATACTTATTATCTCTGTTGATCTTAAAAAAAAAAAGTTTAATGATAGTGAAGGTAATATACAAATTAAAACTTTACTGTTAAAAAGGTATTTCAATAGGAACCATAAATGTTCTCAAGACATTTTAATTATATTTTTAAGAATAACTAAATATGTTTACAATAATAAAAATTATTAAATCAAAAGATTCATTTAATAATTGCAAAGTTAGTTTAAACATTGTCACAGATTACATACTCGTTTGTTGTTTCCAATGGCAACGGATGTCCGGGGCTACCAACAAAATCAATAAAATACCATTTTCATTCCTTAAAATAGTTATTTAGGCTGTAAAATTCGACTTTTTATAAGACATTAAAGTGGCGGGCATACTTGAACTAAAGCTACCCTACCACTTATTAAAACACAACTTATCAAATTTGTGTGTTAACTATTCAATTGTGCTCCATTTGTGATCATATTATGTGCCCATCAAGAGCATTTTTGCTATCAAATTGACTGTTTTAAAAAACATTTAATGTGACTAACCAATATTTGCTTTCCCTATCCCTTGGAATGTGGAAAACTTGGGTTCAAGCTATTCCAACACAATAGAAAAAAAAAGTAATCAGAATATATTTTATCATTCTATTGTGCTTCGTTTGTGCTTATTAGTTCCTTACATAAACATTAAGCTGTAAAATTAAGACTTTTAGAAAATGTTTAATATGGTGGGCTCACTTGAACTCAAGCAAGCTTCTTCATGTTGAAAAACACAACATACCAAAATTGTGTTTCTATCTTTATATTGTGTTTCTATCATTATGTTGTGTTTCTTTTGTACTCATATGACCCCAAAATAAGCATTTATAAAGTAAAAGAAGAAATTAAACTAAGTAATTAATTTGGAGGACCGACTTGACATCTTTCAATTCCGTAAAATGTAGAAAAATTAAATATGGTCCATCACAAATTGACAAAAAATATATATATATATTTATATAATTATATTTGCTTTGTCACTCGATCCTCTCCACATGCCCTAACCAACGTAAGACGCTTCTTTAACATTGACTTATTAGATTCCCTTTCTAACCACACTCCTTCAGCACCCATTCATAAGTTACTCAGTCCCTTCAAGTTTTTTCTGGACACATTGCTTAGATATATCATTCCAACCGCACTCACATTGCTCTTGTGTTTCTCCTGACAAATCCACGCTTTATATTCTTAAAACCATTTATACACGTTTATATACTGCCAACTTTAACACTTTCGATACTACATCATTCTTTGCAATAATCCAAATACATCCAACTTCACTCCTAGATGTATTCATGCGTTGTCGATTTCACCATATATTCTTCCATTTTTACAGAACATTCTGCCCAGATACACAAAATTATTTACTTGTTCTAACAGTTTTCTATTTGTTCTAGGTTGACAATCATGGCCTGATTCATCTTCAACAATAACTATCCCCTTAGTTTTGGATACATTTATACGAAGATCAATTCTGTATGTTGCCACATTCAAACGATTTAATGCATCATGCCAGTCATTTTCATTCTCAACCGTTAATGTGGCATTAACTGCAAATAACAGACCTCTCACATTCACTTTGTCCATTTGTACACCAGCCGCGTCCTCACTGGCATCCCTCATACACAATTATCTATGAATACATTAAACAATCATGGAGACATCACGCAACCTTGTCTAACACCCTGTACAATATAAAACCATTCACTAAAAGCTCCATCACACTAACACACGATTTACTTCCACTATACACTGCCATTATTGCATTTACTAACCGTGCATCCACACAAGGGCGTCGCTAAGGGGGGGCAGGGAGGGGCAGCTGCCCCCCCCCCTAAAGGCTCGGGATTTTTTTTGAGCTATAACTTTTCC
>CABEEJ010000033.1:0-25215 GCA_901482245.1 Timema douglasi
TTAGGTGTCTGGAAAAATGAAAATTGCCTCTGGAAAACCTGGAAAACACAGGGAATTTGGTAATAAGAAAATAGTGGCAACCCTGTTAAAACTTACTGTTTGAGTTGTTCACAAGCATGCATTTGAATATAGGTACTTATAAATGACACCTCGAAACGGGTTATATTCCCATGTCTCGGTTTGATTTCCAACTATATTTAAATTATATATAATACGTTATTGTTAAAGTAAATACAGTTTTTATAAATAGACTGGGCTTTAATGCCAAAGTAAAATAAATCGATTATAACCATACTATTTAATTTAATTTCACGGTAGCACATCTGTCTGCTGGATTCTGGGCTCGTCTTCCACTATTTGGTGCAAGTCATACTCTGGTTCAGAAAGTTCGCGTTTTATATATATATATATATAGGCCCTATAAATATATTTAGATTTCAAATTTATAAAAATAATCTCACCTAGAGCTCCTAAATTTGTTGGTACACTTGAATTTATTTTTAGTCGTCAATGTTCTATAGAGAGAAATGGGCGGGGGTTTCCATAATATTATTTGACCTATGTTTATGAGACTACAAGTGTGGGTAATTGCGCCCTGTCTGCTTGGGAGTATTGTGTATCACAAACTAATGTATTTTTTATCAACAATATGATTCCACACACATTCTTTAGAATATAGAGCATTGTTTCTCTATCTTTTTTTTTTATCATGTAGGCACCCTTCGATACGTCCTCTATATTTCTTACCACTCTTGGTATGAAACGTTCTTATGACCAGTGTTTTGAGTTTAGGAAACTAAGTAGATGGTATATTGAAAATATAAATGCTCTTTTGTGATTTAAAATGTATTATAGACATACAACATTAATACTAACTTAATCAAGAATCTTTTTTTTTAGTGGTTCATACTTATAGACTCGATTATTAACCCCCCATATTTTCGTGGCACTTCTAGGGGATCATTGCTGAACCATCGGGTGCCCAGCACCCCCTTTGAGAACTTCTATACTTTAGAAAAGTGTTTCCCAAGCTGTGGTACGTGTACCTGCAGGGATTAGCCACGCACTACTGAGTTTTATGAATAAAGAAATATTTTATGACAGTATACAATCTGATGGAAAAAAATTGAAGCAATTTTGACGCAATGTCCTGGACTTTTTATAAACCTTTATATCCTCTTTGTCACGGCTTTGTTTAACTTACCACTAGATATAAATAAACATTCGGAGCGACCGTTTATTCTTAGGTTAAGACATTATTCATACGTCAAATCATGGGATCTGCCGCTCACACTTTGGAAATAACACTAATAAAATGCCATAAATGTTGACCTAAATAAAGTTTTTAAGGCCCTCCTCACGAAAATGGGACTGTACAGCAACTCATCTTTAATTAGGTAGGCGATCCTATGACTCCAATGGTTTGTAAATATATCCATATATAGTTTTACAGCGTTTAGAAATAACTAACGTAATTGTAACATTTTGGAAATTGTGCTATAGGAAAAGCTCTTGTTCTTAAGTAATTTTTCACCGGATAAATCACAGCCAATTTTTAGCTCGTATCCTGTAATCATATATTCCTGCTGTACTATCCCGATCGCAAAAAGTAACCCGGTTTTCAAGTAAATTTTCAATTTACGCAGGCCTTTTTTTATGGCAGAGACTGTACCTATGTACTATGCTAGAAGTACACGCACGCATCATATGTAAATATAGGCACGGGGAGCGGAGGACTTGCTCTGTATCCCGACCACACGTCGTTTCTCTTCATTACTGTGATTAAACACAGAAGTGTCGGTAAAGGTTTCTCGTGTTATTTGTGAGGGGCTTGTTGCATACACCTGTAATAGGATGGGAAATGGAAGCGCGGTGTTGGCAGGCAAACTCGGCTAACCCTGTTACGTTACTTGATAAGCAAGAGGGAGAAATTTGCGGCGGTAAACTTTGACAATATTATCTGTGAGGTAAGGCCTGGTAGTTATGTTAGCTCCGCCACCCGTGTGGGTGGCAGAAATGGTTTGGTTACTGTTCACTGTGTGAATCTAACCTGCACAGTTCGACACACGTCTTACAAACGTTCGATATAAGTAGTATAATGTCCTCTCAGTCCACTTCATAATTGACATCACAAATTACCACGGGGGTATTAAGCGTCCCTTTGCTCTTACGGTGCCATCTTATACTCGTCCAGGTTTAGTGGCGAATCAGTTAATTGGGAAACACACACTTTTGAAAAGTTAAATTATTGGGGTATTCAAAACTAGCGTACACACCTTTTGCAAAAACTAAACTTTAACACGCTACAAATGAATCTCACGTTATATAATAGTTTGCTACTATCCGCGGTTCCACGTAACTGCGGTAGATTTAGGAACCTATTACCCGAGGATATGGGGGCCCTACTGTACACTTTAGAGAAGTTTATTCATTAATGGTTTTTACATCACCGTCCCAGTCCAAGGATGGCGCATTTTCTTAAAATTCACCCTCATGTTTTCTTGCATTCATAAGTGAAAGTGGCTGATAACTGGGGCACGCAGTAGGACACGTACCCTCACCCCATATGACCCCTCCCCTTAGTAAAGTATACCCCATTCACGGTGGGATCTATGGTGACAGCTAGCAAACGTCACCAGATATATACTCTCATGTATCCATGAGACTTTCACAACAAACCATTTGTTTTTAATTATGTTTTTATATCTTCTGCTTGCGTTTAGCTACTTACTACCATTCCTCTAGCGAATGGACTCTAGTATTAGCCCAGTCCGATGCTAAATTGGGTTATTATTATTATTATTATTATCTGCGTATAGCCCGAACGGGTAGTAAGACGCGGTGATAATAATAATAATAATAATTATTATTATTATTATTATTAAACTTGGGTACAACTCTTTGTATTGCAAGGCTGATAAAACTAAATACAATGTCTAACTTTCCGCGATATAACTGGGGACTTGTTTACCGTCAAAAGTTGGATAAAACTACCCGCATCCTTAACTCATGAAGTAGCGTGAGTGTTTATATACATGTAGTTATTCATCAAGGGACTGGAGCCCGAGGGCAATGATTCCCCTCCCTCCCCGCTTACTGCAACAGGCACGCGGGGCGCGACATTTCATCCTGGGTTGGTTGAGTGTGTACACTGGCTTCTCTCATCTCGTCTAACCGGACCCTCATCATAAAATGTCTAGGATTTTATTTTTCTCTAAAACTAGCGTATAACCCGAACGGTTAGTAAGATGCGGTGCAAAAAAAACACAATTCTTTTGAAACAATCTAGAGTCACACGCTTTTATGGTCGAAGGCGTCACTCTCGCAATATACCGGAATGTCGATGATGGGGAGATCGAACCCCAGTAGGATGAACTGAGGGTAGTTTTTCACTCTTCCTCTATGCAGATGTGGCTACTCTTCATATAGATTCAACCTTCCTCATGTCCAACAAATTAGCGTATTAGTGCATATGCGTATAACTCGAACGGATAGTAAGATGCGATTTTAAAGAACTAATACAAGTGTTTAAATTAATAATGATTGGGCTTGTAGGCGGCGTTATTCGTCGTTTTAAGAGCCGTTACAGGTGACCTGGTGGTCTAGGGGTAAGGTGTCAGACTTCTATGCTGGTGGCCGGGGTTCAATCCTCGGTCCCGGCAAAGATTTATCTGATTACCAAACCCTTCCTTCACCTCTGACAATACATCTTGCGAATGTGGGGAGTGCCAGGTCTCCACCGTGGTTCGGATTCCACGTTAAACTGTAGGTCCTTCATTTCATCTCACATTCACCCTACCATTGCACATTAGCGTAAGTGCGTATAAACCGAACGGGTAGTAAGACGCGGTGCTAATAATAATAATAATCAGAGCCTTTATACATGAGGCTACTATCGCCGGTCAATTATTGCTCTGTTTATTTATTTTGCGCCGCTTCTTACTGTCCGTTCGGTGTTTACGCTTATTTAATAATTACGATAAAAGGGTAGGAATTGGGTATGTTGAATTTAGAGGAAGCGAACCTTCATTTCCGTGGAGGGAGAGTGGAAAATCAGTTTAGGAGGGGGAAACCCGTTCACCCGAGCGAGATTCTAACCTCGATTTCCCCATCATCGATAGTCTAGCTTAGTCAAATCTTGTGCAGTGATTTTGAGATGAGTTTAGCGGGATTATTAAACTTCGATGATTTTATATGTGAAGGAGAACGGCGACCGGCTATTTATTTATCAGTGGATGATTACTGAAACAGGATAGTAAAGTGGTTGTTGGCCTGGGAAGACATCATCAAGAGATTTGTTCCGGGTTTTGACGAAAAGAATACACTAACTTGGTAAGTGGCTGGCTTCAAAATTTATTCTCTAGCATTTCCGAGAGGTTAATCCTAGGACATCAATGACATCCGAAAATACTTTTTAAAAATGTATCGTGATCTAATCGGAGATCTTCATAACTAGTGAAGAAGAAACCCTTCTCCAACCGCTCACTAATATACGGATGCTCATAAAATACCCGCACTTGTCTTGGGATTATCGTCCGCCTGCGCTTATGGAGCCACAAAAAAAAACTCGTCCTCCGAATCTATAACCACAATGGACCTATTTTTCGTGTACTCTGGTTAGGTTGGTACTGATTTTTCTGTTACAGAGGGATAGTGGACTGGCGATTGTTGCTGGGTGATAGGCTCTTAAGACTCCAATTAGCTGCTTTTAACACTTCGTATGGTACTGGGGAGGGCAGGGATATTGGATGATACAACCCTGCGCCTCTCATTTCACACCGCTACTGTTGGTCGTTGGAAAATATAATATTAGAATAGACTCCTCGTTTTCAACGTCACTCAACCCACCCCTTTCACCGCCCTTTTCTAGAACGAATCTTATACATTAGTGACATCATCCCTAAGGCCCTAGTGACATCACAACAGTTTATTTGGATAGCTTCTGATAAGATGGTGCGATGCGGTGTACATAATTGATCAACTTTGAATTACACAGCATATTCTAGCATTTCGCCCGCTCTCAGCTTGACGCGTGTATAGCGTAAGGGTAAGTGAGAACGGTTCTCGGGTAGTGTTGACGTGGAACTACATGCTAAAGGGCTGAATAATACACGCCGTGTTGCGCCAAACGTTATCATGACTCACAACGATACTCCCTCCTTTGTAACAAACACTCCATTCTAACTTTTGCCTTATGAATATTTCACTGTTGTACTCTTTGCCGCGCCTCTGATAGTGCAACACTCTCTCCAGAACGCCTTGTCTCTAGAGATTTTCCGGTAATTTTTCAATTGGTAAATTGCCTAATCGCTTGCTAAGTACTTGAAGTGAATGAGTTGGGAGGGACAGTATCTAGAGCCTATTTTCGCCCTCGGGGTCTTGGGGTAAAGTGCTCGCTTCAAGACCCGATGTTCGTGGGTTCAAACCCAACCGCGTTTGGCGGATTTATCTTGCCCGCTAAAAATCCGTAAAACTACTTCCTTCGGAGGGGAAGTGAATCCGTCGGTCTCATGTTGAGTTTATTATGTAAAATACCCCTACAAGAAATGGGAAAATACCTTTTCCGGAAAAATTCATAGGCTCATTCACTGTTAGTTGAGGCGCTAGCTTGCATTGAGTACGAATTTTAAGTATGACCAAATTTGACTTCTATTCCATGTTCTGGGGACCCAGGTGAGTATGAAAAGTGATGTCAATTCCGGGGATGGTTGAAAAATAAAAGTAATGGTTTCTTTTACGTAGGATGCTAACGTGTGTAACTTAAGTTAACCTGTATTTTACTAATACCAACACTTAAACAATGAAGGGGCCTTAATATATATATAAGAATAATGTGTTATGCAAAATATATTTCAGTTATTTATAAAAATTAAGAGTTAAATAGTTGTTAGTCTTCAAAAGAATGTTATTTAAATTAAAATGCAAAGTTAAGTGCAATTAGCTTCTCCGCCGTTCTCTCCTTCGTCAATAATTAGTTCGTTGTTGAAGTTCTTGCAGCCGTTAACGTGACAGGAACAGAACGCACAGAACCAAGTTTCGCTTGAATTGCAAAACCAAGAACTTTTCGAACATAAATATCGACACTTGCATGGAAACAGCAGATTTTTTAAAAAACTGACTGTTTCATTAGAACATTTTGTATGTTACCTTGAGAATCTGTAGCGTAGCCAAACCTCAACAAATACATTTAATGAACTCTCCCAAACTAGAATTTGAGCTAATACTCGGAGTACATGAAGTCGAAAACTACCAGAGTGCAGGGTAGAGAACCAATATTATTTAAGACGTTAGGGTTGGCCCAAAATAAAATGTGTGTATTTGCATCACAAGTTTGTCCAAGCTTCTTTATATGGTTTAAATATAACAACTCAAGTACTTTTAGTTGATTTTATACAGAGGTATTTAAAAGTTTGAGACTTAAGTATCGATATATACAATTTTCTTTGTAGATTTTAGGGCTCTTTTTTTATTGTACCCAGTTTACTTATGTCACACCCTTTCAGAGCATGTAACGTTGGCAGAACTTCACTAACTGAATCCTCATAATACTCGGAAGCAATGTGGCACCCAAGACATCTTATATTTTCACTGACCCCGGCAATTATCCAAAGGTCGATACAACCACCAGTTATTAATTTTTCCCAAAATTGAACTCTAAGTATGAAAACGTCAGTGTTAGGACTGTGAATAACAATACTGCATGAATTGTTTTGCTGAACAGCTTCATAAGCATGAAAGAACATTCTAGAATCAACCTCCAAGTGATAACTTGCGAAATGTGTTACCTTGAAAACATGCTGTTCACCGTTTTTCTCCGAGCATTCTATTCCAAACACTCCACCAATAACAAGAGGACAGCCTTCTGGAGCCTAAACCTTTTGGAAAATGAAATTCGATAGGAACAGAAAAGAATTTTCTTTTTACTGTGTAGGTATCTTAACCAGTGTTTAAGAAGTGGTATGTTCTCTTCTTTTATTCTCACAATTAGTGGATCTTCACCAGCTGATCTTTTCTCTTGCTCTTAAAATTTTATGGATGATTTCCCGTACGTGTCAAAAACTACGTCAATGCGTGTAACATTAGTCTTTTGCAACACTTTATTATTCTGTCCAAATGAAAACTTGCTAAATCCCCAAATGTTTGTTTTCGAAAGGACCACAAAGGGCACTGAATGTATAAGTGCCATTCTATTCATAAAGTGCACTTCTTCCTGATCAAAGGAAAGAAATATGAATATATTTCTTGTGAAATTGCTCTCGACTGCAATTTCGTTCATCAATATTGCTTTCTTTCTTTTTTTGAGAATGCCAGACCAAGGAAAGACCTATGCGAGGGAATAAAGCATCACCGATGCTTTGCCAACTATGCAGTACTAGTGTTTCTAAGTATAGCTAACAGAAAACCATAATGTAGATATTTTCTATAAAGCTCTCTTTTGTTCTGGTTCTCTTTCTTATTGGATTATGTTGCTGAGAATGCGAAATATTTAAAAGCAGTTTCGGAGGAGAAATAAAGCTCTTCATTTTGTAAACTAAACGCTGCTCTGTTAAAATTTATCGTGCTTATATTTCTTTACCGATGAGTTGCACCCTGAGCAAGAATGATGTTATTTCTTCTTCATTTACTCCTAAGCCACTCACAATGTTACGTAAACAATTTTTTTTCATCGATTATCGTTTTCAAAAAGGAATATGATACTTTTTTTAATATCACCCTCATATCTGACTCTTACATTTGTGCCCCATTCACTGTCCGAATATTAGTCTATATGTCACCACTGGGATCTGAGATCAAATCTAACAGTCTCGTGCAATGAGGATTGACTGTGATGAAGTAGAAACCATTTGTTTGCCGCTAGAATATTACTGGATATTCCTGTCCAGCCACCAATAACTTTAAAAGGAAGGATACATATTTGCTCAAGGGGATGATCACTAGCAACTTGATTAAATTTTCCATTCTTCCGTTTTACTTAAAAATGTCCTTGTTTAAAAGCATTTAAGACTTTGTCAGGAAGTTGAGACATAAGATCTATACAAGATGTATCCACGGACATAATTGTAGTTATTTGACATATTACCTGCTCTTTTTTCTTTATATTTAGTTTACCCGCCTCGGTGGCGTAGTTGGCTAACGCGCTAGTCGTGTTAACCTCGACTGCTGAGGACGGGGAGATCGTGGTTTGAATCTCGGTCTGGTGAACTGGGGGTGGTTTTTCCTAAATGGTTTTCCACTCTCCCTCCACGCGAATGCGGGTTCACTTCCTCTAATTCAACCTACCCAATTCCTAATCCATTAGCGTAATTAGTACTTAAAGCGTATAACCCGAACGGGTAGTAAGACGTGGTGCTAAATATACATATACATTTATATTTAATTTAATTATAAAATTGGGTGACCTGGTGGTCTAGGGGTAAGGTGTCAGACTTCTGTGCTGGCGGCCGGGGTTCAATCCTCGGTCCCGGCAAAGATTTATCTGATTACCAAACCCTTCCTTCACCTCTGACAAGACGTTTATTAATCACAACTTGTGAATGTGTGGAATGCCAGCCCTCCACCGTGGTTCGGATTCCACGTTAAACTGCAGGTCCTCCATTTCATCTCACAATCACCCTACCATTACACATTAGCGTAATTGCGTATAACCCGAATGGGTAGTAAGACGGTGCTAATAATAATAATAATTATTATTATTATTACTATAAAATTCAACTGCAAAACAATGTCCATGATTAAACCCCTACCTAATCGGAACACATATATATTATTTTTTTATCTTGAAACGATGAACGAGTTGGAAGCTATAGAGGAAACAAAATTCCACCCCGAGCATGCTATTCACCCTCTCCCCCATGGGCTGTCGACCACCCTCGCAATTGACATCACTCTTCACACTCAAAACTGGGTCCCCAGAACAGGGATCAGAAATCAAATTATGTCATACTTGGAATGCATACTCACTATAAGCTAGCGCCTGGTCTGTGTGTCGGATAGTAATTCTCGTGTGCTGATATAATCAGTCGTTTCAGAAAGTGCACGTTAAATACTTAAATAATAGAGCCTACTACATAACTATACACATAAACGCGGTGGCGATCAGATGCTGTTATCTAACGTACATGCACAGACCGGAACGGGACAGGCGGGCAACATGCAGCCCGAACTTGACTGCTACCCGCGTCACATCTCTCGAGTTTTTATAATCCACACTGTGTATTGTAACTGTAAAAACTATTGAGATAGCTATATTACATAATGTTGTCACTCCCTGACTACAGAAATATAAGGAAGAAAGATAAAATCTGGGGTGAAGTAGGCAGAGTGCTACAAGAAGTACGTTATAATTGCGAGAGTTCGCATTTTCCTACTAAAGGAATAAAATTACTACTCTAGCGATCTTAATTTGTTTACGATCGAAAATTATCCAACTTGCTGATCTTCATTCAATTAGTGCTGCCAGAAGTATTATAGTTACGTTAAATGTTGATGCATTTCTTTAAAGGACGTGATGTATTTACAGTCTCTGAGCCGCGAACTGATCGCTTCTTAATGTAATCGTACCTTAAAGTAAACAAATATTGTAATTTGGGGGGAGGGGGGTGGAATTGCAATTGAATGGATGTGATGAAAATGGAAAAGATTCAGTGCAACCTAATTTTCGGAAAAACGAAAAAAAAATTATTACTGCTGAAAGTATGCATTCTACATAAAAACTTACAATTACTTACATCGTTTTGAAAATTTCAAAAATAAAATAGGAACGTTTTACTTAAATTAATTTGATGGGGATGTTTTCCTTTTACTCCTAAACAAATTTAAAGAGTGGTAATGATTTTAAATTCACATATTTGTTGTAACAATAATTATTATTCACTTATTTAATCATTATTAGAATAATATTTATGACATATCTTTCATCACAAAGTGAATATGAATAACACGTTATTTTTAAAAACAAAATTGCTTACAATAAAAACACATAAAGGCTGGTTTTCACTATCAGCGTATCTTATATTTTTTTCTAGTCGCTATCCTCTTGAGCTTCGTCAGCTTGAGCAAGAGTTAATATTATTACAGTAGCCCCCCATGGCTTCTTTGGTGCTGACTGACAGCTCACAGCTGACTTCTGACCGTCAAAATTTAGGTATATACCTACATTTTTATTGTCATAAGTGCCAGCTGCTAAACACATGTTTTTGCAGATCATCTGGTTTGGCGTAGGGATACATAATTTGATCTGGTAACTTTTTAAAGCTGTGAGTCAGCGCCAAAGAGAAGCTATGGGGCTATTGTATTTAGCACCGCGTCTTACTACCCGTTTGGGTTATACGCTTTAAGTACTAATTACTATAATGGCTTAGGAATTAGGAAGGTTGAATTAGTGGAAGTGAACCCGCATTTGCGTGGAGGGAGAGTTAAAAACCATTTAGGAAAAACCACCCCCAGTTCACCCGACCGAGATTCGAACCTCGATCTCCCCGTCCTCAGCAGTCGAGCTCAACACGACTAGCGCGTTAGCCAATTACGCCACCGAGGCGGGTGAGCAAGAGTCATTTGCCATAGCAAAATGTTGTCGTAGAACTCCTTGTGTTCATCGGGAACATAGGAAAAAACTTTTCTGAGATCATTAATTTTTTTTTTGCTGTTAATATGAACCTTTCCACTATACACGAGTTGTGGGAATTGCAACGTTACCACGACCTTTATACATTTTGAACACCACCTAGGAGTCCGTCAGTGAATGAATGTGCTTGTACATAACCTTTCGCATCTTGTCAGTACACTGTGTCTGTATTTGCTGATTGAAGTGTTTCATTACCCCCAACACTTTTTGTATTCTTCTTGAAAGTATCAGGCCACCAACACTTGAAGAAATGGTATTTATTATTCTTAACAGACTTAACTTCAAGAGTTCTTGCGGTCAAGAAGGAAACATTCCTGGAATATTTTTCTTTTACACAGCATTCAAATATTGAAGGCTGGCTTACATGCATTAGAAATGAAGGAATGTTTTCTTTCTCTAGGCCAATTAACGCAACTTTGGGTCGGCTGCAAAATGGCTATTTCGGTTTGAAATGGCAGAAATGTGGAATCTTTTTCATCTCATCTATTCGATTAGAGATGAAGATTTTTCTGTAAAAATTGCATGTATAGTTGAATTCCAAAGTAAGGGCTGGTACTCGTTAAGGCTTTGATTATAATATTGAAGTATTAACATATCGGTTCTACACAGAGCCGACGTTAGTGATTTATTTGACCACCAAGCGCTGTAGTCGATACGCGAGTGTTAGAATACAACTGGAATCGCTCTTATTGCTTTATTAACTCGTTTGTTGTAAATGTCCTTAGGATATATTAATCTAGGAATATCTCTACCTTAATCGTTCCATTTAAATACAGTATTTTCCCCAGGAGAAAAAAACACTAAATTCTTCCATCTCGCTTGATGTCCGTATCGACCGGACTGACAGTTTATTTTCTTGTCAACGCATTCAACATTCCCGATTTAAAGTTACTAACCCTCCTTGGTAGACGCATGGTCTAACACGCTACTCTCGCAATACACTAGACTGTCGATGAGACGGAGATCACGTTTCGAATCTCGTTTGGGTGTACTTAAGTTTTTTCTAAAATGGTTTTCAACTCTCCCACCACGCGAATGCGAGTACACTTCCTCCAAATATAACTTTCCTATTCCTTAAAAACCCCGTCGTAGTTAATACTTAAGCGTATAATCTGAATGGGTGCTAAAAAAAATATAACCGCACCAGCGCTGGTGGGCACGCAGACAAAGGCGTAAGTTGGGTATTTTGGTGACGAGGTCCTATTCTATATCAATTACAATGAGGTGGTTTTACTGAGAGTTTCTCTCCTCTTTGGTACTACAATATTTCTGCACACGACTAAGAAAAGCTTGGACGTGTATTAATATGCAATGCAAAAAAACAAAGACTCTCGTAAAGCTATACACTCTAGGCAGCTATTCAAATTGATCAGTCGCACATGGTACCACAAGAAAATGAATGGTACGACACCAATCTTTGCTTTCTCAAATAGCATTATTACAGTCTGAAACTAAGTTTTCAAAAATAAATAATCATTAATCTAACCTCAAATTAGTTTGATATACTATTATGTAAAGTCTTCCCAACTATCCATTTTAAACAAAATGGTGATATCAATTTTCCAAAATTACCCAACATATAACTTTTCTTTATTCGAGACCTTCAATAGAAATTTAAAACAAACCTAAGACACAATTGTTTTTGGGTTATGGGGCTCATAAAACCTAAATTGTAATGATTCATTATAATTTCGACGTCGAAATTTTTCACAGTTTTAATGTTTTTTCTATTCATTAGAAACTAAAAAGTTAAATAGATTAAAATAACACAGCATTGACAGGCTAAAATGTGTTTATGAAACAAAGGTAAAAATATACGCCGTCTTTACTGCTTGATTAACAATTTTATTAGAAAATGTCTTCTTTCGACGAGTGACAGATAGCTAGTTAATTAAGGCGGATGGACCGTGTGTGCATTGAACGCTTATTAAGCGGTCAACTATTGGGAAAAGTTGAAGAAATACAGCCCAAGAGGTATTGAACCTGTATTATTGTCACAGCCCACTAAAGTTTGTGTTACCTCACTTCACTTTAAAAATACGAGTTCTCTTTGCTTTCTTTACGTTCGCTTTTAACGGGTGGCACTTGTCAGCAAGAAGATATATCCACCAAAAAATTGATTTCTAGTTGTTTTTTCCTTATCTCCGCACCCCTTTCCCCCTCTATTTCCATTTATGGCATCGCATTCATATTAAAATATTTCTTTACCCATGCTTCACTTTAACCCCCACCCCTACAGTTGGCTCGATTTGATGGCGTGTCGATGTTATCAACGGGCGAGGTTCGAGAAATGCCTCGAGTCGGCTGGTTGATAAACGTGGAGCCGTCACTCTTTATTTCTGATCGATATTTAGCGGCCAGAGGGGGGGAAGTAGGAAGTGTGCCTCGGGATGTCTTTTGAGGAAGAAATTGCAACAATGGGAGGACTTTTATTCTCTGACAGTGAGACTAAATTGTTCTGGATACATTTTCTTTCTTTTTAGTTCGTTCTCATCCATTGTTGCCACTTCTCCTTGGATAGTGTGGACTGTCTAAAATAAACAAGTCCTACGTGATAATACATATTATAATATATATTAAGTTAATGTACACTCCTTTACCCTTCAAGTCTACCTTGAAAAATTGCAATACGACCTTATCTTATAAACTACGCCTTGATCAAACCTTGATATGTAAGTTTGCCACCTTTCAGTAAGCGAAAGGTGTACTCCACTAAACCTAGGATGGACTGCACCATGACCTTATAAGCCACTTGTGGTGGAAATTTGTAAGGTTAGCTCGCTACCTTTCAACAAAAACTGGGTGCACACACATTTAGAAGAAGCAACTTGATTTGATACCGAGAATTGTCCGAGTCTTTGAGACTGAGCAGTTCCATTTAGGCTCTAGGCCCACTAGCTCTTTTTCAAACAATCCAACCTCGCTTAAAGCTAGAATGCCATATTTGAATTTCGACTAAATTGTTTATGTTACAATCACTTTTCTAAAATAGACAAGATAATAGATTATCCAGCTGATGCTGAAGACTTTAATTAACACTAAATAATCTGGAAACTTTTTTTGGTGGCCGCGTGACCTAATGCGCTACTCTCGTGGTAGACTAAACTGCCGATGAATGAGAGGTGGAGGTTCGAATCTCGGTCGGGTGTACTGAGATTTTTTTACTAAAATTGATTCCCACTCTCCCTCCACGCAAATGCGAGTGCCCTCCTAATCCCTAAACCCGTTGGGGTAGTAAGACATGATGATATAAAAAATCTGGATCATAAAATACTCATTAAAATAATAATGCATTAATTTATAATTTTTGCAACAAAAATTAAATTTCTTCCGTTTCTTTAAGCTGCTTACTCGCCATAAACTAATTTTTTGAAAACATGTATCAAACCAGAAACTAGGAATAAACTTCATACTTTATTTTGCCTTTTTAAATTCAAGTTTGTAAAAAAATTCGCCTTTATGAAAAAATTCTGAATTTTCTTAAATTTTACCCCATTATTTTTATTCCGGATTCTATTTGGAAAATTGTAACGTTGTAACCAAAAATCTTACCAACTTCTATCAAACGTGAATCCCGTCAAAGGACTTAGAATTCATCTATTTATTTCCTCGTTGTGGAGCTGCTCTCGCGGCATTTTGTTTTCTTGGGCGATGCTTCCCTCATAAATCCTGTTCTTTGTTTTTGTGTGTTTCTTTATTGCGGCACTTGAGTAGTAACTCATAGTGTTTTATTTCCGTACGTAAACTTCTATTCGGCTTGTGTTGGATGCAACTAACACTTCCTCAGGTATATCATGAAAATAGTAGTTGATGACTCAATGGGCTGTTTTAGCTGCAAGAAGCAGTGTTTGGTTTAGCCTCTCTCTCGTCCAAATTTGAGGTCCTTTTCATCCGCAGGCAAAAAAGAGAAACGTGTGATACATATGCTATTTTCAAATAGGTAAAGATAACTGGGGATTGATGAATTAATATCTGGCTTCCGCGTGATTAGGCTTGCACACTTGACTGTTGGCTTCTTTGGGTAGTTAACTTTATTTACATAATAGGGGTCTTTCTTATTTTACCAGAAAAGTTACTAGATCTACTTTCACATATTTACACTTCTAGTCATTGTGAATAATCAGGGTGTCCAGCGACTTGGAAAACAGCGAATTTTATCAAATTTCTGTAATATTCATTAAAAGTAACACACAGCTTTTATTTACAGTAGTAAAAATACGAGTAGCATATACCTTCCAGTTAATACACACCTCGAATCTACGTTAACACAGCTGTCCCAGTTGAACATGCTAATCTCAATTCTCAAAGTCAACATACAAATTTCAACTTGTTTTTTCACCCCTCTACTGCTTGTCTTTAGCCAAAGTTGAGTCATGTGCGAGAATTGATTACGTTATAGAAAGAAGAAACAGAATAATGTGTCTCACAAAAATGTTAAGCTGTAGACCTACTGGTATAAGTGCTATCTTCTTATAGATGTCTCAATAGTATCTCACTGTAACTTAGATCACACGACCCGGCCGCGGCAGCCCATCGCTTTAGGCTGATATCCTTAAACACCTCTTAGTGTGACATAATTTCAGCATGGGTATGTGTCAAAAAATATGACAATTAATTGCAATCTTTTTAAAAGAAACTAATATACCGGTATAGAAACTGTAAAAGTTGGAAATTGAATATGGATAACCATTACAAGTCTAGGAATTTTAAAATCTACTTTGACTGGACACCTGGATCTGCAGCTTTCATTTTTGATAGATACTTGCAATACCTATAAAATTACATTAATAAGATTTTTTTTTTCTAATTTTAGTCTTAAATAAATAGATTTGTATTGTTGAAAAGGCATTTGTCAAAAAAAAAATACTTTATCTGATATATTTGCAGAATTTTGGTCAAATCAAAACATTTTCTTATATCGAATGAATACCAATATGCGAAGTTTATTCGCCTGAAAACCGCTCAAGTGTTTGGGCGGTCCAAGAATACCGACTGTGACGGCTGATGATTTATGAGGAGTCAGTTGTGTGCCTGGAGTGACAGGAAGAGAAGGGGATTGTCGGCGGCGCCTACCCACCGAGGATACGGTGTCGATGACTCGCCCAGTGTGTTCTCCAAAACGAGTCACAGACCAAAAATACACTTTTTCATCGCCTCGAAACAGTCTTTTTTGAATGACTTTATTTTTAAATTAGTTTTCTTATAAGAAATGATCAGGCCGAGGAAATATTTATCAAAACGGTGAAGAGAGCGCTTGTTCATCATGTGTCAGTAAATGTTTTAATTATTCAATTTGAAGAGATTGTATGCCACTTATTTCATAGAGCAGTTGTAAGTTGACGGGTTGTTCGAAGGATAAAATAACTGAACATATGTTTACAGTCAATTCCTTTTTTTCGTACACATTGAGTTCCTGGTAGTACTTACGAATTACGAGCAATAGTTAAGGGTGAGGGGAAAGTGTGATACTTTCGTTCGCACAGAGCTGAGAATTCTGATAAAATTCGAAATCATCGTATAATTATTTTCTTCTTTTTTTTACTCCTGCATTTCTAGCATTTTGAACATGTTTTTATGTTATTCTTGCTCGTATCGTTCGTTGGGCACGCGACCTCTTCATGTACTCAGCCGGTTATATGAGGTCTAAGCTTGAATCCAACTGGGTGGGCTGAGGTAGGCTTTTTTTAAAATAGTTTTTCACTATATCGTCGCAGATTTGTGGATGCATTTAATCGAAATTCTACCCCACTAGTGTAAGTATGTGGATAGCCTGGATGGTTGTTAGCACGTGGTGCGAGTAAAATAAACATTTACAGTGAATGTACACGGAAAAGAAATTCTATTTCCGTTGTCCATCCACGTGATATGTTCTATACGGAGGTAAGTGAAGAGCAATCGGTGGGAGGGTGGGGGGTTGACTTGTTGGCACTATTGCAGTGTAATTGCGTGTTGTATGCGAAGCCGGTGGGACATTGCTCCCTCCTACACCTTGTCTCCGGGCGCTGCCTGCCTGTCCTGATCGATCCAGCATCATCCAGGTCTGCTGGGCCACCACGTCTTACACTATCGGCATTATCTCGTCCGTCGCGTGGTCAACGTGTCCCGCGTGACCGGCTGGGGACAAATACAGGAGAAGCTCGTCCAAGCATTGATAACCTCTGCCAACATTGCGCACGCACGTGCCATTTCGGTGGGATCATTAACATTCTGTTTTCCATCTCGGCTCGAGATCTCTCTATTGTGATCATAATGGCTACAGATTCAGATGACCCAACAAGGTACAGGGCTGGAACCGGGTCACTATTTGTCACTTATTTGAAATAGTGTTGATGATAAATGGCATTAAATTATCATTATTAATACAATGGCTGGAAGACAGAACTATCTTAACATCACAAAGGTTGTTAAAGCAGCTGTATCTTTTTATTCCATTGAATTGGTATGTATACGTAGGAAAAGAATATTCTCGATTTTTGGCGGGGTTTTAACAGAGGCTCGTTATTGTATGTCAGAAAGAACTTTGACTGCTATACTGCTTGTGAATATGCTCTAAAACTTCACTGCAACAAACCCAATTACATACTGATTTTAAAAAACTTTCAAAGGTTGCTGCTCAAAGTTACCAGAATTATTTAGATAACGAAAGAAAATCTAAAGAAAAAAGTGAAGCAGTTAAGGAGTATGACATCTTGAGAAAGCAAAATGAAGAAATAAATCTTAAACTTGAATAGATGTTTTAAAAAAAAGCTGATGCTAACTCGAGTAGTTAAACTACCGAAGGATTATTGCCAGAAGTAAGTAAGAGATTGAAATTTGCACTGGGAAATGAAGATTTTGGAGAAGCGGGAGTGGCTCATGCTGTGTTAGAGGTAGAGAAAAGTAGAGGTTTTGATAAAAAAAAAATATATATATATAGCTAAAATACAAGATTTATTTGAAAGAAAATATGCTTTTATAACATTTTTAGGTGTAGTTAAAAAATATATTATTATTTTATGTGATAACCTGAGGTTTGTTTGGAAATAAAGGAAATGGGGGGAGGTTGGAGTGGAAAATCTTTTTATTTTATGGTTTAAAAAAATACATTGTGAATAGTTAAACTATTTTGTCACTCTTTTTTTTGTAGAAAATAGTCACTTTTCAACTGTTTTAGGCCATATTGACAGTTCAGCCCTGCAGATAACCTTAGCTCTATATCTGGGGAAGGGGGTGCTATATAAAAGTGCTACTTTATGTCTATCCCTGATACCCAGATACTTTTATTCCTGGTCATTTAGTTGAAAGTGTATTAATAACGTTAAGTTATAGGTTGAGTGATTCGTGCCACGGGGCATTAAGTTACGGTTATATATAACCACTATTTTCTAGTCTTCTATCAACAGCCAAAACGTTCGGAAAAGAAGGCAGGAGCTAAGCCGCGTTGAGCATAGTGATACTTGAAAGGGGTGCACATCGGTGTTTTGAATCACACGGTAAACCGCAGTGCTCCGGATGCTTTGCTCTTGACTAAAAGTAATAGTAACAATATTTAACACCGTGTCTTACTACACGTTCGGGTTATACGCTTATCTACTAATTACTCTTAATAGGTTAGGGATTGGGAAGGTTGAATTTAGAGGATGTGAACCCGAATTTGCGTGGAGGGAGAGTGGAAAACCGCCCCAGTTAATCCGAGCTCGATTCGAACCTTGATCTCCCCGTCCTCTGCAGACTAGTTCAACACTAAACTATCGCGTTAGTTAACTACGCCACTGAGGTGAGTGACTAAAAGTATAAACACCTTGTTAACTCACGCTCCGCCAAGGAATATTTTGGCGTTAAAAACTTTCACAATGATTAGTATTATTATTATTAGCAGGGCTTGGACCTTGATGACCAAAAAATTGTCAATAAAATTAACCTTAAAGAACGCAATCCAAGAAAATATAACCTTACACCCTAATTGACCAAAAATGACAAAACTAGGGTATCATGAACAGAGTCCATGTGCACATAAAAATAAATATTAAAAAAAGACATGTCATCAAACTCCTGGTTCACATTATTAGTAAGTATTTTGCAAAATTATAGCTATTTCCAACTACAATACTGTTTAAATGAAAGGGGTATCCTTGCATGAATATATTTATAATCTCTTCATACCTGAGATGTAAGGACACAATCCTATCCCATCGACTACACTCAAAATAATTAGCTTTCTACTCGACAACAGCGCTGCTGTGTTTAACATGAGAAGCTTGAATGGCCTCATAAGTGAACCTTGCAGTCAGAACTAGGAAATGTTCATTATTTATGCCAGAAAAGTATTAGCCCGGGAACACATGTCAACAAAAACAACTAAGCTGACGAATAAAAAATCCCGTTTTTACTTTGGTCAACCAAGACTTTCTTTAGGAACACAACAAAGCTAACTTCGTGATTGCTTACGGTGATTAAGTTGTATGCAATCTTATTATACCGCAACTGTGTAAACACTACAACACTACGCGCTTCTAGTCAGAACCAACAATTTAATTGCGATGGTCCCACAAATTGTTACATTATCTCACTGTTTATCCTTAACAGAATCCTTTGTGTTGTGGCTGAATCAAACGCTTGTTCTTTCCAACAAAGGGACTTTTGTGTCACTTTTCTTCGTCTAATCTGTTCCACCAACACGACGTCAAACCTCTCAGAAAGGGATCATCAGCGATCTAAAGGGTTGGGGAGGGGGTTCCCGGCTAGAAAGTTGTATCGTAAGCTTACGTAGGAGGCTCCCTAAAGTTGTAGGAGCTCTCGTGGTATTGCTTGATCCCCCGCCTCCATCCCTTGGATCATTGCGTTGCTCTGTATGATGAAGATGTTGTAGTGGAGGAGGGGGTAGGAGTTATTGCTTCCGACCCTACCTCGGTGGAAGATAAGGGGCTCGCTCTCTGGTTTATTATGTCCTGGTCTCGAGAGGCGGAAATGCCGTCAAATGGATCAAGCTCTGTTGCCCCATTATACATGTGGGCCAAGATCATATTACCGAGCTTTGCCACATGGTGGTAATCCTCGAGTATCAGGATTTCTTGTAGAATGTTCTGTCACAAATAAGCTATATGTTATGTAAAGAATATTATATATGAAGTTTCACTCGCTCTCGGCCTCTTGAATGCTTCTGATCGTGTAAAGAATATTATACAGGAAGTTTCACTCGCTCTCGGCCTCTTGAATGCTTCTCATCGTGTAAAGAATATTATACAGGAAGTTTCACTCGCTCTCGGCCTCTTGAATGCTTCTTATCACCAATTACATCCATTAGTTTGAGAGCTATAAGGCAAACTCGGTGGCTGAGAGCGTTAGAAACACCCTGTATTATATTTTATGTTTTATTTAATATATATAATGCATTTCATTTGCACAAAATCCAGTCTTCACAATAGCATACTTATCAATAACTGTACTCTCATCGAGAACAAACAGGTAGTTGGACTTCATTTTGTGTTATTTTAAGATAATCACTAAAAAATAAGATAGGCAAAAATTGTTTGCTATCTACTGAATCAATTTACTAAAATATTGTTTGAATAACACGAGTAATTAGATGCGATTAAACATCTAATTTGATTGATTGGATTAGTTCAACCGATGATTCATTCATCATATTTTGACCCTGCAAACGTGAGTGCCTCGGTCGAGACTGTTCCTTGTCCTGACGAGAAGTAAAGCGGCTGAATTTGGATTCTGGTGACAGTTCAAATGGTTGAGAAACAGTGAGCTGTTTTGTGTCGTGTCAAGGAATGTTTTAATTAAGGCGGACCAAGCAAGGACCGTGTCTCTCAAATAGTTTTCAAATGACAATCTTTGGACTCGAGCCAGACACAGAAAGCCCCGGTACCTATTTCGGGGGACACTGTTTTAAAACTGTTGGTTTAAACTGCCCACTACCGTCAATACAACTAAGTTGTTTTGGGCAAAATCACCTGTTCTCTTGAATGAAGTGTGTTTTCAACTTAAGGCTTTTATTGTACTGCGATAACTGTGTAGGTAGTTTTATGTTAGTGTTTTACGACTCTTCCTTCTTTTTCCATCGTAACCGTCCACATTTTGTTGAAAGGATTTTGGCTGCATCGTTAATAGCCTCTGGCGAAGAATGTTGTATGTGGATGGCCCTTATCCCTACATATTATTTTATAATTGAGGTTTATCGTGGTCAAAGTTGACATTAGTTGTATTTGCAGCTCTTGTAAACACCTCGAGAAACAAGTTATGTTCCCATCTTGCGCCCTCGTGATATTAAGTGGTCTTTTTTATTGGGTTATTTTACTTTCGTGCTTGTCTTGTGCTCTTTTCACAAGTTTCCTGTTTGTATTTAAGAGCTATTTTTACGAGTTATAGCTATATGGTATTTGTATGTATTAGGATTAGAAACCTATAAGCGTAAGGGCCGTTCTTAGTGCAGTCGGTCGAGATCAAACCACGTCTTCCCCGGTCGGAGGCAGACATCCATTCGATTGAGTCACTCCCCGTTTAAATATTAGACTAACTTAACTTGCAAAATCAATTTACGTGTATTATGGTTAAACAGTTTTTAAGCCAAATGGAAACATAGCACTTACACAAAACATAAACATGACTAAGGGTTGTGATCATATTTAACATTGTGAATTGATTTTGCTATTAATTTAATATCCCCTTTAAAGGGTGCGACGACGGGTTTTTATACCGACCGACTCGGTAGGGATGGTTTACTCATAGTTGCTAATCATGCTAACTCCAGGCTAACACCTTAAAATCTACCCTCATTCGGTCCCTTTAGAGTACATAGTGTATATGTTTTGGTAGTCATTACTGACAGTAAATCAAATTAGTAAAGTAAGTTATTAGTCTCGCTCCAAAAAACAAACTAATATTTTAATGTGCTGCCTCCTAATGCTGTCACAAATTATGGTAAAGCCGTGTGCTTATTGATGTTTGTGGTTGATATTGTAATATGTAATTTGCTTAATGAATTAACCACTCACTAATATACTGTGATGGAATATAATGGCCTAATCATGCTATCCTGATCCATTAGCCCAACATATTACATGGTATATAACACAACCTTAGTTACCTGCACTCAACACAACAGAAACTGACCTGTGATACATTTATATATAAAGAGCTATGATTACCAGCGTGCATGGTTTGAATAGTTTAAAAAATATTGCTTGGAGAAGTATTTTTAGCGCTTTATCTCTAGTACGGATACGCTGGTAGCCAAAGCTTGTTGTTGATTTCGGGCCTACGCGCCCTTGAAACTAATCATGTGATGAATACACTTGAAAGCTCAGTTTTGTTTGCAGGTTCACAAGTAGTTAATAGAGGAGTAAACAGGGGACAGAACAATCCATGCACATCATCAACATCATCAACATCCCCTCTCACTGAATAAAAAAACACAACCTCAACAGAAGAAACAAGAACAGAACATGCCAGATTCAAGACAAAGGTTATATTTAAAAAAGGAAAAAAAAACATGAAACAACAACTGACTCGCTCACACCTCACTGAGTCCTGCACAGAAACAACCAAGTTCAATTTACACGGGACCAAAAAACAACTTGTCACATGGGCACCAACACAGAGCCACACGAGAGAGACAGAAAGAGGTCACCGTGTGTCACCACTCATGTTGCGACTTGTTTGTTTCTGTGCAGGTCGGTGCTGTGGTGACGGGCTCATCCCCGGCGACCCTCGCCGTTCACCACCGTTAGGGTAAGTGCAAGATGTTATCTTGTGTGTGGCAACTTGCTTGAGAGGCTGCAGTAGGGACAGGTATGAGCTATAACTCGATATTATCTGCCCGCAAAAGTTTTGGGTTGGAATTAACTGCGAGAGTCGTCCGTAACTTCGCTCATTCAGAAGACAGTGGGGAATACCCTCTTAAACCTTGTTAAAGGTTGCTTCATAACATACACAAGGAACACGATGATGAAAGAAACTTGTTTTCACTGAACCGTTTTACTTAGGTGCTTGAGGATGTTTCTTAACTATCCTATGAATATAAGGTCTGTTCATTTCAAGGAGATCACTTCAACAGGTATAAATAAATTTTAGAAAAAAAAATTGAAATGGCTTTAAAGAACCTAAAATAATTAATGAAGACCACAAAATACTCTACAGTTGCATGACTTAATGGTGTTTGTCATTGGAAGGATTGAAAACGTGTTATCAAAATAATATGTGATGATTTTTTATAACGTTGATAACTAATTGAATCGACATATTTATTTTGGTTTTGTGGCTTGGACAAAAATGAGCATTGGAAATGATTGAAGTGCCACTCTATTGTTTTATAAACCAAATAAATGTAACACCTTAACAAAATAGAAAAAGAATGCTTTAGTTATTAAGTTTATGTTGTGGCGTTTCGAACATTTAAATAAGTAAAACACCACATGTATCATACATTACATGCTATCTTGTTGGATTTCATACAATTAATAGAAATAAATTGTAAAGTCTCTCCACAGTTATATTCATTGAACAGCTATAATTTTGTTATACTACACTTTAACAGACACTAATGGATTTATTTGTTCACCATTATTTTAAAATAAACTTTCTCATATCTTAAAATAAATATTTACTAAAATCTCTTAAAGAGTTGGGAATCTAAACCATATACATTACTGCCGACAAATTTCACCAAAGAGCGTAGATGAAATAATATAATTTACTATTCACTTTTACATATCAAATAGCTTAGTGGAAAAAAAAAAAAATATATATATATATATATATATATATATTTGCTTGTAGCTCTAAAATATATTTCAAATAAAATATTTATTTTTAAAACTACTGCGTCGTTACAATTATCAGTTATTTAGTATCTCAAAAAGTTGCGGAGATATTATAAAAATTGTAAATCTATGCCTATTTAAAGTACCCTTAGTCAAGTCCATGGGGAAAATTAGAGCTGTAATTGTATTTGCTATCTTAATTAGTTTCTAGATACAGAATCCAATCAAAATCATTAGAACAGATTTTGAGAAAATTTATTTTTCTCTCTTTTCTTCGTTAAATAACCCTTAATGATAGGGTTAAGTATTTAATTTCATAAACTCCTTAAAGACACCTTATTAAAATCCTAAACGCGTCGACACTTATTAAAATCTAGAGTTCGATATATTTTTTTATGTTCAAAATATTTCTTTCTCCAAGGGATCGAGAGAAATTAGGCAACATAATGATGTAAGCATTGTCCATTACATGTGGATCTACCTAAATCCTTAACATCAATGACTGAGGCCAGCGTCTATCCTCGCTTCATGTTCATTTCACCCTAGAGGAAACTGTATTACTAAAATATAATATATTTAAATCTGGAATACTGAAGGGTGGTAATTAAGTGTTGCTACAATGCGAAGGGGCTTAGTTTGCTGAGATAATCAAATGGTATTCTGAATATTCATCATAGCAAGCACATTAAAACACCTAAAACTATATTATGATTTGTCGTGAAAGAGAGTACTTTCTTTCGCTTCTAAAACTGCAGAACAGCATACCATTCATGGAGGAGCTGGAAAACACAGGAAATGGTTGGCCTTTAAGCTCAAATTATCTTGGTTTAAACACAATTACTTAACTTAGCACCACTTAATTTTGTGAAAATTTTAATTCAATTCTTCCGTGCTTCAATCTTTTGTTTGGAAAAATACGAATCTCTCATTGAAAACACAGGTAAGTTTGTAGTAAGAAAATTTACAAAAGCATTTAGATAATTTTTTAAAGATCCGTTTAGGTGCTTTTGGCGCTTCGTTTTTGCTATTGGCGTAGTTGTAATGTTTTGTCTGACGCCTTGACGTGTCTGCCTACTAAACTATGGGTTTCACACATTAACAACAGATCTTGCTCTTGAAATCATATAAGTAATGTTTTGACAGAGTTAAGGTTTGTGTTTCCCCTTAATATAATGTCCTTGAACATAGTCTAAGATTACGTGTCTGGTGCGAATGTTTGAATATCTTTATTAAAGATACACAGCCATTTCTGTGATTAATTTAAAAATCTATAGTAAAAATTTAAGGAGACAGAAATGATCTAATACTGAAGTTCGCTTACTAGCTTGGTGGTTTGCTTGATGCAAGATGTGTTTAGCTGCAACCACAAGCCTCCTACTGTGACTTGTCCGTCTCACCTGGGGCGGCGAATCATCGGTCAAGCAGCTTAAATAATATTAATACTGTTATTATAAAGAGCCTTAAGTACTAAGCTGACCCCACGCGTGTATTACTACTTCCTCGTATCATATCCCCGTTGCGATTAGTGGTCACGCGGACAAAGCTTGAGACCAGATTTCGTCGTGACCCTTGATTTCCATCATTCGTGTCTTGTAGCGAGGGAGTAAGAGAACTGGACTGGTGAAACCCGATCCGGGTCAGTGTTTGTTTCAGAGAATGTCCAGAATAGTCGTATCTTCCACCCCATCCATAGCTTGTTTCATAGCGACGGCCAAATACCGACTAGTAGCTGGATACAGCGATCTGATAAGCGTATCACGCCGAACAACTGTTCAAGGTGCGTGATACAAGTGTGGACCATGCTCTACGCCTTAGTTGTTGACCAACACCCCCCCCCCC
>CABEEJ010000033.1:29848-45319 GCA_901482245.1 Timema douglasi
GATGCAAATATTTCTAGTGGATACAATTCAGACTTTTTATTCGTGGTGCTCGTTTAAGAAAATGTCTGAATGGCTACCATTCAGAAATGGATACAATTCAGGATTTGGTGGACATTATGAAAATGGATACAAATCAGACTTTTTATTTGTAATGCGTGTTTAAGAAAATGTCTGAATGGCTGCCATTCAAAATGGATACAATTCAGGATTTTGTGGATATAATGCAAATATTTCTAGTGGATACAAATCAGGATTTTTGTTAAAGTCGTTTATTTGAAAACTGTCTGAATGGCTACCATTCAGAAATGGATACAATTCAGGATTTTGTGGGTATTATGATAATGGATACAAATCAGACTTTTTATTTGTGGTGCTTGTTTAAGAAATGTCTGAATGGCTGCCATTCAGAGTGGATACAATTCAGTCGTCTCTTCCTCTCAACTCATTCGGTGTTAAACCCGTGTTCCTCTCAAGCCATTCGGTGTTAAACCCGTGTTCCTCTCAAGCCACTGGATGTTAAACCCGTGTTCCTCTCAAGCCACTGGATGTTAAACCCGTGTTCCTCTCAAGCCACTGGGTGTTAAACCCGTGTTCCTCTCAAGCCACTGGATGTTAAACCCGTGTTCCTCTCAAGCCACTGGATTTTACATCAAAATTTCTATTAAGCATTAGGACTTTAATTTTAAATTCCTCTCAAGCCACTTGGTTTTATATCAAAATCTCTCTCAATCCTCTGGATTTTAAAACAAAATTCCTCGCAATCCTTAGAATTTTACAACAAAATTCCTCTCAAGCCTCGGTTTGTTAAACCTTTTTTTCACCGGGCTCCAAACAAAAGGTGGTAGGTTGGTAGGTTGGTCGATGGGAAACGTTGATTCGATTTTGAAGAGCTCTCACTTCGCTCTACGATTTCGCAAACAGGGTTTCCTGAGCGAATGCACAGAACGTGATCGCCGAAGTGTTGGCTGATTTAATAGAACGAGCGTCAGCCTGTCCCCTCAAGGGATGAAGAAGACATCGCTATTGGACTGTATAAAGGAATTTTCTGGGGGTGGTACGTGCTGGGTTGACTCTCGCGGACATCGGACAAGAATTTGTATGATTAACATTTTACACGAGTATAAGAAACAAGTACTTATTTTACTAAGTTGTATTGTATACAATATTTTAAATTACTTATGTGCAACTTAATTAAACTTAGACAAAATAGTTTATGTTAATGTTCTTATTCCTAAAACGATCTTTTCAACACAGATGACCTACATTTGTTTTTAAAACATTTGTGATAGCTGGGGTTATTCTATGATAGCAAGATGGTCCACATTTTTAATATAGTTCAGAAGGCTGGAGTTCAATTTCCAGCAACGTGGGCAAGTTTTTTTTTCTCTATCCTTTCTACAGGCGAATAAAGATTTATTTAATTTAACACTTACTTTCATCCTGCTCACTTGGACTAAATAGTTGGACGCTGATTATGAATATTTGTATTTAAACGTACAAATAAGTATCGATTCAATTAGTTTGTTAAAATTGAATTGAATCAAGTATGATTCTCAACTCTTTCTCTTCTCCCCCATTTCCACCTTGCATTTTAAACAATAACCCCTTTCGGGTCGTTTGCCCATAATACTGCACTAGTACTACATAAACCAAAAACGCGGCATTACTCTCTTTGGTTGTCTAAGTCCTAAGGCATCATTCTCTCATTAGACTGGACTGCCGATGGTTTGAATCCAGGTTGGGTGTGCTGAAGCTGATTTTTACCTCATTGTTTCATTCTCCGTGCAATTACGGGTTCTCTTTCTTTTGATTCAACCTTTTTCATCCTTAACACAGAGTAATTAGCACATTAGCGTAAGTCCGTACAACCCGAACGGCTAGTAAGACGCGGTGATAATAATAATAACTAATACAAATATCTTATGTATTTACTTTGTCGATCATTTACCACTCTGACCCGCTTAAATGACTGCATGGTCTAAGGCGTCACTCTATCAGTAGATTTGACTGCAGATGATGGGGAGATCGGGGTTTTCATCTCGGTCAGGTGTACTGAGGGTGGTATTTTCAAAATGCCTTTTCACACTTTCTCCTCTCAAATGCACTTTCTCTAAATATAACCTTTCTCGTCCTTAAAACAATTAGTGTAAATAGTACATAAACGTATAATCCGATCGTGTAGTATGACGCGGTGCTAAAATAAAGTTACCATTAACATTTCACTTGCTTATCCTTTAATTATTTAATTTTTATTTCTAACCAGAAAATAATTATCCATTATATATGTGTTCTTCTACGACCGGTTTATTATTTATCTTTGGTTTTTAAACTTTTTTGACAAAATTTTATTGTATTTTTTTCAATCTACCAAAAGGTGTTCTTTTCTCATTTAATCTTGCTGCAAATTAAAATGTTGGTACAAAGGCTGGGTTACTTTTTCCAGTAAACGGTAGTGGCCTTATAAAGGACTGCCCGGATTGGGTGAAAATTGGGGGAGTCTGTCTCAAGTCCCCGCGTCTCGCGTGAGTGATCAAACTGATGCGTTCTACCGGAGCGAGTGAATTGACTCGCTTATCCTTTGTGGAAGGATAAGGGAATTAGTGATAAGCGTTCAAATCGATAATCATAATGGAGTCGAGGAATTATAAACTCTGAAAGAATATAATGGAGAGTTTAATAATAAAATAGAAAAAAAAACAGTAGGGCCACCATGATACAAATAATTAAATTGTTAACTTAGAGCCGTCTAAGAAAATGTATACATCTATATAATAAAATAATTTAAAATGTGTATTAAGCTAGGTTAGGTTATATAAAGGGGTTTATATATCAATTGATAAATACTTCAGTATAAATAAAATAAACATTTTGTTTTATAAAATGTTATTACCAAACTTAACAACTAGTGCCTTTAGATGAGATAGTAAACAAGACGTTAACATAAATTCTAATTTGAGTCGCGGACCTATATATTTAGAGCTTCTTAAGGAATTATCTCGTTATTTTTATTTTGAGTATAGTCAAACCACTGGGTCTTTTCTGACGCACTGTTGATCTTAAGTAGGTTTTAATTCTATTCAACAAACTAAAATTTCTCTTTGCTGTTGAAGTATTAACTACTATCATATAAGTAGTTTTCAAAAGGCACTCAATGTTTGGAGACACAGACGTAAATCTGCAATTGTCCATTGGCGTATCGACTTTTTCGAATGTCTGTATCAATAATTCCCCCCATAATTTCAGCTCTCCATAAAGTACTTCTATAGTGTATGGAAAAATCCTGATTTATTTGTTTTTGCTGCTTCCATTATCTCTTCATCTGTTAACAATGAACTTTTCTTTTGCAGGTATAATGAAATTGCTCTGTATTTTCCGAGACATTAATATCTTCACAACTCGCTTCGTTGGTCAAACGGTTTAAGCCTTGGCTTTCGCATTAGGCTAAGCCACTTGTGACAGGAATATCAGGGTTCTAATCTCATTTGGGTGTACTTATGGTGGTTTTCTTTAAATGTTTTTACTCTCTCCCACCACTCAAATTCTAGTACACTTTCTCTAAATTGAGCCTTCCTCATACCTAACATATTAGCTTAATTAGTACATATGTTTACAACCCAAATGGAAAGTCAAACTTTCTATTTTAAAAAAATCTTTTACTCTCATTGCTCTGGTTTGATCACTCTCATAAGCTATACTTAGGCCCCCAACCGCCCGGGAAGTATTGCCACAATCACACACACATGCATATTATGATTTGGCTTTGTGTTTTTAAAATGATATAATTTTTTATCTACATAATATAATTATTTTGTGTAACTGGCCCCGTGGTATAGTGGTCAGCGCAATTGGTTACCAACCTAGGTCTCCATCTTCGATTATCTGCTAGTACCATGGGTAATTTTCCCGAAAGTAGGATTATCCCAAAGGTCATCTGGGTTTAGTTAGTTATGTTCAAGCTAGGTTTAAGAATGTCTATTGGTTTCACACCCTCATACTATCACCATCACCTCATCCTACTGGGACATGGAAAATATGTACGATTAGTACATTTGGGTGTCCTCTGGGCAACAGTACATTAGCACTGGCTAATGTTTCCATAAATTGAGCTATTAGTGATGTAGCCCACACACACACATAATATATGTGTGTGTCTGGGATATATATGTATAGATAATATTTTGTGTGAAAGAGCCCACCCCCTTTACAAACTCCATTTTCCCTAGCCATTCATATACATATACCGGTAACCAATTGTTTGGCTGTATGCTGCTCATATTCTTAGCTGCAGCCAGTAAAACGCCAGGATCAAATCCACTTACCTCTTTCTCAATTTCTTTTAGTCCTGGTACATGCCATTTTATGCAGCATGCTCTCTTCTGAATTCAAAGTAGTCTCCTTACCATGAGATGGTGAAAGGCTCATAACCTATTCTTAAAGAACATGTGGAAGAGGTTTTTGATAATCCACATGAAAGGTTGTGACTTTCCCGAAGTGGATTTCGAGTTTGGCTCTCTCTTAACTGGGGATGTATAACATTCAAAGCATGGTCATTACACTAGTTTGGGCTGCGTTCATCTGAAATAAATTTCCATTATAAAGAAACAACCCCAGTAATGGCTTTTATTAAAATAATCTTCATTTATTAATTATTGACTGTTTAGGGAAGCTTTTATTATTTATGATAATTTGATACTTTCCCCAACTAATGTGCTCTATAGGGTAGGATTAAAGTTGTTTTATCTCCTAAAATAATTAATTTTGACCAGACATGTGTATTATTGATTACATTATTTAACTATAGCTAACAAGTTAAATTTTTAACTAGATTTTATACATAGACTAGCAAAATCACTAAATTACTCAGGATTTAAGATATTAAATATTTTTAGGAAAAAATTGTTTGAAATATACATTATTCAAAATAATTATATATACATTTGAGTTATAAAAACCACTAAATTTGGTCCTTATATCAGCTCCCTAACTAACATAAATTTGAAACTTTCATAAATATGACCAAAAATCAATGTAAGGCTTCATGTATCTCTTATCTCCTTTCTACTCCGCCTGCTCTTTGCTATATGCCTCTTGCTACATTGCTGCCTTGAGGCTGGAATGACGTAATCTCTCAAATAACTCCTCAAAGAGGTCTAATTTGACTAGACAAGAACTAATTTAATTTCAAAGTATAGATCCACTATAATAAAAAAAACGAGTTGTCGATAAAAGAACCTGAAAAATTCTTTTTAAAATCCTAGAGTAGGTAGTTTAAGCTGTTCTAGATAATGTATTTATATTTTGTATATTATATATTTCAACTATATAATAGGTCTAGCTGTTATGAAAAAAAGTATGATATGCATTCTTTTTGTTCTTTAAATAGCTTTGTAGTGCTCCACATATTGTGTTGCTACCAAGGAATCTAGCTAAGGAGGGAACTGTTGGAAATGTAATCTTCAATCATTTTATTGTTTGGTATTGGACACACACAAGACAGAATCCTAAGTGGTGTCCATAGCGTGTCTGGAATTATCCAATATTGAAGGAAGTGGACTGCGAATCAGATACGTCTCCTCTCTTGATTTTCTCTTGTGTTTTATTGAGGAATTTGGTCACATCTAATTGAAAACGCTTTTATTAAAATTAAGTAATGTGGTAAACTTGTCTTCACTGATTAGCCTATGTGAATATCCACAGTTACATATTATATGGTGTTGAGAGGTTACCAAATATATTTCGGGTCAAGGCACCCTCTTTTACAAATTATATCAAAAGTTCTGTCTGTGCATGTAAAGAGTGGAAAAATAGAAAAACTGTTTATTACCAGGGCTTAGATTTTGATGAAATACCTTTTTTTTTAAGCATTACAGACACTGCTCATGTGTATTACTATAATTTACAAGTTTATAAACACTTTTTTTTATAAAATGAAATTAGTAAAAACATGTTTTATGCAGTCCACCCGTGGCATGATCATGCAAGATTTAGTGCAATCTTAGTTAATTTATTTTTAAAAATATTGTAATACAGTCATGGTCTTTAGGCCTTGTTTCATCAGCTCTTGTCAATATCTCCAAGTATATACAGTTCTCAAAAATAAAGGGAATTTAATGTGTTGCCTACATTATTAAAAGTAAATAATCATCAGTTGAATTTCTATGATTGTGTTGTGCCCTAGATTAGATTAGATTGTGCCATGGGTCAGATTTGGTCAGGTTAGGATATTGTTTTGTCATACTATCTTTCACTTGCTGTCTTTTGTTAATCATGAAAACACGTTAACTACACAGCCATGGCGAGTGGCCTAGTTGGCACGCAACATGGGACCCAACTCTGACAACATGTCTTCTCAACCACTCTAAATGGGGTCGAGTTCATTAATGCAGCCTTTAAATTGCATAATTGTGTGGCATAGACAAAGGGTCAACGCTCATCTCTAAATAACACTTTTCTCATCTTTATATTATCATGGTGGTGTAAGTGCCATCTAATCAGCAACCTCTGGTGTCCGCTGGACTTTTGGTGTACAACAGTTTATCTCTAAAAATACATTAATTTTAATATTTGTAGAAAAATTACACCTGGACAGGCTAATTGAACACCAGACCTTTCTTTGTTTTACTGCTTCAATACTACTTTAGTATTTAATTCAATTTGTGTGCCCAGGTGTCATTAACTTTTTCAATATTAATGAATATTTGTTAGGAACGCTTTCCTTTCCTTGGTCAGAAGCACCCTAAAATTCTTAGCTAAGTCTATATATTTACTTTCTCGTGACCTGGCGGAGAGAGAAATTATTGCAATCAAAAAATTTGAATTCTAGATTTTGAAGGTTATCAACACTTAATGATCCCCTAAACCTGAAAAGGGTGTTTTTTGCAATTATATTTGTGTGTTTGTATCTCTTCCTAGAGCTGAAACCTTTTGTATTGTTTGGGTTGAAACTTTGTATCATGGTATTTTCATAATGTTCCCCTGAGGAGTTTTTGGAATTATATCTAATGGTAAAATTAACAGTTCAAAGTTGAAAAGAGAAAAATTGTATATTCTTAAAATCCTCTCTAATGATTTTGATTAAAATTCGTATTGACACACTGTTAACACTACAAGCAATATGGGGCATCTAATTTTTCCACAAAGTTATTTAGGAGGTATTCTACATACGGGGATATCTCCAATTTTGATTTCTCTGCAACTCTTCGATATACAAAATAACTTAACATTGTAAACTTGTTGGACTAATAAAAATATATTTGTTATAAAACCATTAGTAATCATGCTTTATGCAAATAAATATTTTTAATTGAGGTCTGTAAAATTGATTGTTATGCTATTTGGTGAACAGAGATGTTACTTTTTCCTCAATGTGTATTTTTGATGTATTTAATTTCTTTTAAACTCGTCGGTGGAAAGTTATTATCTTTTTTCCTTTATGTTTCTGCAACACTGTGTATTATTTAGTTTCGCTTATCTTACAATTTTAAGTCAAAGTATCTAGTTTTAGGTAAAGGAGCTAGAAAGTTTGTATAGTACAATACTTTTTTTAATTTTGTTTACTTTATCATAAAGAAACTATTGTTCATAGCTGAGAAAATATTTCATCTTTAAATTATAAGAAATCTTGATGTTTTGTATGCTCCCAAACTCAAGAGAATTGTGTGCAACAGTGCTGATAAGCACTTGGAATAACTTTAAGAGTTGGTGAATTTTGTGTGACAGTAAAAATATAGGAAATTTTTAAAAATTTGCTGAAATATTCATATATTTTTTCAATTGTTTTGTAAATATGGAGTAGACAAGGTTAGCCCAGTGTAAACTATTAGATTTTCCCTTAAATAATGTGATTTTGCGAAGAGTACTTATATATTTATTTGTCTTTGCTAATAATTGTGTCAAGAATTTAATTTTTTTAAATACTGGAGAAATACATTTTGGTGGTGTAAAACCTGAAGAAGTCAAAGAATTTAAAAAGTGAATATCTGGAGCTACAGGGAATTAAATTAATTTCGTTTAAACTTGTTTATGTGTCGCGGGGCGAGGTAATATAGCTCTAAAATTTAGTGTTATCTACTGATGACCGAGTTCATAACATTTAAAATTTGGGTGATTGCTGTAATCTTACATAATAAATAAAACTGTGTTTCGACTCTTTTGGGTAAGGGGGGGGGGGGTTAAAATAAGCTGAGGGTGTATACTGATGACTGATTCTTGAAATGATTGTTCAAAAACGGCTCTAACAATTTTGTTCATTTTTTAAATATGTTTTCTATGGAAGACTTATTTATATAACTGGTTTTTAAACTAATCCAAACTATCATAGATTACATGAGAAAGTATATACGATTGTGTCACCGATTTTTTTTTCTCCGCGTGATTTGTTTGTATCTATGATTGTTCGTCAAATAATTCTAAATTAACTTTTAGGGTCAATTAAAAGCTACTCCACAAAATATTCAATGAATTGTAAAAATTACGGGAATCAAACCGAGGTATTTGACTTAGTACGCCGACGCTCTAAACACTGAGTTATCCAGGAGTCGTCCCCTGCCGAGTGTCCTTCTTCACTCATATTTTACGAGCATGTAATGGACGTGCGAAAATTGTCAGCTACATATGAGCGATCAGATAGATAACACAAACCTTCGACTTGAGAGGACTTTATTCTTTAGTACAAGTGACAATGTGTATGAATGCGCATCATGCTGGATTAACTAACCAAGTTATTATATTTATTAACCACGGTTTATCTGCCTCTAAATATCATATTTTTTTTAGCCAAAGATCCTGGGTTCGATTCCCGTGACTGTTATAATTTTTCAATATAAAGAATATATTTATATGCCGCTGTAACTAACAAATATAATGGCTCGACTATTGAATCCATACGCCACAAAATGTTATTTTAGTTACACATATTTAATGCTAATCTTGTCTTATTTTCCCTCTCCACTTTTGAGCTGTGAAATATCGTGGCTTTAATTAAAAGTGTGTCAAACGTAAGCATCCCCACACAACCTGACACTGTCTACATTTACGCATGAACTGCAGGAAGATGAGTTTGTTCCACACGATAAATATTCTTCTATAAATATTTTAATGGGAATAAATGGCTCGCGTCTTTAATAAATAGTCCACTGCCCATGTTGAGGGGTGCGTGTCCTAATTACCAATCTGAATAGGTTAGCTTTGAGATATTTTTCATTCATAAACTCCTAATTTTATTCACCTTACCTGCCCCCTTTGACCCCGCCCCTAAACTTTCCTTTCAAATAAAGGATTGTTCCATTTCCGCAGTAAATTTTATTTCATGGCTTTACCTAATAATCTCTTAAAACAAACCTCCTTTCTATTTCTAGGTGTTAAACATAAACACAATGCAGTTTTAACCAGGGCTCAGGGCTCTTAATTGGTAAGCCGGATAAAAAATAAGGAAATTCAAAGTTAATTTTATCTGAATTCATGTTTGAAGTTTGGTTGAAATTTATAATGTTCCCCAAAAACTACGAATCTATAGTAATCCTTTATTTTAGTCTGGTAAAAGGACTTGAAGATGTCTGTGTGTAGAATAATTTCGGAAAATAGTTCCATTACCAACAATTAATGAAACTATAAACCCTTAGTAATTCATATTGTGCCTTACTTGACTTTTGGCGTTGGAAGAGCTTGTTTTAATTAAAAATGGTAATACATATAGGCCTAATTAATGTTTCAAACAATCAAAGTTTATTTTATTTTGGTATAATATTAACAAATGTAATACCAATGATTATAATTTTGTGGAAGAAAGTAAATGCGTTTGTAATTGTGCAGGACTAGTGAAGACTGGAAGATCGAAATTACATTTAGGTGTTTTTTTATAGACAAATGAGCATATACTTCCTCTAAATTGAACCTTTCTTATACCTAACACATTAACATAATACTTCCTCTAAATTCAACCTTTCTTATACCTAACACATTAGCATAATTAGTACTAATGCGTATTACCTGAAAGGGCATTAAGACGCTGTTGAGCTGTACAATAAAATCAACTGTAACAAGTATTTGCGTTAGCCACGTAAGAAACGCACAGTTCCCTTACTTTCCCTTAAAACTTGTAAGTTGGTTATTCTCGAGTCTCTGTCTCTAAAGCCTGGTGCACACGGGTCGAGAAAGTGGTCGAGGTTTCACGCGCTCGCTACCACGACTACCAGTTTTCTCTGTGTAAACAGCGCGAGTGCGTGATCACGACCAGGAGTTTCAGCCAGTCGAGAGTCGTGAAGGGAAGAGCTAGTAGGTAGCCTGCTCATATTGTGTAAATATGTCGCGTTGGAACGATGAGGCTAATGAAATTCGTGCATTTGTATGCTATGATGTCGGGTCCTCACAAAGCGCACAAGGTGATCCCAAAGTATGCAACTACTCACCCACACCTTTCTCCTCTTCTGTTGACGGTTTCTTAAAATAGTACACAGTTCTTTGCAAAGTAAATTGGTCACCACAGTAACTCCTTCCACTAGAGCTTAAATATGTAAACTGAAAATAAGCACAAAATTCACGACTCCCGTGTAACACTTATAAACTCATGTCTCGGTTCTAGTTTTCTCGACCAGTCTCGATCGCGTGAAACCTATATCATTTTCTCGGCCCGTGTACACCCGGCTTTACTCGGACCGCCCCCTGTTCGAGTGTTGGCGGGTTCAAATTACAGGGGGGAGCTGCATTGAGTAGACCTTGTTCGCAAGGCGCCATCGTATTAACATTGATTTGTGTCGGTGACAAGACGAGGATAGCGCTCGCTCATCAATAATTGGATTATAGCTTGTCAAAATAGATCAGCCGGGTGATGGAATACTCAAGCGCCGTCAAGAACACTCAGCTCATCATAGGGCGAGGCTGAAGACTCGAAACAGTAAAAAAAAAAATTATAAAGAATACCACATGCCCGTTTTTGGTTAATAAATACAAATAAAATATATTCGCCTGACGTCAGAGTTTGTCAAAGACCCTTTTACTTCAAAAAGTAAAAGGGTGTTTAGATACTACTGTTTATTTTAAAACTGGAACCACTTCTCTATAATTTCTAAGCTTATAGTCTCCGTGCAAAGTGCAGATGATATTTGAATTCACGACACGAGTGCTTAAGACGGCCACATTTCTAAGTTCTTGCAGGGAAAATCTGAGCAGCATCATGTTTACCGTGATCAAATACTCGAAAATCCTAAAATATAACCCAGTTTCTCGTAAACTACTGTGACAATCACAGTAAGTTTTTTTTTTTTTAGAATTCGTTATAAAAACCTTAAAATACATTAAGATATTATTAAAATGCCCATATTCCAATTGGTTTGCTTTGAAAAAATTGTTTTCTAATGAGAAAACTATAATGGTCCTAATTTATATAGATGGGTAGTATAAGTGTACGAAATTATCATCATTAACTGAGCTTTATTTTGATATAAGACTCATTCCTCTAACACCAATACTCTTCACAGTTTGATGTGTTTAGTTACGAGCTCTTCATGTGCGCCAGGTTTTCGATACACTGAAGATTGTTAGGTAGATCGACCCGTCGTTCCGTTCCTACATTTATTATTCCTGATCTACTATTACTAGCTGTACAACAATTATTATTATTATGTTAAATACTTTAAATCACCTTTGGTTGTACACTCTATTTATGATATATTCTACCTTGTAAATTAGTGAATAGATAAATCTTAAATGTATAATTGTTGTTCACTTTGTCAGACAATAATTCAGCTCGGTCCGTTCATAGTACTGTATTAATTTATTCTATAAGTCGTGTCAAGATATCATAAGAGTGGTCAGAAAGTGCACATTAAAAAAGATGAAAGGGATGTAGTGCGCTATATTAGGCAAACCAACCAACTCTTATTATTACTTCCATTATTAAATCATTATTATAATCTCCAGTTTCCCTTCAAGCACAAATTGTCAATCAGAGACCGAACGGAATGACGGACCGGTCTGTCCACCTAACAATCTTCAGTGTATCGATAACCTGGCGCACATGAATAGCTCGTAACTAAACACATCAAACTGTGAAGAGTATTTGTGTTAGAGGAATGAGTCTTATATCAAAATAAAACTCAGTTAATGATGATCATTTGTACACTTATACCACCCATCTATCTAAATTAGGAAAAAACTTTTACACAGAGTGAAAATATGTCCACACTAAAAATATCATTATAGTACTTTTATTAGAAAACAATTTTTCAAAAACCAATTGGAATTTGGGAATTTTCATAATATTATGTATTTTATTAATTAGATAAGGTTGAAAAAGATTGAATTTATAGGAAGTGTACCCGCATTTGCGTGGAGGGAAAGTACAAAACCATTTTGGAAAAACCACCCCCAGTACACCCGACTGTCATCGGCATTCTAGTCTAACACGTTAGTGACGCCTTGGATCATGCGGCCACCAAACCAGATATCCCACCGTTAAATAAATTGTGTGTCAAGTAGAGTACTTAGACCTTCCACTGTAACTTTTTCATTTAACGACGAGTCTAGTTATCAATGAGTAGGTCCCGTAGTGGTCTGGCTTCTGAGAAACATAACTGTTAGTGTTTGAGCATGAAATGTGCACAAGTAGTTGTATAAGTTTACGATGACTTGTTACGCCCATTTCTGATTTCACCGCGAGTCAGCATTAGAGCTGCTTTATTGAGAGAGAGAGAGAATATTTGATGATTATAGTAAAGAATGTCTTTAAGCTATTTTCTCATATACATTTGCAAATATTATTATTAGCACCGCGTCTTACTACCCGTTCGGTTTATACGCACTTACGCTAATGTGTAATGGTAGGGTGATTGTGAGATGAAATGGCGGACCTACAGTTTAACGTGGAATCCGAACCACGGTGGAGGCCTGGCATTCCCCACATTCACAAGATGTATTGTCAGAGGTGAAGGAAAGGTTTGGTAATCAGATAAATCTATGCCGGGACCGAGGATTGAACCCCGGCCGCTAGCACAGAAGTCTGACACCTTACCCCTAGACCACCAGGTCACCTATGCAAATAATAAAAATATAAATAATTCATTAGTATAATAAACAAATAAATATAAGAATAACGCCTACACGGAAAGGTACGGTCAAGTGGAATTTATATATTTATTTTATAAGGGTCGTCGTCGTCGTCGTTCCCCTGTCCTCCCTCCAAATAATTCTTAACTTCCAACTTGATGGCTCGAACTGAACTCACAAATCTTACAGCTTGATTCTGTTTCCTCGAGAACACAACATAACGTTAGCTTGTAGTTATGAGTATAATCTGTTCTTAGGCTCTTCTCACATTGGAACACCTGTTCCTGACACTTTATTGGCAACAAACTGGGTAGCATTTTAGTTTCTACTCCCTATTTGACGGTCTAAGGCATCCCAAATGACAAGTCATCTTTCAACAACCGACTACTTGCTGCTAGTTGTCAGAACTACACAGTGTAACCGCTCCTATTGAAACTAATACAACTCGAGCGGTGTCCGTCACGTGTAATGAAGCTCGGACACTAGTCACTGTGACTGCGCCTGACATTGCCTTGTACCAGTGTGAAAAGTTGCCATTCAAACTTATGTATTCTGTTATCTCGTTGTGAAAAGGCCCTTAAGGTGCATGGCTGTTGTGTTTTACAGGCTTGAAGCAGGATACACCTTCCTCCTCGGGCAGAGCCGCCCCGCTGCTTGCAGAGCCTAGGTTCGGTGCCGGACCACAACCCTACAGTGAGTGAAATTACCTTATCCCTGTCTCTGTCTGCATGTGGCTTGCATGGCATGCATTGAACACGTTAGAAACGGGATTTGGTTTAACCACCGTCATGTGACTGTCTTTGTTTTGTTGTGTGTGGGGTTTTTTTCTATAAATATTTAATTTTTCAAACAACTTTATTGTTTCTGCTAGTGTGTCTTGTTTATTTCCTCATTGGTTCTGATCCTTTCTACAGCTCTTTGTACATGAGGAGTATGCCAGTAAGTTTTTCGCGGCCCGAGTGAAGTATCTCCAATAGTTTAGGCTTGCATTCACCTTCCCGAATCTCCCAACTTCCAAAAATGTGTTTGTTGAGTTTTGTCCAACAACATTATTATCTCACACTGCTAGTCCGCCGTGTGGTTTCTGGTTTTGTTCCCTCTTAATGGAAGTCGCTTGCAGCGAGCTGTCAGGGTTTCTTACAGCGTCCGTTGCGTCACTGCTCAAACTAGTATATGGCCGCAGTTCAGGGTCGTCGATGATACTAGAATCAATAGCGAAGGGGGAAAGTGCCCCTAAATTCCCGTGATCAAAATATGTACCTTAATGTGAATTAATTCATAAAGCTGAAAATGGTCGCAAACTAATTTTTGTTTCAAAATCAAAATAGTATAATATAAATATGACCAGGAAGCAAGATTAGTTGTTTTTTTACACCTTATCATTGTACCAAATACCCATTTTAATTATCTTAATATGGTGACCTGGCGGTCTAGGGGTAAGGTGTCGGACTTCTATGCTGGCGGCCGGGGTTCAATCCTCGGTCCCGGCACAGATGTATCTGATTACCAAACCTTTCCTTCACCTCTGACAAGAACATCTTGTGAATGTGAGGAATACCAGGCCTCCACCGTGGTTCGGATTCCACGCTAAACTGTAGGCCCTCCATTTCATCTCACAATCACCCTACCATTACACATTAGCGTAAGTGTGTATAACCCGAACGTGTAGTAAGACGCGGTGCTAATAATAATAATTATCTTAATACCGCCGATGATGGGAAGATCTGGGTTTGGATCCCGGTTGGTTCTATTGTGGAGGTCCCCCCCCCCCTGATGGTTTCCCACTCTCCCTCCACGCAAATGCGGATACATATGCGTATAGCCCCAACGGGCAGTTGCGTTGTTTAAAAAAACTATAACCTGAATTATTTTTAAGGTGGGTTAAAATTTTGATATAAAATTAGCAAAGTAAATCAAGTATTTAAATTTAAGTTTCCAATTTTGCTCCAGCCCCAGCTTTGGGCATGTCCTTTTTCTTGATTCATATCACGTCCATTGTATTATAAAACTAAGCAGTGTACAATTTATTTATTATTTTTTTACACGTTTGCTATTTTAGTAACATTTTTGTAGCTTCTTGTTATTTTTCGACCAATACATTACATTTTGGAGTTTCTTCAGCTAGGACTAGCTCCTGACACTTTTAACTTCCCGGGTTGTTTTCCAGGGAAACGTGGTCTTTCAGCGGTGATAATTACGAATATGCTGACTCGGGCTATTTATATACTTTTTAATCAAGTTTATAAACCTGCTATTTGTATTCTAATTGGTGCGTAAAGGTGCGTGGCAGCTGGACCCGCGCCAAGAGAATAGTTTGCGAATGAAGCAACATCGTCCAGGCCTTTTTATTATAGCTCTTGTCGTCTTGATATGACCCTAGCTTAGAGCAAACCTGGGGGAATATTCTCCCCCCCCCCCCCCCCCCCCTTT